>CM021107.1:117704432-117937415 GCA_007115665.2 Sequoiadendron giganteum | reverse complement strand
AATCCATATCGTACCATCCCTTTTGCCAATAGAGGAGGGTTCGGTGTTGACATCTTAGCCTTGAATTGTTCATAATCCCACATGCCTACATTTGTATCCATGATCCCTGACCAAATTGAGGTCAACTTACTCTCAAGAATTCTGCTCTTCATATCTAACTTAACCCTTTCTGCATCTGAAATAGCAGAAGCCTCTGCACCAGGATCAGTTGCCTTTCCCTTGCCTTGACCAACAACATTCTATCCTGATCCTGCGTGCAAACACATAAAAGCAATCACAATTAGATCCATAAGAAGCAACAAGTGTAAAAGATCATTATCTCAAAATTTGGGATTTAGCTCCCCTCGTGGATCTTGCACTGGGAAGGATTTTCAGGAAAATCTGGACCAGGCAGATTCCAGCGATCCAAACATAAAAAATCCCATAATATCATTTAAATCATCAACTTAATCAAGAAAAAGCATTGAGAACACTCAGCATAAGCTCCTTAAATCAATCAAATGTACTATAAAGAAACCCACCATCCATAACCATCAAATTCAGTATTTCCCCAAAACACCCAGAAGAATCCATCGAAGACAGATTATGGCGAGATTAACAATAGTTATGACTGACTCAGGAAAAATGAAGAGGCACGGAATATTCGGGAAAATCCGGATGGAACAGATTTTGTGAAATCTAGATTTTGGCGATACCAAATGAAATCTGGATGGAAGTGGTAAACAAAGAGGAGATAGGAAAATTCGGTGGAAGCAAAATTCCGTGAAGACCTCGAAAACCTGAACCTGTTTACATCCTCAGTACTTTTACCAAACTAATTCAAATCATTCTGGATCTATGCCAGAATTTTGAAACCAACTTAACCTAGGACCCCAATGGATAAAACGTGAACTAAAGACACTCTTCACAGAATTTTGCCCTAGGTCAAAAAACCCTAAATGTCTGCCATGAAAGCATAGACGACCTGCTCATATACCAAAATAGAGAGTATGAAACCACAACAAGCAAACATTCAAAAGGAAGCAACACCAGACTAAAATGCACATGCATGATCAATAAAACGGACTGGTGTGCCAAATGAAAACCCCAAAATGCCGAATGAAGGCGCGCATCCAGAAAAAACCAGGAAACCTACGAAGGACTCCCCGAGAAAACAAAGAAAATCTATTGAAATCAGAGAAAAGGGCTCGTCTACATATCATGGAAACACAAAGGTTGAGATTGGCGAAGTCGAGATATAACCGCTGAATGAAAACTGAAAATAGTCCACGCACAAGAAATGCCAATGCACAACCCAAATGGCCTCAAAAATCTGGATATCCAGCAAACATCAAGAACTTAGACACACAAGCTCAAATGAAAGCAAACACACCAACTCAAATGATCAATAACTTCTCAAACAATCAATATATCAAAGCCCAAAGACCTCCACACAAGCGCCATTAATACACTCGACAAGACAGCCACGGCCACAAATATTTTTGGGGATTAGACACCGCCACGGATTTTGGGGAAATCTGGGATGTGCGGATTTTCTCGAAAGCAGTGCAAAAGTAGCGATTTCAGGCATTGAGGGGAAACCAAGAGAATCCGGCCCAGGCGGATTTTCCCGAAAACACTGAAAAACTTGAGATAAAGCTAAAAATTTAGATTTTCAGCATGATTCAAAAGAATGCCACTTCAATTGAAAAAATGGGACATTCAAGCACAAAACCCAAGCAAGCAAAACCTCCAAGAAGAAGGGCCAAAACACCAAAAAGCGAAAAAAAAGGGTTCCCACATTCAGTGGGCCGGGTGTGCAAAAACTACACAACAGGTAATACATGCATGATTAGGTGTGCTAATTAAATGAAGAGTATGATGGCCGAGCTTAAGTATAATCATGAAAAGCCTAGTGCATTAATGAAAGTCCAAAGCCACCAAATTCAAAGTTGCTGACCAATTTTATTTTAGCAGGTTGCCAGGGAAAGTAAAGTGAAAGGTGACAACTAATGTATCTAAATTTAGAAGTAATCAGGTGATTTGATAACTTGTAGCTAAATTTTAACTTATCCCTTTTTTTTTTAGCAAATAGTGAATTGTAGTTGGTTTAAGTCAGGCATAAAGATGGTAAAATTTCGTTGGAAAGTTTCACATACAAGGAAATCATTAACTGAATATTTTGGGAATCAGTGAAAATGATGAAGGATATTTTTATTGAGTGAAAAAGAAAAAATTAACTTTTTCTACCACTGTAATTCCCAACCTAATAGTGGGCTTCATTCCCTACAAGTTGAAGCAAAATAGCTTACAATGACATATCAAATGAAAAAAAAAAAGGAATATCAAAGAAATACCAAAAGAGGAAATTCAACTCTTTAGGCTATCCAAATACCTCTACCAAGGCTATAGACGCATGATTGGAAGTAGAGATATGTTTGGGGGAATTACAGAGATAACCTTGTTGGGGCTATGGATGCTTGATTGGAAGCAAGGCTCTATCCAAGTTTGGCTATGGAGGATTGCTAAATTATGTAGCTCAATGTGGATAAACTAATATTTTTCACCAAGTTACAAAGATGGGAATAAATAAATGCACACACTGATACTTTTTGGCAGAGTTTTATGTTGTTTATTCTTGGGTTCAAGTGAAGGTAAGGAGCTATTGTGGGAAATATGCATAAGATAATTTATGATGGGTGATTGATTCTCGAGTTTCTTTTAAATTTGGTTTTTTTGGTTACAAGTTGTGTGGTCTCAAAACATGCCCCAAGAATATAAGGCTTGCAGACCTAAGTTGAAAATTAATGCTTATGGCAAGCGCTAGTTGGCTGATGATCACTAGGAGATAATATAAAAAAGTGAAAATATTGAAAACAATTCATGGTTCAAATGTACTGGGTATCAGGGAATCGAGTAATTGGAATTCATAAAGATAAGTGTAACAAGTTTCTACAACCGAGAGTAAAACACTTGAGGGTATGAAAGTTGCAGTAATAGATAGGAGCCAGGTCAATTTTTGTTCCAGTAAAGCAAAAATATGTTGGGAGTTGGGTACTCAGGTATTTGGGTAAATGGTGCATCAATGCTAAGGTGTTTAAAGTTTATTATTTGGTTTTTCTTGAATGTCTAAAATGTCTATTAGCTTGCCCAAAGTGATAATTACATGAGAATGCATCAAAGCGTGTTATATATGAATTATTTTAAAAGGGTTTAGTAATAATGATGGTTTTATGATAATGAGAGTTTTATTAATGTTTCAAAAGGGGATAAATATATGGAATTTTTATGTGTAGGAGAAATAGGTTGTTGGACAATATTTTAGTATGAATGGCCAGAAAAATTTAGATGGCAAGTAGATCCAACGATGTTACTAGGTTGGGTGGCACACTCTAAAAGCTCATGCGAGGAAAAATCTTATGGAGAAGAAACACTGGTGATTGGGGAATTGGGGATCTGGGTATTATGCGTGCGACAAAGGAGAGTGCCTAGCTCTGGGGTGATATACTTTCAAGTGTTTTTGCTCAAAGCCCAAAATTGAATGTAGGAACATAAGTTTTGGTGGTTTGGGATATCCAGTTCCACTTGATCACTCTAAATATCTAGTAGAGGAAGTTTCTACATTTTTTTTGATAAGTATTCTCAATCTAGTTTGATTTCCTAATTAGATTGCAAAGACGAGTCCAAAAGTTTTAAGTGCTGAAGAAGGCCAAAGTCTGTTGACTTATTCAAAAGTTTCTCTTGCCAATTGTCATGTGCCACATGATTTTCTATGATTCATCTCTTGGATTCCCTCTCATGTGTTTATTGAATTTTCTGAGTGTCTTGTTCTTATAAAGGGCCAGGAATTATTTTATTTTAGTTAAGTTTAGAATTTGTGGATTTTGGAGAATTAATTTTTTTTCAAGTTTTATTCTTTTGCCTGTTTTTTGTTTTATTCCAGACTAAAAAAATATATGTTTCTTTAGAGTTAACTAATATCAGAGCCAATTCAAAGCTATTTTCTGATATCAAATCATACATAGCTGATTGTTTGTTCCTATCGGAAAAGATTGTGTGCTGCACCGTGTAAGGGTGTATACTGACACTATTTAGTGACAAATGATACCTCTTTTATTTAAAATCTTGCATCATTCTATGCCTAATTAAGAAGAAATATGGTGAAGTATAGAATGGTTTTCTTTGATTTAGTTATTTCTTGAGGCATGTGTGGATAATACCTAGGAGAAATTTTACATTTTAGTATTTTTATGCTTTATTTTAGAGTAGATGATTTATATTTTTAGAAAATGTTCCAAAATTGATAAATACATGGAGTTTTATTACAAATATTTCGATTCCATGAATTTTTTGAGTGCTTAATGCTAAATCTACTTGAATGTATGCAAGTAATTTGAGTTTCATGAAACATTATTGCAAATTCTTTGATTTCATGAAGTTATTGAGTGACATGTGAATGATCAAACTTAGATTATGTTTCAATCTTTCAGATACTAGATAATTTATAACAACCATAGACCCCTCATGTTTAACAACAATATCACAACGAACCTTGAGTGAACCTAGTGTGTCAAGACTTGAAATTCCCGAGCCTTGGGATCGAATTGAGTTTGCCTTAGATTTAGGTTTTCCTGGTGGATCTTTCAAGAAAGTTAGGTTGCTCCAATACTTTGTGAGAATTTATCTGCATGATTTTGGTGTGTGTGTGTGCAACATCTGCATCAACACCATCCACCACCACATCTTGTATCCAATATAATGTTCACTTGGTATCTACCTCCAGTGGTGTTGATAGCCCAAAACACACTTCCAATGCTCAACCCATTTTACCCTTTCCCATGGTCTCATTGGGGCCCAAGGGCCAAACACAAGCCCTTTTCGACCTCCCAAATCCTAATCCAATCATGTGGCTAACCAAGTGCTAGGAACCAGTAGCTATCATGATCCCTCTAGTCACCAAAATGACCAAGGGATTATTTTTTAGCCCCAATTCACATTTAAGGACAATTTGGGAAAATTTTATAAAATCAGGTATAACATGGGTGTTTGATCTCCTTTTTATGCAAACTTTATATCGTTGAAAAGGTGGTTCTGAGTCCAATATAGTGGTGTACATAATTTTTCCATATTTTTCTCCTAATTTATTCTACAAGCCTTTGAAGCCAGATTAAGCAAATTTTCACTCAAAGGCCTTAAATTTTGACTAAGATATTGAATTTTCATGATTCAAGTGACATCGTAAATCCAATTAAATCCCATTCATGGATCTCAGACCTAATTTCTAGAAAATTAAATAGGTATTTTTTATTTCAATTAGATCTCAAATTTTCTTTTTTTTGGTTATTTTCTCAAAAAATGTGAAAAAAAGTCAATTTTTTTGGGATCAAAGGGGAATTTTTCTACATTGAGGGGATCTATGCTGATTTATCAATTCATTACTATAAATTTCAATTAGGGATACAAAACATTTTTCTCCACTAAATCCATACAACTACTATAGCTGGAAATCAGAAATGGAGATACATTTGAACAAATTAGGGTTATGTAGGTTGAGAATGAGTACAAAACCAGAACCTTAAGCTATTGTTTAGAAGAGAAAATGGTTTAATAGAAGTGATCAAGATTTTGGGACATTATGAATGTTTATTTCTCTTTATATTTTCTTTCATATTGAATCTTGCACCACACCCAATCAGATTTGGAATCAATTTAAGTCCTTGTTTGGGAAGCAAGATACTGTGAGAGGATTTCAGTTGGAGAATGATATTATCGGCTTGGATCCTCAAGATTTTGATAACATTGAGGAATTATTCACCAAACTCAAGTATATCAGATTATAGTTGGCAAGTGTGGTATTTAGAAGGACGATACTCAGTTGATTCTTTCCATCCTTTCCAAGCTTGGTCCTATTTATTCAACTTTTTTTCTACCTTTTATGCTAGGAGAGATGCACTTGATTCCATATTTAATATGCTCTCACTTGATTATTTTGATAAATCACTCACTCAATAGTTGGAAAATATGGGCTCATTGAAGTCTTCAACATCACATGCTCTTATTACATCACCAAGCACTAGAGATCTGAAGGCTTCAAATGGAAAATGAAAGAAATACAAAAGAAGGATTCCAAATCATATGATCAAGACAAGGAATCACATTCATAGGACACCTCATATTATTCTTCCTCTTAAGATGGAATCATGTAAAAAGGATCAACCAAAATGTGCATATTGTACAATAATAAAACATGATGAGAATCAATATTATGCAAAGTAGATTGTTGAGCTAAATATTCTTCTACAGAAGAACAATATTCAGTTTCCTTCATCCTCTTCTTCCACTTCAGATCCTTCACAATCAGGGTCATCTATAATGGAATGTAGAGTAGACAAGATTAAAGGCTATGGTCTGTTTGCATCCACCAATCTTTAGTCTAGAAGATGAATTCTTGATTCAGGAGCCTCACATCACATGGATGCATCATCGGGTATGTTCTCTTCATATGAGTCTTGCACATTACCTTATTGTAGCATTGAAAATTATCACATTTGATAATTTCACACTAGGGTTTTCTCCCTTCTATGTATTTGGACCTAATTATGCATTTAATTTCTCGTTATAAAATATATATTGAAAAATTAAACATGGGAAATCAAAGTATACATTTAATATTTTTCACCAAACACTTTTGATTCCCCAAAAAAGGTAGATCTAGTCTAGGGAACCTTGCACCCTAGACCACCTATTTTGGCTCCAATTTTTAATATGTCAGTGTTGGTAATTTATTATTTGAAATTCAAATTTTAATAGTCAGGTATTGAGATTTAATTTTCAATAAATTAGATTAATTTCATATAAATACAAGATTTTCACCATTTTAATTCCTAATTAATTCCTAGCAATTTGGGAGAGAAAATTGAACATCCCAAAATCAGTCAATCCAATTCAAGGATAGATTTAGTAGCATTATTACATAAATCTCATCATCCGAGTTCAAGTTTTCAAGATATCAAGATGAAGGAATCATTTATGTTTAAGGAGACATCATGATCAATCATGCCAAAATCATGAAGATGTATTCAATTATCCCCTACATGCTAGTTGAAACAATCCATTATGTTATGAGATCACCTTTTGTAGGTCTATCAAGCATTCAAGGCATCCATCAATCAAATTTTATTGAAAATTGTGTGACATATTCATCAAGGGTTTTCACATCAAGTTAACATTATCATTTGTCATTTATCAATTTTACTCAATTATTGTTGTTTTAACCTTTGTACGAATTAGGGTATGCTCTCTTGATTTTCATCAATCACTATTGTGAAGGTAGAAATACCAACACAAGGTTTTAATTAGGCAATCCCCTATACAAAACAACCTTTTCCCCCATTTTCATGTGTGAGGTCAGATCTGAAGGTTTCAGCTAGTGATAGTCTAGGGAAGCAAAGTGCAGACCTTAACATACAATATGAAATTTATAGATATGGAATAGTAGGAGTTTAGTATAGGGAATCCTTGTTCCCTAGACTAGCTAATTTAGGCTAAAATTTATAGTACAAGCTCCTATCTATTGTCACTCTCAGATCTAGGTCAGTTTTGTAACTTTATGTTTTTGTTTATTTGATAAATTATAGTTTCAGATCTAGGGTTATATATCAAATAGGCTTGTCAAATTACAAACAAAATTTATCATCCAAACAACACATCACAAACATAAATCACTAGGGGATTGACTCTCCATTGTGGAAACAATTCAATCATAAAAACCCTAGTTCACTTATGTTTAAATTTTTAGTAAGTGAAAAGGAGACAATCATAGTTAATCTCATTAGATCTATGATCACTTTTCCTATAAAATATTTAAACATAATTTAATTGCATAAATTTTTAGATCTGATTTTCCTTGTTTAAGGCTTAGATTTGAGTGGTCTTCATTTGACAAAATTAATTGAAAAATTATTCTATCATTTATGCATACATATTTTAGTGAAAAATATTGAAAAAGTGAAAAAAATGCATAGTATTTTAATTTTAAAAGATCAAAAAGCATTGATTTTCTGTATATTTTTTTAAAAATAGCCAATTTTAATGTTTTAATTTTGAAAATTATCATTTGAAGATATTCAATTGCTCTAAAAATATCAAAAAAATTAGGCACATATGTGATTCATATAGAGAAATTAGGTTTTGACTTGTATTTACAAAAATCTACTTATTTCCAGACCTGAACCTCTGAAACATAGAACCCTCAAACACTGTAAATGATTTCTAGATTCTAAAGTTTTCAAAAATACCTATCTATTCTAGGACACATTGTGCCCTTGTCCAGTTAGTTTGGGATGAAGTCTTATGTGTGAAAGCCTATATGCAGTCTTTGTTAAGATCCAATTCTTGTTTCTTGTAGCTTGTCTTGAAACTTTTAGATTTTCTATGTATTGACAATTTCCCCTAATTTACCTAATTTAGTGAAATACCCCTAGAAAATGACAATAATAAGATTATTTATTTTCAAAAGTCTAGTTTTGACATAACAAAATATGGCTTGTCTAATTTTTTTCAAACCTTGTTCCATGCCGTCAAAAGGGACATATGTTGGCATTCGACCAACCTTTAATTTTTTCACCTATGAGAACATTGTGAAATAATAAAATTTCATAGGTTGTTGAGCACACAATCATGCTTTTATCTCACCTTTTTGATAGGATAATTTCTTGTAGGTGATTTCTAGGAATTGTGGGATTTAATTATCAACTTCAACATGGTATCAATGCTCTAGATTTTCAGCCTCCTATTCAAATTTTGAGGGATCTAGCCTTCAGTGAATTTTTGGTGCACCCTAGAGAAAATTGACCTCACCATTGTGTTTGAAGTGACTAAAAACCTAAGAATCGAGGGTCATTTCATAAAAATTTGAGAAATTTTTTTGAGGCAACTTTTTTCTAGGGCATAGAAATCAAGGTTTTTAATCCATACAAATGTATTGAATCCATACATCGTATAAAACTATATGTTTTATTGCACCTATAGGTACGATCATCATTACTATGGACTGCACATGAATAAAAATAAATTTTATGTGAGTTTAAATTTTTTGGCAAGAATTTTTTTGCAAAGGCAATTTATTGAATATCTACTAGCTTGCACAAAACCCAATGACTAACATCATCAAGAGGGAATATTTTGAAAGAATTTTATTCCCACCACCACTTCTCATCACCAATCCATCATTCACCTGGCATCAACCTCTAGTGGTTCTACTCACCCAACACACACTACCAACACTCAACCACTTTAACCCTTTCCTGTGGTCTCATTGGGGCCCAAGGGCCAAATGCAAGCCCTTTTTAACCTCCCAAAGCTTTCTCTATTCATTTGGTTGACCAAGGGCTAGGACCTAGTAGCTAGCACTAGCCCCCTAGTCACCAAAATGACCAGGGGATTATTTTTTGGCTCCAATTCACATTCAAGGATAGATTGGGCAAGATTTACAAAATCAGGTATAAATTAGGTGTCTAATCTCATTTTTCACAAAATTTATATCATTGGAAAGGTGGTTTTAAGCCCAATCTACTGGTGTAGGTAATTTTTTCTTTATTTTTCTCCTAATTTATTCTAGAGGCCTTTAAGCTCAAATTAAGCTATTTTCACTCAAGTGGCCATAAATTTTGATTGGGATATTGAATTTCCATGATTCAAGTGGCATCATAAAGATGATTCAATCCCATTCACAGATCTTAGACCTAATTTCTAAAAAAATAAAAAAACTATTTTTTTTATTTCAATAAGATCTCAAATTTTCCTTTTTTGGTTATTTTCTTGGAAAACATGCAAATAGGTCATTTTTTTGCATTGAGGGTGTTAGCTCTCAAAAATGCAGGTCTGAACCATGAAAGTTTGCCAAGCTTTCACAATGCTTTAGGGTAACATAACAAGGTTTGAAACAATTAAACCTTCTACTCAGTCGGTGCTGCTAGACCTAAGCGGGTGTACCTAATTGAATTGAACAGACTTGACTTTTAATCTTTTCCTATTGCCCTAATTTGTCCACAATGGCAGATTGAAATGGAAAAAATAAACAAATTTGGTATAAAATGTATATCAATATTCAAAACTAACCCTAATAAACTCAGTTAATAGATGTAGAAATGTGAATGAAACTAAAGAATGAAAAATGAAAGACCAGTGCCTTATAGGGTTCACGGAGTCAAGAGAAATCTAAAACAAGTTTACTTGTTCTGGCAGACATTCAAGTTGTTTAGCATTTTATATGGTTTATAACTTGTATAAACATGCAAGATTGTGATTATTGAGTTCTTCTCAATGATCCAATTGACATTCCCTAATTACTATGATCAATTCATAGAATTTAATCTTTATTGGAAAGAAACAATTAATTGACCATACAGATACAACAAATGTGCATTGACGAACTAGGTAAAAACTTGTTTACACTAATTCAAATAACCAGAAAACACCATTACAGAGACAACTTCAATAATACTTTTCAACACATATCATAAACAACTGATACCAGAAAACATCATACCATCATATTAGACTTTCATTGATATCTCCATGATTTTACATATGCAACCAGTCTCATCCTTCTCAAAAAATTGTATCTTGCTATCTCTCTTTTTATCCTCTATCTAATTCTACCCTTCATATTGTTTTCAAAATGGAAATTTATACATTGAGGATACGAAAGGACGCATCCTTTCGAAAATAGGAAAAAATAGAATTCAAAACAAAAGATAGAGAATAATTAAACTTTAGTTAGCCACAAGTGAGTCGTAGTGAGGTAGTCCAAATAATCCTGACACTTATAAGTATTCGCATCCTCGAAAACATTCATGATCATGATTTCCATCTTGACCATCTCCTCATTTTGCTCACTCACTTCCTCTAATGTTGTATTCTCTACAGAAGCTATCTTCATGATTCCATTCAATATTGTGTCACATTCATTCTTCCATCTAGTGGCATCTTTCACTTCCCCTCTACTATCAGAAAATGTGACCACAGTTTTCTTGGCAGCTTCAATTAATCCTTGTTTATCCCCCTGCGATTCCTCACAAAATTTTTGATGGCGACTGATAATATGATTCACAGATTCAAGTGTAGTACCATTAGCCTCCTCATTCTTGGCCAATTCATGAAAATTCTCCATAATTTTTCCATCCATCCTTTCATGCTCCTTCAATGTAGTAAGAGTACTAGAATATTTTCCCCATAATTTATTCAACCAGGATGTCAAATTATCCTGCCTTCTCTTAACAATTGCTACAATTGCATCATATTTTCCCTGATTATAGGCACTTGACCCTACCCAATGATCTTTTGCTTGAGAGCTTTCTCCTTGAGTGAGCATCTTGGCTAGATCAATTGAAACACCAACCAAGTCTTTCAATCTATCATTTTCTCTTAACATTCTCTCATTACTTGCCTTAGACATTTCTCTTTCTCTTATCAGTGCCTGGATCTGTGCTTTATTCAATTTTGCAATGTCTATCCCAATCTTTGCAGTAACCACAGGATCAACCTCTCCAACCTTTAGGGTCATAACATGGCCAAATGCCTTCTCTATATCAAT
Source organism: Sequoiadendron giganteum (assembly GCA_007115665.2). Classification (NCBI taxonomy): domain Eukaryota; kingdom Viridiplantae; phylum Streptophyta; class Pinopsida; order Cupressales; family Cupressaceae; genus Sequoiadendron; species Sequoiadendron giganteum. Next base: position 117,925,840 of record CM021107.1, on the reverse strand, counting down.
TACCACTGATTTCCTATGGGGGGGATACAAATCCCATATCATCAATGATCCCTCATCAGTATTATACTTAGAACCTGCATACACCTCTGTCACCTTTTCCTTATCAAGTTTGTGTGTAGTGTTACTATCTCTTAAGAAGCTATCAAATACTAATTCAAAATTCAAATCAAGTCCAGGAAAGATCATGACACTAGCATTCTCCAACATTTTCCTCCCCTTTTCAGGAGTCATATTTGTCATTTCATCATCCACACATTTTCTCAATTGATCCAATAATTGCTCTTCATTCCTATAAGTGATAGCACCAACATCTTCTCTTATTTCTTTCCCTTTCATTTTGTACAAGAATGCTTTGAACTCTGGAGAATTTATAAACTCATCATCTGAAATAAATGATCTGTATTCCATATGCCTTGCATCAATATCACCACTTTCAACACTTTGTTCTCTAGTTGGGCAAACATACTGCTGAGTCCTTACCCTAGATATTTTCTCTGTTCTGCTTTGTGGCATTTCATCCATTGGGGTTTCCTCATCTCCAGAATACAATGTCCCCATATCCTGTAACCCTTGGTTATAGCTCTCAACCACCACCTCTGCTTCCTCTTCATCCAAATTCCTGATCATTTCATCAAAAGGATAAGGTACATGCTGATACCTTCCAAAGTTAATCTTTTCTTTGGCTGAATTGATATATCCTTCAGGGTCAAAGTTTTTCCTAGGTGGTCCCCTTTTCATATTATAATGCAGCAATCTATCAAGGATTGAATTATATCCCTCCTTAGCTAACATAGTGAAATCACCAAAACATAATGTACTAGGCATGAAAGCCTGCTTCCCATAAGAACTGAAAAGCATCACACTACTAAAATCCATTTGTCTAACAATTTCCAAATATGCAACTTTGTTTGGAATTGTCCTTGGTAGAATAAAAGGGGCATCTTCAAATCCATACACTTTGATCATTGTAGCTCCTTCCAAACAATACCAGTCACCCCAGTTATGATCAATTGGCCCATTGAAATCTTTGGGCCGAAGAAACCTTTTAATCTCATCAGTCAATGAATAATTACAAGGATACTTATACAACTTGTACAAGGTTTTCAAAAAATATTCTTCAAAGTGGATGAAACTAGAATTGGCAAACCTGTTGTCACAAATAGCAGTCCACAGTTGAACAAGCAATGCCTCACCCTCCTTACCAATTTGAAAAATTCTCATTTCTGGAGGCCACACTCCCAATTCCTGTCCAAAATACAACACCAAGTGCATCAACAATGAATAGTGTTTGAGATGAACAATAGAAGCTCCACTCTTTATAGCCATCAATCCTGAATCAAGCTCCCTAGCAATATATGGAGCATAATCAAATGGCCTGGAGTTATGATACTGAATATCTGCTATGATAATCATTGGCACAATTGACATGAGTTTTGGGGCATCCATCCCTAATACTTGGCACACTGAGAAATATGTGTATTTCATGTAAGGCTCAAACAAATCTACATGATAAGGAGGCCCCTCACTATCTTGCAGAGGTTATGATTTGCTACTCTGTTTAACTCTATGAATAGGAAACCTCCAACCCTTATAGATTGTATCCATTCTTGAAAATTCTTTTTCCAACTCTTCCCAACTAATCTCCTCATGGCAAAACCCTTCCAATTTGAAAACCTCACCCACTGCTTCTTTAGACACATATATCTATGGTTTTCCAGATGGGTCACATATAGCCTTATGTTTTGGATCATAATTATCCGCAAGCACTTTTACTAATTCTGCATTTACAAAAATATTAGGGCACACCAGTTTCCCTACATTTAACTTCCATGGGTTACAAATTGGTTCAAAATGGTTTCTTCTGTGGTAATGGAAATTGAAAAGCTCATATCCTCTTATGGCAGTCCAAACATCACCTATGAACTTGCACTTGTCATCTAATTTATCAACCTCTACCGTAAGTTGTGTGGACCTTCTAGCTTTAGGGCCCGAGCCAGGTAATTGATCAATAAGGTCTTGGTTCAACCTCCTTTCAGTGCCCTCATGCTTTGTATCTACCTTTTGTTTCTTTCCTTTTGACAGACTACTCACAGTAGGCTTTCTACCCTTACCCTTCCTAGAACCAGAGGACTCCATTCTCAAGCTTACAAAATCAAAATGTAAAAAACCAAGGAATAGTCACTTACAGTATTTCGCTTGAGCTCCTCAAACTGAAATTGTCCCGGTTCTTTGCTCAACATGCCAATTCGGAATTGAAGAATTGATACAACCTTTACTGTTATATCCCGTCGCGCCATTAATGGAGCACGAATGAAAATCCATTTGAAACTGGCACTGTCACATCAACTATCCTTTCGATGAGAAACTTTCAAATCTGGGGCGAAGTCCTTTTGCAACGTCTATTACACCCTTCGCCAAGACATAACATGGTCTTACCGACACTTGGGATCCAAAAAATAATGACCGTCACTTCCTTTTATGTCGCTATAACAATTCTGAGTCAGGGAGATGTTACATAGCCTTCATTGTGTCATACCAATATGCATTCTTCAAGTCATAGTCACTGAGACAAAATCACGCTTTCACTAATGAACTCTCATTTCAGCGTGTCCACCAAGTTTTCTCACCGAAGAAATAAACCTCACCAATGAAATAATACCTTCGGTAAGACAGTAAACCTTCGGGAAGACCTATATCAATGCCAAATGTCTTACCGACATCACTCCTCCATATTACTCCTATTCGGTGAAACTCATCCCGAGCTGCTTGTCGGTATAACATTCAGACTTCGGTGAAACTCATGTCAAAAAGTTCTTCTCCTGGTGACATATATCTCTATCGGCATACCTTTCAAATCAGCAAGACCCCAATACTCTCTCCAATAGCTTTTCGGATCCCCTTATGTTTAGTTCGGCAAGACAAGAGTCACTTCGCCAAGACCTTCCCTGATGAACATAAGTCTCACCGAGACATTTGCTTACAAGCCAATCAGTAAGACGAAATGACTTCGTTATGACTTCATGCCGATACCCACTAGCTTAGCCGAAACGACCCCTCCACATGCTAGTCAGCAAGACAAATTGAATTCACTGTGACACTACAACGATGCCCTAGCATATGCTGATATGAATCTTCTCAGTCGCCGAGACAAGAAAAGTCTTGCCGATTGTCTGCAACAAATACATGTTAGTGAAAAATATATCTCGGGGAGACTTTTACTATGTCTTGCCGATATGGGTCTTTCAATGAAATAAGAAGAGGTAGACGGATTCAAATGGGTCACATGACAAAAAATAAGCAAGACAAAAGCAAAGAGGGTATTTTATGCTTATGATAAGGACTTAATGTTGGAAATTCTTGAATGCAATAGACTGTAAAAATTCAAAATTTTACAGTTCTAACAGAGGGGGTCTATACTACTATATCAGTTCATTACTATATGTTTCCATCAGGGATACAACACATATTTCTCCACTAAATCAATACAATTACTATAGTTGGAAATCACAAATGAAGACACATTTGAAGAAGTTAGGGTTATGCAGAGTGACCATGGGTACAAAAATTAGACCTCAAGTTGTTGCTAAGAAGAGAAAGTGGTTTGATAGGAGTGATCAATATTTTGGGACATTATGCATGTTTATTTCTCTTGATCTTATCTTTCATATTGAATCTTGCACCACACCCAATCAGATATTGACTTAATTAAAGTCCTTGTTTGGAAATCAGGATACTGTGAGAGGATTTCAGTTGGAGAATGAGCTTATTGACTTGAATCCTCGATATTTTAATAGCATTAAGGAATTCTTCACCAAAATCAGGTATCTCAGATTATATTTGGAAAGTGTGGTATTCAAAAGGAGGACACCGAGTTGATTCTTTCCATCCTTTCCAAGCTTGGTCCTAATTATTCAATTTTTTTTCTACCTTTAATGCCATGAGACATGCACTTGGTTACACATTTACTATGCCTTCACTTGATTATTTTGATACATCACTCACTCAAGAGTAGGAAAAGTTGGTAAAGTTTGTCTCATTTAAGTCTTGAAAATCATAGGCTCTATTACAAGAATGAAGATGTTGTCATTGATGTCAATTGGTAAATTGGTTATCAACTAGTTGTTGTTGTCATTGATGTCATGGATGCAGGTTATTGGTTGTATATGTTGAGGATATTGAGAAAATTGTAATGAAGAAAGGTTGATGGTGTTCAGTGGTAACTTTGAGTTTTGATTTGGGTTTTACTCTTATATTTTTGTGGTTCAAATATGTTGATCATGGTTGTTGGAAGCTGCTATATCTAGATTTTTGGCTTTTGATTCATTGTACAGTGTGAGTTATGTTCACAAGTTATGAACTATGGTTTTTTGTGTATTTAGCTAAGGTCTAGGAGAAATCTTGTTGGTTTGGATTTATTTTTGTTTGAGTCTTATTACTTGTGGGTCTAGAGCTAAGTTGTTTTGATTATGTTGAAGATAATTTTAGTGTCTAGAAGGATTGGATCGTGCTAAGGATTGTGTGTGCTTAATTGTTCTATGTGTTTTACACTAGTTTGGATGACCTTGTGTTGAACACTACCTTCAAAGTTGATGAAGCATGTTGGGACCTATTTGGGTCCTCATCAAGCATGTGTTTGGGTCACCCTCATTCTAATTCCACCCTAAAATGTTTTGGCACCAACCTAATTTAAATTTAATGATGGATGACCAACTTTGGATATGTTTCAAAGTTGAAGATGGTATAAATATAGGATGAGTCAGTGGTGAAAGGTATGCAAGAGATAAGTGCAATTAAATAGAGTAGATAGATGCAAAGAAGATGTGAATTGGTATGTGTGTGTGTGATGTGAGTGTGGAAGATCAGTGAAAATTCTAAATGCTGAGTTTTCAGATGCAGTGAGCTGAAGGAGTACTCTATCATTCATGCATGTCTGGAAGTGGTTGAGCGAATTGTGGTGGAAATATTTGTTGCATTGAGATTTTATTCTCTTTGTAGCATATATCTTCTATCTTCTTTATATCCCTATGGAAGTGAGCCCTCCGGGTGGTTAACCTTGTTGGATAGTGAGTCCTGATCCAGAAAATGAGTCCTTGTTTTGGTAGTGAGACTCTCTTTGGAAGTGAGCCTTTGTAATCAGTTTTGATATTCATTATATTGTGATCTAATCCTCACTGTGGTTTTTCCCTTATTAGGTTTTCCATGTAAATATGGTGTTACTGTGTTTGTGTGATGGTTTTCAATTTTTTCACTTGCACTTAATGCTTAATCATTAGCAGAGTTAAGGATTTTTGATTGATCTAAGTTCCAATTAATGTCTTAAAAGGTTAAATTTTCTACAACTGATTCACCCCCTCTCAGTTGTCTTGTTCAACAATTGGTATCAGAGCTTGGTTCCTTGGAGAAGAGATGAACCACTTAAGGAAGGTCCGAGATGGATGGAAAAGTTACTCATGATTATCTGAGGTTTGATGGAACTAATTATGCTATTTGAAAAATACCAATGGAAGAATATCTGAAGTATTGTGGATATGATGTGGAGAAAGATTACAAGAATACTCACACTATTCCTGCTAATGGTTTGAGTACGACTGATGAGATCAAGGAAAATGAAGCGAACAGTAAGGAAAATGACATTTTGAAGAATAGTCTTGTACATTATGAGTTGATTAAAGCTCAAAATCTGAAGACTACTAAGGAAGTTTGGGATGCTTTGGGAAAGGTTCATGAAGGAGATGAAAGGGTCAAAGAGGAAAAGTTGCAAAATTTTGAGACATAGCTTGAGCTCCAACATATGTCTAAAGATGAGAATGTTAAAGCCTATGTACAAAGATTGAATGAGGTAGTAGCTGGAATGTGAGGAATTGGTGCTACAATAGATGAATCTAGGATTGCAAATAAAATTCTTAGAACTCTCCTTGATGCTTATAGAAAAAAGTTATGTGCTATTGAAGAACATATAGATTATAAGACTTACACAAAAGATCAATTATTGGGAACTCTAACATCTTATGAGATGAGAAAGCCAAATTTGAGAAATGGATCAAAATCAGAAACTACTTTTAAGGCTACAAGAGTTGAAGATCCGAATGAAGAAAATCTTTATGAAGTAGAAGCTAACTTTGTGAGAAGGATGAAGAAATTATTAGAAAATTATGAAGGTAAGTTACCCTTTAAATTCTTTAGTTGTGGAGGAATGGGTCATTATGCTTTGAGGTGTCTAAAAAGAGCTAAGAGGAATAAACAAATATATGAGAAAGAAAATAAAGGTAAAAAGATCAACAAAGCATATTATGTAAATGAGGATACTAGTATTTATAATGAAGAGTCTAATTAGGGAGATATTGATGACAATGAATGTTTGTTCTTGGCTATAAGATATGAACCTACTTTTGCTAATTCTGAAAATTTTTGCTAATTCTGAAAAATAGGTAAAGGAATGCCTTTCGGAGAAGGAGAAAAGGGAAGGTACTGTAATATCTACCCTACATGCTAAAAAAGAAAAGATTTATTCAGTTTTTGAAAGTGGTTGTTCACATGACATGACAGGTGATAAGAGTAAGTTTGTTAAACTTGAAAAATATGGAGTCTTAGTTATGTTTGAAGATGATGTTGGTGCTAAGATTTGTGGGATAGGTTCAGTAAGTTTTGATGACAAGCATAATACTGACGATGTCTACTATGTTAAGGGTTTAAGGAATAACCTTTTGATTGTTGGATAGATGTACAGTAAAGGATATAATATTCTATTTAAGGATGAAAGATGTGAAATTAGGAAAGTCTCCAGAATAGTGATTGCTACAGGAAATAAATCTAAAGGAAATATCTATCAACTTAAGGGTGATGATGGACAATGCTTTATGACTTAGATTAATGATGGTTGTGGCATCATAGAATATGATATAAATTTTGATAATTTGGTGAGGATTAGTGCAGGTCAATCCGTGAGATATTTACTAAGGATTACAAAGCTTATTAATGTTGTTTGCAAGAATTGTCAACTTGGGAAGCGAGAAAGAAGCAATTTCAAATTAAAGGAACAATGTAATACTTGACTACTGGATTTAATTCATATAGATATCTGTGGTCCTACAAGAGTGAGAAGTCTACAAGGTGAAAGGTACTTAATGCTTTTGATTGATAATTATTCTAGGTATAAATGGGTTACATTTCTTAGAGAGACGTATGATGCATTAGATAGATTCAAGACATTCAAATATATGGTTGAGAATGAAGTAAATTTGAGGATAAAATGATTAAGGTTTGATAGAGGTGGTGAATTCACCTCCCATGAGTTTAATATGTTTTATGAAGTGCATGGAATTATAAGATAGTTATCTACTTTGAGAACTCCTCAGCAGAATGGAGTTGTTGAAAGAAAGAAATAGAAGAAGTTGCTAGATCAATGATTACTGAGGTAGGTTTACTAGAAGTTTACTAGAGAGAAGCTATTCACACTACTGTTTATGTATTCAATCGAGTTCAAGCAAGAGAAAACAGTACAAAGACCCCCTATGAGATATGGTGTGGAAGAATTCCTACTATTAAGTATTTCAAGGTATTTGGAAGCAAATGTTATATCAGACATGATGAAGAAAATATAGGGAAGTTTGATGCTAGATGTGATGAAGGTATTTTTCTTGGATATTCTACTAAAATTAAAGCTTACATATGTTTCAATAAAAGACTGAGGAAGATTGTAGAAAGCACAAATGTCAAGGTTAATGAAGTAATGAAGAATTCAATTGATGTTGATGGATATGTATCTAATGAACCTGATTGCGTAGGGATTGAAGAATTTGTGGAAGAACAGGAGATGGAAGAACAAGAGAATTAGAATGAAGAAGAAGAAGAATCTCTAGTGGTGTCACCTAAGACACCTAGATATGTGCTAAAAAATCATTCTAAAAGTCAGATCAATGGAGACAAGACAAAATGAGTATTCACAAGAAGCAGAGTTGTTACTGGTGAGGTAAATCTGTGTTTACTTTATGAGATTAAACCAAAAACTATAAGTGAATCATGTAAAGATGATAATTGGATGGATGCTATGAAATAATAGCTTATTTAGATTTAAAATAATCAGACTTGGGAATTGGTCCCAAGACCAACAGATAAAAACATTATTGGATCAAAGTAAGTGGGTATTCAGAAATAAGTTGAATGAGCATGGAGAAGTGGTAAAAAAAAAATCAAGGGTTGTGTGTAAAGGTTACTTGCAAGTAGAAGGCATAGATTTTCAAGAGAATTTTTCTCTGGTGACAAGAATGGAAGCTATTAGGATTTTCTTAGAATTTTCTACTCGTAAAGATTTCAAGGTCTATCAGATGGATGTTAAGTCTACATTTTTGAATGGTGAACTAGAAGAAGAGGTCTACATGGAACAACTAGAAGGATTTTTGTTATCAGATATATGGTCTATAGATTGATGAAATATTTATATGGATTGAAGCAAGCTCCTAGAGCTTGGTATGCAAGGCTAGATAGATACTTGACTCAACAAGGTTTCAACAAAGGTATGACAAATAGTAATCTGTATTTTAAAATTAAAAATGACAAAATATTGATTGTGGTTTTATATGTTGATGACATTATCTTTGGAGGAAATGAAAAAAGAATTCGAGATGTATATGTTTGGTGAGATGAATTTATTTCTTTGGCTACAAATTAATCAAACAAAGAAAGATATTTTTATTTAATAGTCTAAGTATGTGAAAAATATGTTGAAAAAGTTTAGGATGGATGGTTCCAAATGTGTATGCACTCCTATGGTGACTGGTTTCAAATTAGGAAAATATGATGATTCACCTAAGGCTAATGATTGAAAATATAGATCTATGATTGGACTACTGTATTTGACTACTACTAGACCAGTTATTATACATGTTGTCTGTCTTGTGGCTGGATTTCAAGAAGATCCTAAGGAAACACATGTTGTTGTTAAAACAATATTCAAATATTTGAATGGAACTCTGGATTATGGCTTATGGTATCCTAGGGGTACTGACTTTATACTAAGTGCTTATACAAATGTAGATTGGGCTGGAAGTGTAGATGATAGAAAAAGTACAAGTGGTGGTGCATTCTTTCTTGATTGTAGATTGGTGACATGGTTGAGTAAAAACTAAGATTCAATTTTCTTATATACTATTGAAGCTGAGTATATTGTTGTTGCATCTTGTTGTACACAAGTTTTATGGATGAAACAAACATTGAAAGATATCATAGTTGTGTATGATGGTCCTATTTCTATCTTCTGTGATAACACAAGTACAATTAAAATTTCAAAGAATCTAGTGATGCACTCGAGGAAAAATCATATATCTATTAGGCATCACTTCTTGAGAGAGGAGATTGTGGAGAATGAAGTCAAGATTGAGTATGTACCTATGAAGGATTGGATTTTTGATATATTTACAAAGAATATTCCTAAATATACTTTTGAGTTTCTCTGGGAGAAGTTAGGGGTCATTGCCCCTCCTTTCTTGAACTAGATGCATATGGAGATGCATCAATTTGGTGGGTCTATGGATCTATCTTTCTTTTGGACTGATGTTTTGGTGGCTACCTCTCAGGGGGAGTAGGTAGTGTCATGTGTTATCATTGTATGAGTATTCTATTTTAATGACAAAGGGGAAATCACTGTAAAATATCCCTTTCCTTTGCCATTGATTTTGAAGGGGGAGAGGAATAAGATGAGATGGAGAAGAGTATCATGTGAAAAATATTATCTACTAACAGGGAGAAACATAAAGAAAATTTGAAAACTATGTTTAGGGATAGTGTGTTGTCTTTGATGTTTTTTCACGTCATGTGTTGGCATCAATGGCAAAGGGGGATATTTTTCCAAGAATGAAGGTGTTCTCATTGATGTCAACTGGTAAATTGGTTATCAACTAGTTGCTATTGTCATTGATGTCATGGATGTAGGTATTAGCTATACATGTCAAGGATATTGAGAAAATTATAATGAAGAAAGGTTGCTGGTGTTCAATGGTTGCTCAGGGTTTTGCTCCGATGTTTGTGTGGTTCAGATATGTTGATTATGGTTGTTGGAAGCTGCTATATCCAAATTTTTGGCTTTTGACTCATTGTGCATTGCAAGTTATGTTCACCAATTGTGAACTATGGTTTGCTATGTATCTGGTTAAGGTCCAAGAGAAATGTTGTTGGTCTAGATTTATTTTTGGTTGAGTCTTATGACTTACGGTTCTAGAGCTAATTTTTTTTTATCATGTTGAAGATAATTTTGGTGTTTCGAAGGATTGCATATGTTTAATTGTTTTATGTGCTTTACATTGGTTTATCCAACCTTGTGTTGAACACTACCTTCAAAGTTGATGAAGCATTTTGGGACCTATGTGGGTCCTCATCAAGTGTGTGGTTGGGTCACCCTCATTCTAATTCCACCCTAGAATGTTTTGGCGCCAACCTAATTTGAATTTAATGATGGATGGCTGAATTTGGATATGCTTCAAAGTTGAAGATGGTATAAATACAAGATGAGTCAGTGGTGAAAGGTGTGTAAGAGATAAGTGCAAAGAAATAGAGAATATATATGTGAAGTAGATGTGAATTAGTGTGTGTGTGTGTAATGTGAGTGTGGCAGATGGTGTAGGGCACCTGAGACTTCATGAAAAAAGTTCATCAAGTGCTAGTATTTGATGTTGTTAAATAATTTTTTTTGTAATAAGGTCTTAAAGACAATTTATTATGTTTTTAATGTGTCTTGAGTCATTTTGGATTCAAGTTGGTGAAATTGGTAAAAGTTGCAAAATGTTGTCATGCAAATTTTGCATTTTTGGCTTTTTGGGGAAGTTGAACGATCATCTTTTGTTTTTGGTGGGAAACCATTGGGATATTCTTGTAAATTTTTAAATACACCATGTAATGGTTGAAACAAGGTTCTAGTTTTTTTTTTGGAGATTGAACAATAATAAAGCTTTAGTTTGTTGTGTTTTAGAAGCATAAATTGCCGCTATAGAAGGTTGTATGGCCCTGTACAATTGTGTGAGAGTGTGAAACCAATTGAAGTTTATTTTGAATTGAATCTAATTTCTATCAAACTTTTTATCATTGAATTTTATTCATATTTGAGCATTTAAGAGCCAATTTATTGAAGGTTGCTTGAAACCCTCATTTAGGGTGTGCATTGACTATAAATAATGGATTCCTCTCCATTCCACTGATGAATTGACCTTAAAATAAGTGCAATGGAAGTATTTAGGGTATTTTTTGTTTTCTTGAAGTTGAAGGAGCAGGGGGATGAATATTGAGTCCAATTTGTTGATGCCCTAGGTTGAAAACCTCATGATTTTGGGCATAGAATGTGCATAGGAGTTAGGTTATTGTAAAAATATCTTTGGTAATTTTTGGAGGTGATTAAAAATGTTAGGTAAGACCTTATGTAACATGTCTAATCCATTGGTATGAAGATTTATGGTCTGGATTTTGAAAACCTTATTGTGACCTAGTGAAATAAGCCTAATTAGGCCTAGTTTTAAGTGTAGCAACAATTTTTTGACCTTTATGTTTGAAAAAAACCCCACCTACAATTGAGATATGTTTTATAACTCCAAAATGGGTATCAAAAACAGATTTTAGATTCTTGGTATGAGGTCTTTCAAGAAATTTATTGTGTGTGGGAAATATGCATAAGTGAAATAACTAACTAACACACCTTAATGCAACGTTATTAGAGAATTCAAACAATAGATTTAATCTATTTAAAAAATAATAATATCTCTAAATTTTTTCCATTTCTCTCTAAGTCCAAGGATTTATTAAATCAAAATGGCTCTCAGATTGTGTGCACTGTGATTGTTAAAATGACAACCTAGAGAATGAGAATGTTGATTTAAATGAAATGCTATGATAATATGATTGATAATGAAAGCTATGATAATGATAATAAAAGATATGATGTTGTGATACTAACTATAGACACAAATATACAAATTGATCCTACACATCTGATCCTGATCTTACTAACATCGTTTCTTCATAAATCATTCCCTTTACTAATTAATTTAATTAAATAATCTTTATTTAATTAAATTTATCATATTTCCTCTCTTAATTAAATAAATCAAATTTATATGATTAAGTCATTCTCTTCCATTAATTAAATAAATCATTTTTTTTAATTAATCCTATAGTCTCTCTTTTAATTAAATAATTCACTTTATTTAATTAAATCTCTAAAGTCATTTCTTTGAATTAAATAAATTAATCTTTATTTGATTTAATCTAACACCACCTTCTTTAATTAAATAAATCAATCTTTATTTAATTAAATTTAAATCATTATTCCTCTCAACTTTGATTTATAAATAAGTCATAAAATCTAAGTCAAAATTGTCAAATCATCTAATTTCTACTTAAATTGATCAAATCATGATTAATCCCAATCCTAATCACTCCAATCCTCTAGATTTTGCAACTTGCACAATAAATCAATTTATTTGATTTATAAATTCATCAATTTCCATTCAAAAGGGCATCTTTTGTGGAATATTCTTCCAATTCAAAAATCCTTCCAAAAGGGATGAGTACTTCCAACAAGGCATTAAAGGCCTCTTAAATGTCCTTTGCCTTGAGCCAAGTGGAATTTACTCCATTTCTTCTTCCCTCTAAACTTGTCATCTCAACATTTTCAAATTCCACCTAACCATATTTATGTGCACATTCATCCAAATGTGCCCATTCCTCCTCCAATCATATGTGGACAAGTGGACTTCTCTCATTGGTTGGTCTTTTGTCCCACATTCATCCAAATCATTCAAATCTATAAATAGAGTGCCTCTCCTATTGAATTTATCATCTACAATCCATGCAAGCTTACTATACTCAATTTCATCTGCAACTTCATCCATTTTCATTCAAGTTTCATAGTTTTATCAAAGTTATTGAAAAACTGCATCAAGGAATCAAGAATCATCATCAAAGATCATCAAATCACATGAAGGAGTTGGGAAAGGGCACCAATTCCCCCATGGGATTGAAATATTGCTCATTAGATAGGATTTAATTAGCTTTTATTGTGTTGTTCTTCATTTTATTTTCTATTTTGATGTTTCAATCTAATTTCATGGGGAATGTTGATTCTAACTTGCACTTTGATCTAATTTTATGTTTTTTCTTTGTGTTTGTGCAGGCATAGATTCACCTTTCACACTAACATGATATGTTGTGATATGATTATGATCTAATATGATCGCTAAAATTCTTCTATTTGATAATTGCTAAATGTTGTATGGTAAATGCTCTAGTATGATTCCTGCAGAGTAAAATTGCATGCAAGTGGGATATTTTTCTTGTAGCAAGAGGTTGCTTTTATAGATTTCCAAAGACAATTCCTGATGTGGTAGCAAACAATGGTTCAAATTTGGTGAGGAAGAATGGGAAATGCTTTCCCTAAGCAAAACATTGTGGCAAATGATTAGGAATAAATTATGGATCAATGAAGCCAACCATTTCCAATTGTAAAAATTTTGTTTGGAAAGATCAAGTAAAATTGAATGCAAGTTAAAGCTTTCAACTTTATTGAGAGAAAAGCTATAAACATGTGTTTAATTTGAAAAGCACAATTGAATACAACTTGAAGTTTTCAATTTTGTTGAGAGAGAAGTTGTAGACATGTGCTCAATTGAATATTTGATTTATTCAATTTGGGGGGGGGATATATTATTAAATAAAACATTTTGAAATTTGTTTATTTAATAAAAGGGAGATGTTAATTAAACAAACTATGTGATCTATTTTATTCAATTAAGATGAAAGAATTTGATAATTAAATAAAAACAAACTATTGAATTTGTTTATTTAATAGAAGAAAATGGAATGTGAACTACATAAATAAATATTTCTATTTATTTATTAATAGATGAATTAAATGGTTAATTAATCAAATAATTGTATTTAATTTATCAGATTTATCTAGACCATTTTTAGGTGTATACATTTTGCCCCTCTTTGAAGTGATGTGTTTACATATTGCTTCAAAGAATTGATTTTGCTGCTAGAGTTGAGAAAAAAATTCTGACATGCCCCAGACACTGATTTTTAAATGATAACGAATGTATGCCCCCTTAGGAGATAAATCAATGAATTTATGAATTTTTTGAAATTTTAATGAGTTTTTGATGAGTCGACGATGATTTGATAACGAAGCAATTAATCTCCCGAAAAATGTTGATGAAGCCGCCCCATTGATGAAATAATGAATTAATCCCTCTTGGAAAATAAAATAAATCAATGCCATAAAATTCCAATTAATTAACCTTTAAAAGGTTAAAAAGTTGATTTAGAAGTTTCATTTGTGTATTTTGAATTTGGAAATTGATAGTGATTGAGAAAAATGGTGATTCCCTACCACACACACCAATTCAAGCACGTGCGACATCACAACCGCCCAACAACGTATGGACCTCCAGTACGTACCCTGAGAAACCTCTTCGTAATTCATGCAATTTTGTTTTCCCTCCATTTTTTACGTTTGAATTCGGTTTTTCCTGCTTCAGCACGTTAACACTTCGATGTAGTGCATTAGATAGTTGTTTTAGTGCATTTTCTTGTTTAGCGCATAGAAGTAGGCATTTAGCACATAGAATTAAATGGCACATTGAATATCTATTCTGGCGCATTGATAGATTAAAATGGTGTATAGACTATTTTGGCACATTGAATATCTATTCTGGCACATTGATAGATTTAAATGGCGCATAGAGTATTTTGGCACATTTTCAGACTCGTTTAGCGCATGCAAGTTAGAATGATGAAATTGTGAGTTAACTCCCTAATTTTGATGTTTTTCGATCTTGTCTGCCTTTGATGTGATTTTGATTTTTGAGATTGATAGATATAGATGATTATTGATCTCATGATAGGTGAGATTCAAGGATTTATTGATGATAATTGGCCTCATGATAGGAAAGGAACAATTATAATTTTATTGATTAACCTCATGATAGGCGAGGTTGATTGATAAATCAATTTATTAACCTCATGATAGGTAAGGTTGATTGATAAATTGATTGATAAACCTCATGATAAGTGAGGTTGACTGATATCTTGATTGATTAACCTCATGATAGGAAAGGTTGATGGATATATTGATGCTCACGAGAAATGATCAAATTCTCACCAGAGCTGATAAGATTGATAGGCTGATTGATTTCGATTGATTTGAAAGGTTAACTGATTTATGAATATTTGTGATTATAGGAGCCTTTGGCGTATCTTCATATTTGTGAGTAGTTTTTGAGGAAATTTGATCTGATACCTCAGCTAACACAACCTAAGATAGGTGTGATTTCCCATTATGGACTATATTCCTTATTACATATGCCCCAGATTAGGATTAATCAAGGGCTCTTGACAACCCTTGCTGAGAGGTGGCATAGTGAGCATAACACCTTTCAACTTCCTACTGGTGAGATGACAGTGACCTCGAATGATGTATATCATATATTGAGGATTCAGGTGGTTGGAGAGATTTTTTTGTATGATCATACCGAGCAGGGAGGTACTGATTCCTTGCATAGAGTGTTTGAGGATGAGAGGATTTGTGATTATGATATTCTTTGGAGGGAGATGGTAGATGCATATGCTACACTTCCATCTCTGCTTGTAGGTTTTATCAGAGGTTTCTTATGTCCCAATCGTAGGTCAAAGGGACTTTCTATTGGATGGGGTCAGATCTTGGAGTAGATGATCCAACAGGGTACTTGATATGCTTGGGGCATGTGTATGTTAGCCCACCTATACCATGATTTACACTAGGTTGTGTACCTGAGAGGGCGCAGTTTGTCAGCCAGAGTGACATTGTTATAGGTCTGGGCATGAGAACATATTGCCATCACATGCCTCTTGTTGATAGACAATGGCCAATCGGGAGACCTTACGTTCATGGTTATACAGGTCTAGTTGTCCAGTATAGGCTGGGAAAATTGGAGTACTGGACGAGGATGTTGGATGATCTCAAGGAATTTGTATGGCGTCCTTACATTGGTTGTGAGGTTTGGGCAGAGGATGATACTGAGATTCCATATCTTTTCCAGTCCATGTATCTAATTGGGAGGACCTGGATCATCATTGAGAGATTCCTTTTGAGAAGGGTTATGCAATAGTATGACAGATTGTAGGGTATGCCACAGGGTTTTTCTCACTATGCTTAGCGTTAGATTGATTCTTTAGAGTGGGGGCCTACCCTTTCCTATGATGCAGCAGTTGAGGAGTATCAAGTGATGCAGTCGATCATCTGGGATTATCATCCAAAGGTAGTTGAGGAAGGGATATCAGAGGAGTATGCTCAGTATCTATTTCTACATCTGTTCCCATGGATATCTAGCCTAGATGAGGCAATGCCTTTGTTGGATGAGCATGAGAGAATAGTTGTTCATGGTCGTAGGTAGAGGAGGAGAGATGGAGGAGATGAGGGGGAGATGGTAGAGGGGGAGATGGTAGAGGAGAGGGCAAAGGAGGAGATGGAGAGCAATTGGAATGATGACGACAGTGATGATGGAGGTGGGGGTGGCGGTAGAGGTGGTGGAAGAGGTGTTGGCAGAGTAGATTTTTCCATTAGTGATGTCATGGTGCCTCAGCAGAGGAGGTCTCTGGTGGTTTTCACTCAGCAACATGTGCAAATTGGGGTACCCTCACAACAATAACATACATAGATTGTTTCTTTGCAGGTATAGGTACAAACTCTTCAAGGGCAGCTAGCATAGGTGTAGGCATTATTAGCCCGAGAAAAGGTTCAGGTGGCCACATTGACAACTGAGAGAGATGTGGCCAGATAGGTTGGTGAGTAGGTAGTGGCTTTATTTGATAGGTTGTAGAGAGTGGTAGAGGGGACCACCATGGGTGGGATGATGGTAGAGGTTACCAGAGTTGCTTGAGAGGCCAAATATTATTGTGGCCGATATCACAAGGTTGCTCTAGCAAAGTGGAGAGTCAGTTATGTTGCATCTAGATTAGGGTGCAACCTCCTTGTAGAGATCATGGACCAGACCTAGGTATAGGTGCACTTGGTGCAAGTACTTCAGGTGCAGGAGGTCTTACGAGACCAACGAGTCTTGGGGGGAGCACCTCATAGATCCATGATCTTACTTGATGTATTTTGATGATGTACACATCGATTTTGACCTACTTCCATATTGTTATTAAATTTTTTGACATGTATTTAGATTTCATTTTATACCTGACATTATGATTTTTGAGTTTTATATGATATGCGGCAGATTCATGATCTATGTGTTATATTTGATTCTATGATGAATGGCTTATGATATATGCATTTAATTTTTGTTCTATATGCAATGTTTATATTATGATGATGTTATGAATATGCACTAATGAATCTATGATGTATGGATGCAATATTAAAATGATGTTGATTTGAAATGCCATGAGATGAATGTGATAATGCTAATGTGATGCAACTTGTTTTTGATATTTTCTAATGCAAGTATATAATGTGATGTATGGATAAATGTTATGATCTAAAAATGCAAATATGTGATCAAATGTATGAATGATTGATGTAATAATGCAATTTGATGTGTTATGCAAATGATAATGCAACTACATGAGAATGATAATGTTTTTGTGTATGTCAGGTATACTCAGTCCTTTACATGATAGATATACATTATCTTTGAAAAGATTTTCCTATCTTGATATAATTTATTCTACAAATGCAAAGCTAATATGAATGCAATCTAATTTAAGTATGAAAAGCTAGTTATGAAAAAAAAAATCATCTTAACAATCTATATAGCGTGCTTTTTATCATCATTAAGCCTTTAAAATGTTGAAAGTGAGTACAAGCATCGATGGTATAAGATAGACCATGATGACCTGAGTACTTCTTTCATGATTTTTGATATTGCAAGTTAACACAAGCATCTAGGTATAATTAAATCGAGATGACCTGAGCATTTCTTGCGTAAAACAGTCAAGAGTCAATCCATTTCCTATGTGAATCTGAAATGTCATCAGTGATACTTGGTAGAGCATGTCTCACAACAATTCACATAAGAATAATGATAAATTCATAGAAAACAACCAAAGAAAAATCATACTCCTTCCTTGTTTTTCTAGTTTAACACATCATCAAGTTACTCCAAAGATATGATATTAAAAATAAAAGAACAACATTTGAACACTCAATCTAAAGCAATAAGAGCATGATTCAAAATAATATCATCCATTTAGATTTGATTTGGTTTGATTGATTCCAACTATTGGATTGGATAGTTTGATCTTTTGATGATTTCTTGATTTTTTGATGCTATGTTCCCTATGGTCAATATGTTTTTTGTGTTTCCATAATGTTGTTTGCCTATTTGTTTTTAGCCCTTAGTTTTATGGCCCCTAGTGAGTTCAATATTTTTCCCCCAAGCTAGGGTGAGACACGACCGCATTGCCAAGATATGTATATGAGATTCTTCGATGATTAGCAGAATGATGGAAAAAATGACCAATCAAGGCATGCTCAAATAGATGGAACAACTGGCCTATCACAAGTAGCACCTGTTGTCAGGTTCTCACTACTTGTTTTTATTGCACTTTTCAGATTTTATGATGATTTTTTTTTTGTTCGATTTTTTTGTATTTTTTAGAACTTTCTTCGTGCACTAGATAATTCAAGTATAAAAATTTCTAAGGTGGATTTTGTTGATAGGTTCATCAAACAGATCCCCTTTAGGTGTTGACAATTTTTAAGCTCCTAATCCATAGACCAATATGATAACGAAAGGACCTAGCCAATTTGGTTCAAAGTTACCCTTCTTCTCACGATCTTGTTGATTGCAAGTGTTTTCTTTTAAGACCAAGTCACCCACCTAAAATTCCCTTAGTTTGACCCTATGATTGTAGCTTCTAGACATCCTCTATTATTATGCTTTCAAATGATCCACCGCTTATTGACGACGCTCAGCTAACAATTCCAGCTCCTGAAGTCTAGACACTCGATAATCCTCATCTGATATGATCCATTTGAGTGACACACGAAGTGATGGTATTTCAACCTTAATAGGTAGAATAGCCTCTGATCCATATACCAAAGCATATGGTGTAGCTCCTATAGGTGTTCTGATACTAGTTCGATATGCCCATAAAGTAGGATTGAGCTAAACATGCCAATCTCATCCAACATCATTGACCATTTTCTTCAAGATTTTTAGAATAGTTTTGTTTGAAGCCTCTGCTTGGCCATTTCCCCAAGGATAGTATGGTGTTGAAAAGAGATGCTAGATATGGAACCTCTCACACAATTCTTGAACATATTTATTATTAAAAGTTCTACCATTGTCGGTGATGATGGATTGAGGAATACCATACTGACAGATAAGGTAATTTAAGATAAAAGACAAGATTTTATTTCCTATGAATGTGGTTAGGGGTAAAACTTCAATCCACTTAGTAAAGTACTTTGTGGTTATAATGATAAAATTATGTACGTTTGATGAAGAAGGGTGGATTTTACCCACTAGATCTAGTCCCCACTGACAAAGAGGCCATGTTGTTGTGAAAGGTTGTAGTTCCTATGCTGGTGCATGTATAAGGTTGCCATGGATTTGAAGTTTTTGTCATTTCTTTACATACTAATAAGTCTCCTTCTCCATGTTTGGCCAGTAATACCCTAAATGGAGGAGTTTCTTTGCTAGAGTTAAACCACTCGACATATACCTTCATGAATCTCATGAAAGGCTGATTCAAATTCGTTACATTCTAGACATTGTAGGAGAGTACCATCAAGACCTTGATGGTAAAGTATGTTGACAATCAAGGTATGTTGTGCAGCTTGGTGAATGGAATTTCATTTTAGGTTTTGGGAAATATTGGGAGGGAAGATATTGTCTTTTAATTAAGTATAAATCTTCCCATAGATGGAGGTTTCGGGTTCAATGATATTGCATATTACTTGGGATTCAAGATTTTCATGGACAAGATTAGACACTTGTTCCACCATAAAGTCATAAAATCTTTGAATTTCTGGTATTTGTAAGAGAGAAGCAATTGTAGCCATTGCATCAACAACTTTGTTATCTACCCTTGGTATTTGTTCAAATTTGATCTAGACAAAGTAATTTTTTAGATCATCCATCATTTTCTTATATGGTAGAAACTTGTCATCCCTTGTTTGATAATCGTCATTGACCTGATTGATGACTAGTTGTGAATCTTCATATACCTGTAGTTCTATGATATTTCATTCTACTGCTACTTTGATGCTAATGATTGATGCCTCATATTCAACTACATTATTGGTACAAGGAAAACTGAGTTTGTAATACTTTGGAATGGTGTGTCCTTGAGGTGTGACAAATAATATCCCACCGCTTGATCCATGTTGTGTGTATGAACCATCAAAATATAGCATCCATTGTTGTGATGTGATGGTGAGAACATATGCAACAAGAAATTCAATGCTCATTCGTTGTTCATCTTGTAGAGGTGCTTCTACTAATTGATCAACTATTACTTGTCCCTTGATGGCTTTTTGATCTAAATATTTTATATCAAACTCACTCAAGATCATGACCCATTTGGATAGCCTTCCTGTTAAAGTAGCTTTGTTAAGAAAGTACTTCAGTGGATCGATCTTTGCTATGAGTTTAACTATGTGAGTTAACATATAATGGCGTAGCTTTTAAGTAGCAAATACTATCACCAAAAAATATTTCTCAATAAAGGTATAGCTGATCTCATAACCATTCAAAGTCCTATTGATATAGTAAATAGCTTGTTCCTTTCCTGCAAGATCCTCTTGTGCCAATAGAATGCCCAATGAAATCTTCGTTGTTGCTATATAAAGTAGTAATGGATTTCCTTCTGTAGGTGGTACCAGTATTGGTGGAGACATTAAATATTGCTTTAGTTGATTTAATGTAGAGTCACAGTTGTCATCCCATTTGAAAGAGACATTCTTATGTAACAAGTGATTGAACAGATGAATCTTGTCTGCCAATTGAAAAATGAACCTTCAGATTGATTGAAGCCTTCCCTGTAGAGACCGTAGTTGAATGATGTTTCTAGGTGGCGGCATCTCCATAATAGATTTGACTTTGGAGGGATCTACTTCAATACCTTTCTTTGAAAAAATGTACCCTAGAAGTTTCACCGATGTTATGCCAAATGCACATTTCTTGGGATTTAATCTGACATTAAACCTTTCTAGACGAGTGAATATTTTTTCTATGATTTCAAGATGTCCTTCTCTAGTATATTACTTTTCCAATAGATCATCCACATAGTCCTCCATAAATATATGCATCATGTTGTGGAAGATGGTGGTCATTTCTCTCTGATATGTAATCCCTACATTTTTCAACCCAAAAGGCATTACATTCCAGCAAAATATTCCCCATGGATGAGTGAATGTTGTCTTCTTCGATCCTCTGGTGCTATCTTGATTTGATTATAACCCGAGAAGTAGTCCATAAGTGATAACATGGCATTCCCAGTTGTGAAGTCTATAATTATGTCAATGTTTGGTAAAGGAAAGTCATCCTTTAGACATGCCTTGCTCAGATCCATGAAGTCGGTGCATATTTTGATACTTCCATCTAGTTTAGAAATAGGTACAATATTTGATATCCACTCAACATAATCAATTGGACGAATGAAACCAACATCTAATAATTTATTGAGTTCTGCCTTCACCAACAAGGTGATATGTGGATGCATTTTTCTTAGATTTTTCTTGACATGTTTCACCCCAATAGGTAGAGATAGGTGATGCATTAAGAGTTTTGGATCTAAGCCTGACATATCAGAGTAAGACCAAGAAAATTTGATTTGTCATTCTTCAAAGAATTTAGTGAATTTTGGTTTTTCCTGTTTAGTCATTGATGTTGCCAGATGCAATGTCTTTACTTTGTCTTTCATGACCACATTGATAGAATGAGTTGGTTCAACCAACATTGATGATATCTCATGATAATTTTTAGGAAGAGTGTCAAATTCCCCATATTTTAGTGCCTCAGTGAGGTTTTCACTGTCAGATGTGCTCTTTATTTTTACTTTTTCTAGATCTAACACTATCATTAAATGGTTTTCACCATTAGATCCTTTGTTGCTATTTTCATTTTTGCAGCTGGAAGATTTGACACCCCCCTGACTTGAAGCTTCATTATGAGTTTTATGGACAAAACTTGTGTCAAGGTCGTTGGAACAAAGAAAGTTAACAATGGTATCGCCATTCACAAAGGTAGGAACGTTAACATAATCAGTTTGGTCCCAATCAATAAGCTCGAGGTGTAGTAAGGGTAATAGATCATCAGATTGATGAAGGTAAACAAAAGTTAAAGTCCTAATAGAAATATCATCAAATTTTTTGGTAGGGGTGTCAAGGTTTATGATGGTACTCTCCTCCGAGTCTATCCTGCTTGAAGTTTCTTCATCATCACTTGAATCATTGATATTCTGTGATCCAAACACAAGGGGTCTAGTCCCTGAGCTTTTTCCCTTCTCACGTGTAGGTACATACCTTTGTATTATATCCATTTGTTTTTCCTCAAAGGATACCTCAGATAGTGAATCCCACTCATACTCATTAGAGTTTGTCTCATAGTTATCACTTGCTTGTAGTTGTAGAATTCTTTAAACAAATTTCTGAGTAGCTTCTTCTTTTGATTCTCCTTTGTATCCTAATCTAGTTTTTTCCTTGGCTTGAAGTGTGAGAGGTTGAATAGGTTATACAATTCCTTCCTTCCTTGCACCAATAGGTCCTTGTCCTTCATATCCCATCTTCTCTAGGATTATCTTTCCTTTTCCATATTTATCTGTTTGTATGTTGGGGGTTGCTAATGTAGATGCTTCCTCATCTTTGTAGAGCCAATTTAGGAAAACCTTATATTTTGATTCATCAATCAAAGTGATAGCCTTTACAAATCTTCCATCAAGAACTACAGTAGGTTGTGATGATTGTTGCATTGATGTTGAATGTTGTCCATAAGTTCTTGGCGAAGGCAGCAATTGTGAAAGTACTAAAGATTTATGAAGGGAATACTCTCCCATGCCTTTGTCTATTAACTAGATCTTTCCTTTAAATTTATTTGATGAAGATTTTTTATTATTTGTTGTAGTAGAATTAGAAATACCTTTGTCCTTTGATTGATCCTTCTTTTCAACCCATTTTGACTCAACATTTGATTGCTTCTCATTATTTGATGAATTTGGAGTGTTGGCTTCCCTGTTATGAGGGATAAAAGTATCTTGAGCTGCCTTAAGCATGTTACATTGTTGGGGATTATTTGAATAAGCTAAAATAGTTATTTCTTGTCGATTGACTGGGAAGTTCAAGAACTAATGATAGGTGGATGGTGCTGCTTGCATTTCATGAATCCATGGATGTCCCAAAAGTATGTTATATGTCAGATCTTTGTCCAGCACTTGGTAGATTATGTCTTTCACAATTCGCCCTACTTGGATAGGTAAGGCAATCAATCCCTTGGAAGATCTCTCTTCATCATCATATGCTTTTATTGTGATTTTCCTTCTTGGGTCAATATAATTATCAGAATATCCTAGTGCACGAATCAATTTTAAAGTACAAATATTCAAACTAGCTCCACCATCTATAATAACACGCTTGACCCGATGTTTCTGAATGAGAACCTCAATGTGGAGGGCAACATTGTGTGGATGGTTTAGTGATAAATCATCATGCTTAGAAAATGATAGGCAGCAAGGAGTGGTTAAGTGTCCCACCATAGCCTAGAATTGGCCAACTTCTAGATTATTGGGTACTGTTGTGGCAACAAGAGCTTGTTCTAAGATCTCCTTGTGTGCTGGTGATAGTTTCAAGAGTTCCAATATTGAGATTTGTGCTAGTATTTTCTTCAACTGATCGATTATGTTGTACTGATTTGTAGGGGAAGCAGTTGTTTTGATTATAGAGGGAGCCTCAGATGATTTATTTGTAGCTCCTTTCAAAATTACCTTAGCTTGTCCCCTTGTTGTCACGTTGACAGGTTGATATTCTTGATTCTCTCTGATTTTTATGACACTTATCTGATTTTCATTTGCAGCAATGTTTGTGGTTTGATGATCAGCTATAATGATGCTATTGTTGTCATAAATTTCTGCGTTATGAGTTTGATAATCAGCTGGAACTATGTCTTCAATACAATTACCAACAACAAAAATTTCATTTGTTTGACTTTTAGCAGCAACAAGATCACGTTTATCATTGGTTTGAGTGTTGTTTGTTTGATCTCCAACTACCTCGACATTGAGAATAGTGGTTTTGTAAACATAATTTACACCTTTTCCTTTACCATTTGAAGAGGATGGTTCACTTTTGTCATAATTGGGTAAAGGATTTTTGAAAGCTCCATGATCGTTGTTTTTCTGTGGTCCTTCAACAAATATTTTCTTGCTTTCAATCAAATCTTGGATTAAATGTTGCAATTTCCAACAATCATTCATTTTGTGACCTTTATTGTTATGACAGTCACAATAATGTGTGTCATTCTACCAAAATAGTTTGACTTGTGGATCCCAATTTCATGCTTCTTATGATTTTACACGTTTAGCTTCAATAAGTTCCTTGAATACTGATTTCACTTATTGTCCTAAAGGCATGAATTTCCTCTTATTCGATGTCTTTTGGAATGGTTGTGATTTAGATCCAGCATTGTTTGAATTGTTGTTTTGATTTGCATTTAGATTTCTGCCTTGGTGGCTGTCTTGAGTTGTCTTTGTTACAGCTTTTGTTAGATTGAATATTGGTTTTTCATTCTGTGTTTCAGTCACAACTTCATTATTCCCAACATTTCTATATTTTTTCCAAAACTTGGGTTTATCATTGTTGTTGTTGTTGTGATTGGAGGAATTATCATTGTTTTATCCTTCGTTGTATGTTTTTAGAAATCCTCTTTTGACCAAAGCCTCTTCTATCTTGAGACCGTTTTCAATCATTTTATCGAATGTAGGTGGACATTTTAGTTCAAGTCTATAACACATTTCATCATTTAAATTATCAATGAATAGTTCCATGTTTTCCTTTTCAAGTATGGAACATGGATATCTTGCAAAAAACCTTCTCCATCTTTGCAAAAATAAGAGAAATGTTTCACCTTTCTTTTGTTTAGAATTGCAAAGATCCTTCATTGTGATATCATGTTGTATATTGTAGGAGTATTGAGTTATGATCTTCAAAGGATCTAATTCTTGGAGTTAATTTAGAAAATCACTCCATACATTGCCCACCTAAGCTTCTTAGAAATAGCCTCATAAAGTATGTCTCTTCATGGAAAAATTCTAAGCTCATAGCTTGAAACTATCTTACATGGTCAAGATGATATGTTTTCCCATTATATTTATCGTATTTGGGAAACTCACAGTGTTTTGGAAATGGAATCAGATTCACGTTTTGAGCAAAAAAATATGGACAAATATCCTGCAGCAAATATCTTTTAGTAGTTCCAGTTTGCATATCTTGGAATTGTTTTTGTAAGGTTTGTAATTGATATTTCATTGCATCCACTTTAGCTATATTTTGTGGTTCAGTCTCAGCTCTTTTGGGTGTTCCTATTAGTCTATTGATATCAAATTATTTTGGAATTTTCACACCCAGATAAGATAACATTAACAAATAATTTTCCCCATCCTTTTCTAGAATCTTCTCCATAAACTTATGGAACTTGGGGTCTTGTTGCATAGTTTGTATTTTTTATTCAGATATTTCATCATTGTCATTTTGGTTGGATTTGTTGAATAGGTTTTCCTCAATCTTAGAAATGTTGTTTTGGATTTCACTTTCCTTTTGTTGAAGTTTGGGTCATTGTGACCTTGTAAAAAATGGCATACAAATGTTATAATTTGTCCACTAAAATTTGATCTAGGTTTGAAATAGTGTCAAGGATGTTAACTTGAGTAAAATAGAATGATATATTCTATTGATTAGACTAAGTTGACAAGTGAGATTATACAAATTTGTTTCTTAGAGTAGGATGACCGATCCTGATAATGAAACTAGGCCTTTAATCATATTTTATTGATTTGGACACTTTTGGGATGGTAGATCTGAGTTTAATTTGAAAAATTCCATTGGTATGATTTAGTTTTGAAAGTTTAAGACTCTATTTCAATTTAAGAAAGGCTTTTGTTCTGGTAAAGATTCAAATTTTGGTGTAAAAATTCTGACAAATAGTAAAAATAGCTCTTAATTTAGTGTATGTGCTATTATAGTCCTTGGATGCGCAAAAAGAATTATCATATGCACTAACAAACTAGGTGAATGTGCTTTTAAACTAGTTGTATGCACTATATTGTTACTCCTATGTGTTGGAATTTTATTTCAATGTGTTAGAATATTCCTCTTATGTGCCAGACTGTTCATCTGATGTGCTAAAAGGTGGGTCAATGCACTGTTAAACAGGCTAGATGCACTATAACAAAGAGTGAATGCACTATTCTAGGAGTATTCAACTTTTTTTACAGTCTATTTTCGATTCTAGTTTTTAACAGTGAATTTGTTTGACTCCAGGCATAACTTCTGATATGATGACCTTGTTTCTGATTGGTTTTCTTGTTGAAGACTATGGATAGTGATTGCCTTGATTTGGATGACTTATTTTGAAAATGATTACACATGCAACAGTAAGTTTGCAAATATTTGTTTCAAATCTACGCATTAAAAAAATAGTGGGTGCTCTAGAATCAGGTCCGATTCTTTCAATTTTCACTAGTATGACACAGTAAAAAAAGTTCAAGAACTTTTCTATCTCAAAAAGGTCACTAAAAATATCACAACCCACACTTGAAACTATGTCAGCTCACACAGCCGTGTCACCGCTTAGAGGGTGCCCGTGTTTTTTCCTTTTCTGAGTCTTAACCAAAAGTTGAATCCTCCACTTTTGATCAGGGTCTCTGATAGTTATATGGTGAGTATCTTGGGGGAAGATTCTTCCCTCCCCTTGCACTATGATATATAAAGCATTCAGAAACTGACACAGTTGGATTCTAACTTAAAGTCTGTAGATAAGGTTTCCGTTGAAAGCGACAAATAAATAAACTCCCTCAGAAGACCTCGTAACCTTTAGAACAAAGGCTTTGGAGATGGTTATCTTGCACACTTCCATTGAATATCAAACTTTCCACGAATTTTCTTTTGATTATAGTAGGTTAGAAAACCTGGCTTTGGTTGTTCCCACTTACGCCGTTCCTGTAGAGTGAGTACTTTTTCCCACTACGACAGGACCTCTAAAGGTTTTAATAAAGCATGAAAAGTGAGTCTAGCATTCTGATCACTCAGTGAAGGGGAGAGCATAAGCCTATCACTTAAAACATAATAAATAGGGGGTTCTGTTATCCTTTTACTTAAGCTAGATGCCTAACTTAATAAAGGAAAGCAATAACAAAAGTTCGAAACCCTGAAAAACACCATTAGTAATTTTATCATTTTTGTCTTTGACCAGCGCAAATTTTTCCACCAATCTTTGGCTAGCATACCTTGTACCTATAACACAAAAAACAAAGATTAATAACGAAAATAATTCAATTTTCTAGAAAAATAATCATATGCACTAAAATGTTAAGCCTATGCGCCAAAACTCCCATGCGCTAAATGAATAAATGAAAGCGCTGCAATAATTATCCAATGTGCTATAATAGTGATTGAAAGTGCCAAAATAAAATTCGGATGCATTGGAAAAGTGTTTTGATGCGCTGAAAGATCTGTCGAATGCGTTGTAAAAACTTTCGATCGCACTAAAACAAAATCACATGAAACCTGTAGTCACTTTCCAAAAAATATTATGGGGATTTTTCCCCACTGTGGGTGCCAATTTATGTGTGTGGGAAATATGCGTAAGTGAAATAACTAACACCAAACCTTAATGAAATGTTATTAGAGAATTCAAACAATATATTTAATCTATTTAAAACATAATAAGATCTCTAAATTTTTTCCATTGCTCTCTAACTCAAAGGATTTTATTAAATCAAAGTGGCTCTCAGATTGTGTGCACTGTGATTGTTAAAATGACAACCTAGAGAATAAGAATGATGATTTAAATGAAATGCTATTATAATATGATTGATAATGAAAGCTATGATAATGATAATAAAAGCTATGATGTTGTGATACTAACATGATATGCTATGATATGATTATGATCTACTATGATTGCTAAAATTATTTTATTTGATAATTGCTAAATGATGTATGCTAAATGCCCTAGTATGATTCCTACAGAGTAAAATTGCATGCAAGTGGGATCTTTTTCTTGTATCAAGAGGTTTCTTTTATAGATTTCCAAAGACAATTCCTAATGTGGTAGGAAGCAATGGTTCAAATTTGGTTTGGATGAATCAATGGTAGAAGATGCAAAATTTGGCGAGGAAGAATGGGAAATGCTTTCCTCAAGAAAAACATTGTGGAAAATGATTAGGAAGAAATTGTGGATCTATGAAGCCAGCCATTTGCAATTGTAAATTTTTTTTTTGGAAAGATCAAGTAAAATTGAATGCAAGTTAAAGCTTTCAACTTTATTGAGAGAAAATTTGTAAACATGTGTTTAATTGGAAAAGCACAATTGAATACAACTTGAAGTTTTCAATTTTGTTGAGAGAGAAGTTGTAGAAATGTGCTCAATTGAATATTTGATTTATTCAATTTTCGGAGAGGGCGGGAATATATTATTAAATAATTTTTTTTGAAATTTGTTTATTTAATAAAAGGGAGATGATAATTAAATGACCTATGTGATCTAGTTTATTCAATTAAGATGAAAGAATCTGATAATGAAATAAAAATAAACTATGTACGTTAGAATGTGTCAAATTAAATTGAATCTAATCTAATACACCAATGAAACATTAGATTCAAGAAAAATAAATAAATAAAACAAATGCAAACTCTTGACAACAGCTTCTTCAAATTCATTCCATTGTCCTCTATCTCCAGGGATTCGCTTCAATATGTTTGCTCTCAGTTGTGCAAACATAGCTTATAGAATGGCACTTGAGAGAATGAGATTATTATGAATGCATATGCATCTACAAGATTGAACTATTGAATTAAAAATGTTATGAATTGCTAAGATTGCGACCATAATAACTACTAATGAAAGTATGAAATTCGAGGTCCTTTTTAGCTCATGAAAGAGCTATATTTATAGATTTTTGAAGGTAGGAATTCGATTGGCCAAGATCGACGGTCGAGTTAAAAGCTGTTGAAATGAATAGTGAGAGATCAAGAATTCAAAAAGATGGAATTCTGAGAGATAGGAAATGAAGAGACAAATTGAAAGGTGTCTCTCATAATTAAATAAATAAATATTTAATTATGTGTGAAAGAAATGTGACAAGGCTTTAACTAAATATTGTAAATATTTAATTATGAGAAAAGGAAAAAGCCTTTTAATTAAATATTAATTAATTATGAGAAAAGGAAAAAGCCTTTTAATTAAATATTAAGAATATTTAATTTTTATGAGAGAAGTGGGAATTAAATATCAAAAGTATTTAATTAAATGTGGAGGGAAGAAAATCATTTAAATTTAGAATTTAAACTTTGATAATTAATGTAAATAAATTGTAAAATCTATTTAATTAATTAAGAAGAAGGTAGCATTAATTAAATAAACTTATTTATTTAATTAAATTAGAAGAATTAAAAAAATGAACAATATAAATAAATAATTAAATTTATTTATATGTAGAAGACTTAAGAACATTAATTAAATAATTCATATTTAATTAATTAACAGGTTCGATCGACCATGACCATTTTTTGATGTGTACATTTTACCCCTCTTTGAAGTGATGTGTTTCACGCATTGCTTCAAAGAAATTGCCCCTGACTTTGAAAAAAAATTGTTGATGACACTATATGCCCCCTCGAGAGATAAATCGTGTGATGAGGATGATTATGAGATGGATTTGGAAGATTTCAGATAATTTCAGAGAAAAATTGGTGATTTAACTCTCGAAATAACACTTTGCAGAGTAATAAATGCTATTTTTACCCCTTTAAAAGATGAAAAAGGTGAGAAATCACTTTCATTTGAACAGTAACTTTTGAAAAAAATTTGGAGCTCTGAGAGAGATAAAAGCGATGCCAATCCCATATGAGAGCCACAGATTCGAGCGAGGTCGCCGTCATCAGAGACCACCTATGTATGGGCCCCCGATAAGTCGATCCAAACCTCTCCATGAAATTTTTATGCATTTTTAGATGCTTTTTCGAATTTTTCCAAATTTTTCAAATCTGTTTTAGTGCATGCGATAGGTCTTTTAGCGTATACAGTTAATAGTCTAGCTCATCCAAAGTCATGCATAGGGATAGAACAGTTGCGCATAGAGGCCAAATAATCACGCACAGGTGATTTAGCGCATAGGATAGATAAAATGGCACATCTATGTAACCCGCATGCCGAAGATGATAGATTAGCGCATAGGAGATTTAGCACATCCATGAACTGTTATAGTGCATCTGATTAATGAAATAGCGCATCCATGAAATCATGCATCCATAGACTGTTTTAGCGTATCCATGGAATAAAGTTGCACATCCATGGTTTTAGCGCATTGATTGACTGTTTTAGCGCATCCATGGATTTTTGCCGAAATTCCACTTTTGAAGAAAAAATTGATGCATGCTTGATGATTGTTGTAGATTAGACAACAGATTTTACGCATTTGAATATCATCAATGAATAGATTTGATAATTTTGTCTTCGTGTTTGAAGAACAAATAGATTTGATAAATTTTTCTTCCATGCGATATGAAAAACAAAATAGAAATGATAATTTGCTTTCCTGATTTGAAAGTCAAATAGATTAAGTCACGATGACTGTTAAAATTTGTTTCCATGCGATATGAAAAACAAGCTAGATGTGATGTAAACTTGCTTGATGTACTGATTGAGTGATGATATCCATTTGTTGATTTAGTTTGCATGCTTGCTTGACAATTTTGTAAAGGAGGATTTTGGCCTCCTTTAGATCAGAGAGAGATTTCCACAGACATGGGAGATGATTCCCCGACTATCCCATGATGATTTGGGATTGATAGACCAGTGTGGCTTGAGAGCTCTGTTGAGTATCCCACAGTATCGGGTCAATAGGGAATTGTTGACTGCCTTAGCAGAGTGGTGGCACAGCAAGCACAACACCTTCCACCTACCGACATGAGAGATTACAGTGACACCAGAGGATGTATACAGGATTTTGGGTATTCCTATGGTTGGAGAGCTTGTGATTTACGATCACAAGGAGATCGGGGGTACAGATGCTTTGAGACGGGTCTTCTAGGATCCTCATATCTGTGGATATGAGATTCCCTGGAAGGAGATGATGGAGATGTATGCCCCACTGCCTTCGGTTTTAGCAAGGATGATTGGTGGTTTCCTTTGTCCTGATCGCAGGTCAAAGGGACTATCAGTTGGGTGGGGTAGGATTTTGGAGGACATGCTCCTCCACCGTACTAGACATGCATGGGGATCATGCATGCTTGCCCATCTATACCATGACTTTATCAGTTCATGTATACAAATAGGAAGAGTCTTTCCTGTGGGGTGACTCTTTTACAGTTATTCGTGTGGGAGCACTTCACGATTACCCGCCCGATCGTCAGGAGAGATTGCCCTATTGGATTCCCCTATCCTTATGCATATATAAGGCCCCTTGTCCAGCCGAGGCTGGGCAAACTGGAGTACTGGCGACGGGTACTTGATGATTTAGACACGGTCATCTGGCGACCTTATGTAGATTGCGACCTGTGGCAGGCAGATGACATAGAGCTACCATATGTTATGAGGCCCAAATACTTGATTGGGCGCACCCCCTTCATCATTGAGAGATTTCTGGGTCGGAGGGTTCTGAGGCAGTACAGATGGGTTTAGATGATGCCCCAGGGGATGGCACACTATGCTAGGCACCGAGGAGATGTACCAGAGTGGGGGCCAATTTTGACTATTGAGGCCGCCAGAGAGGAGTACTTGGATTTGCAGCTAGATGATTGGACTATTCGACTAGAGGTCACAGATGCAGGGATGATAGATGATTATGTTGCATATTTCTACACACATCCCTTTCTGTGTTTTACTAGTCCAGATGAGCCTGCCCCATTGATGGGAGGTGTAGTTATCCCGACAGGGTTACAGCAGCCACAGGGACATCCAATAGTAGGGCAGCCATAGGATAAAAGGCAGGTACAGGCAGGGCAGATGGCAGATATCGGCGGGGGTAGCCATGGAGGTAGATGATGAGAGCTCCAAGGTCATGAACACAGATGAGGAGTCAGATGAATCAGGTGATGGGGATGATGGAGGTGGTGGGAGACAAAGATTATTCTTTGACATTCCCTTCAGGATGAGGCCACGGACATCTAGAGCAATGGGTGAGGCCAACACTCCAGCGTCGTGGATCACCATTAGGGCTCCGTCATAGGGATAGTTTGATTCCATGCAGACTGAGGTTCAGACTCTGAGGAGTTAGTTGGCACAGGCCTAGGCGACCATCAGTCAGCTATAGGGACAGATAGCGCAGCCACCACCTCTTGACCCACAGATAGCACATCTTATGGCCGAGAGGGACAACTTTCAAGAGAGATGTGTTCAGGCCGAGGGGGTAGCTGAGAGGCTACTGAGATCAATGGAGAGAACCTCTATTGGAGAGGTTGTGGCAGAGGGACTAGATATTGCTCGAGAGGCTGAGTATTACAGGATGCACTATTTTGAGGCAGTGCCACTTGAGCGGTGGATAGCCTTCACTCAGTCAGGTACCCGAACTCAAACTCACTCACGCAGTCACTCTCGGAGTGTGACCAGGAGTGTGGGCCAACCAACCAAACAAGAGATCAAAGCCTCCGGGAGCAGTAGCCATGATCCACGGCCAGATGCCCCTCCGCGATGAGCAGTTTATTCACATTGATGCCATTGTATGATATATCTTTTTGAAACATTTGATATCCTTGTATTCTCAGACATTTGTTTTGATGAGATCTATGATATGCAGTGGTGATTTGATTTATGCACATGTTATGGATGTTTTGATTTTTTATATGCTATGTCGTGTATGATGATGCATATGATGATATGAAATTTTTTCTCTTCTCTTATGATGTATGCAATGAATGCAAGATGTCAGATGTAAATGATTATAATTTATGATGATGATGATGATGTAATGATATAATGAAAATGCACTCATGTAATGATTTTATGATATATGATGTAATGATGTGAAAAATATGAATGCAATTTTTTATTTTGTGAATGTGTGAATTATGCAAATGTATATGTTAATGAAAGATGAATGATAACCATGCCTATAATGTAATGAATTCCTATGATGAAATGATGGAAAATGACATGATAATGATATGATGATGAGATGCAACAAATGTCCAGTCTTACTCAACCATTTGTCGAAAAAGATATTTAAGAATGTGATCCACCCTCAAAAATCTATTAAAAAAAAGAACCTCAAAATGCCAATGAATTATGCAGTCCTAAATGAAATAATGCAACCCTAAAATGAAATAATGAATCATTCTCCTTGTTACCATTTCTCGCTGTGTTTAGTTTTCATCATTGAGCCTTTTGATATGTTGAAAGTTAGTACAAGCATCAAAGGGTATGTTAGCACCAATGATGACCTGAGTACTGCTTCCATAGTGTTTAATGTAACAAGTTAATACAAACATCGATGGTATAATTGAACCAAGATGACCTGAGTATTGCTTGCATAAATAGACAAAAGTTAATCAATTTCTTATGCAAATTCCGAATGTCATCAATGATCCATTGTAGAACATGTCTCGCGACCAATTTGCATCATACTAATGATTAACTTGCAAACAATAATCAAAGAAAAATCATACTTCTTCCTCGTGATTCTAGTTCAGTACATCATTGAACCACTCCAAAGATATGACATCATCAAATATCAAAACAACAATTTGCAACTTTTGTTTTTAAGTTTTGTCATTCATTTTATTCAGATTAAGATCATCCAATTTGTTGTTAAATCATCTGTCAAGATAATCATGTAAGCTCAGAAACTGTTGTTTTAGACACTCTAATGCTGACTACTTCCTAGAAAAGCGAACTACCCCCTAGTAACCTTGTACTCTGACTCTTGATAGAC
The DNA here is from genome assembly GCA_007115665.2 of Sequoiadendron giganteum. Lineage (NCBI taxonomy): Eukaryota > Viridiplantae > Streptophyta > Pinopsida > Cupressales > Cupressaceae > Sequoiadendron > Sequoiadendron giganteum. The sequence goes on along the minus strand of CM021107.1, from coordinate 117,891,730 downwards.
ACAACTGTTGCGATGGATAAACCTCTAATCATCAAGCCATGATGAGATCCTTGTCGTTTCAAGGAAAATGATGTGAATGCGATAGTGAGGTGTGTGTGATGTCGATGTGAGGATGCACATGCAGAATGAATCCTAATAGATGAGAGAACTAAATAAAATCACAAACAATGCCTATTTGCCAGGTTTTCATTGATTGTTTTTATTGCACTTTTTCCTGATTTTATGATTTTTTTGTTATTTACCAAGACGCCTGTTTGCCAGGTTTTCATCAAGGCAATGTTTTTTTTTTAGGTGTAGAACCTTTTCAGATGAATGTTGTTGATTAGGTCTTCAAATAGGTCCCCTTTTGCTATTGACAATTGAAATGCCCCTGATCCATAGGCTGTAACGATAATGAATGGGCCTAACCAGTTAGGTTCGAATTTTCCTTTCTTTTCCCGATCTTGTTGATTTCGAGGGTTTTCTCTGAAGACCAAATCACCCACTTGAAAACTTCGTGGTTTGACTCTATGATTGTAGCTGTGGGACATGATTTGTTGATATCCCTTCAAGTGATTAAACGCAGTTTGACATCATTCATCAAGTAGTTCCAACTCTTGCAATCTTGATACTCTATAGTCTTCATCATTGATTAACCCTTTGAGTGATTCTCGAAGTGAAGGAATCTCAACTTCTAGTGGAAAAATAGCTTCTGCTCCATAGACCAAAGCATAAGGAGTAGCTCCTGTTGGCATGTGAATGCTTGTTCGATAGGTCCATAATGCCGGATTTAATTGAACATGCCGATCACGACCTACTTCATTCACTGTTTTCTTCAGAATTTTCAAAATTGTTTTGTTTGAAGCTTCAACTTGACCATTCCCCTGTGGATAATAAGGTGTGGAGTATCTGTGTTGGATGTGAAACTTTTCACATAATTCATCAACATCTTGATTTTTAAAGGGTCTACCATTATCTGTCATAATGGAGCTAGGGATGCCATATCTGCAAATGATATAATTCAAGATGAATGAAGAAATTTGTTTACCTGTAACAGTTATTAAAGGAACAGCTTCAATCCAGTTAGTGAAATACTCGGTGGTTGTGATGATAAATTTGTGTCCATTTGAACATGATGGATGTATTTTTCCAACTAAGTCCAATCCCCACTGAGCGAAAGGCCATGTTGTGGTAAAAGGTTGTAATTCCTGAGTAGGAGCGTGAATGAGATTCCCATGAATCTGACATTTTGCACATTTCTTCACAAAGGTGAAAGATTCTTTCTCCATAGTTGGCCAGTAGTATCCTAATCTTACAAGTTTCTTTGCTAAGGTTAGTCCACTTGAATGTGTCCCACAAATCCCACCATGGACCTCTTATAAGGCTTTTTCCGATTCATCGCATTCAAGACACCTAAGGAGGGTACCATCTAGACCACGCCTGTATAGGACGTCAGTAATTAAGGTATAATGAGATGATTGATGAATGGAATTTCGTTTTGATTTCTAGACAAGTCTAAGGGTAAAGTAGTATCTTTCAAGTAAGTGTAGATTTGGCCATATAAGGAAGATTCAGAACTTGTTAGATGGAAAATGATTTGTGTTTTAGGATCATCATGGGTGGGAGAAAACAATTGTTCCACTAGGAAATCGTACCGTTTTTGATTCTCTAAGAATTGGAGTAGAGAGGCAATAGTAGCCATGGCGTCTGCTGCTTTGTTATCAATGCGTGGAATGTGTTCGAACTGGATATTAACAAATTATTTCTTGAGATCATCAACCATTCTTTTGTAAGGTATCAATTTGTCATCTTTAGTGTGGTATTCATCATTGATTTGATTTATGACAAGTTACGAGTCGTCGAAAACTTGAAGGTCTGTGATTTTCCAATTTATCGCAATTTTCATGCCTATTATCAATGCCTCATATTCAGCTATGTTATTTGTACAAGGGAACATTAGCCGATAAGATTTTGGGATCATATGTCCTTGAGGTGTGATGAAAAGAATTCCTACTCCTAAACGATGTTGAGTGTAAGAACCATCAAAGTAAAGTGACCATGATTGTTGGATATCTGCTGCAAAAATATCGACATCAAGAAAATCGACATGTATTGGATGTTCTGCCAGCATTGGTGCTTCTGCTAATTGATCTGCAATTACTTGTCCTTTTATTTCTTTTTGATCCACATATTGAATATCAAACTCGCTCAAGATCATAACCCATTTAGCCAACCTGCCAGTTAAGGTCACCTTGCTTAGAAGATACTTGAGTGGGTCAATCTTAGCCACAAGCTTTACTGTATGAGTCAACATGTAGTGTCGTAATTTTTGAGAAGTGAACACCACCGCTAAACAAGATTTTTCAATGAAGGTGTAATTTAGCTCCTGACTTGTTAAAGTTTGGCTGATGTAATAAATGGCTCGTTCCTTTCCTGAGCAATCTTCCTATGCCAATAATGCTCCTAAAGATATTGTTGTGGCAGCAATATATAATATGAGAGGCGCACCTTGTATCGGTGGAGCCAATACTGGAGGATTCATGAGATATTGCTTTATTTGTTCAAAGGCTACGTTACATTTGTTCTCCCATTTGAATGGTACATTCTTGTGCAAGAGATATGTAAATGGTAAACTCTTATCTGCCAATTGAGCAATGAATCTGTGAATGGATTGTAACCATCCCTGTAAAGAGCATAGTTGATAAATATTCCTCGGTGGTGGCATATCAAGGATTGCTTGTACTTTAGCTAGATCCACTTCAATTCCTTTTTTCTGACACAATGTATCCTAATAACTTTCTGGATTTTACTCCAAAGACGCATTTCTTAGGATTAATTTGTACTTTGAATTGTTCCATTCTTTTGAAAATTTTAGACAAGATATCAATGTGTCCTTCTCTAGTGTTAGACTTGGCAAGAAGATCATCAACATAATCCTCCATAAATGTATGCATCATGTTGTGAAAAATTGTTGTCATTGCTCGTTGGTAGGTAGCCCCTGCATTTTTCAATCCAAATGGCATTACGTTCCAATAATATGTACCCCAAGGACATATGAATGCGGTTTTATCCTGATCTTCTGGTGCAATCTTTATTTGGTTGTATCCTGAGAATCCATCCATTAATGAGTACATTGCATGTCCAGCAGTTAAATCCATAATCATATCAATGTTTGGTAAAGGAAAATCATCTTTAGGACATGCTTTGTTCAAATCCCTGAAATCCGTGCAAATTCTGATCCTTCCATCTGGCTTTGAAACGGGCACAATATTTGAAATCCATTCTACATAATCTATGGATCGGATGAATCCAATGTCTAGAAGTTTCTTTAGTTCCTCTTTAACCAACAATGCGATGTGTGGATGCATTTTTTTGAGTTTCTTTTTTACAGGCCTTGCCCCCGGTGTAATAGATAGATGATGCATGATGAGATCCGGATCCAATCCCGGCATATCTGCGTAGGACCATGCAAAACTGATTTGATTATCTTTGAGAAATTCTGTGAATTTAGGTACTTCTTCATCTATAAGAGATGCCGCTAATTGCAACACTTTAGGCTTTTCTGTGGTACCTAGATTAAGTGCCTCCGTTGGTTCAATCAAAATGGAAGATCTTTCCTAATAGTACTCCAGAAGAGTGTCAAATTTCCCATCCTCTGGCACCTTTGAAAGGTTTTCCCATTGGATACGCTTTTTATTTTTCTCTTTTCTTGATCTAATACTGCATTTGTTAGGTTTTCACCATTAGATCTTTCTTTCATTTTTCTTTTTTCTTGATCTAATACTGCCTTTGTTAGGTTTTCACCATTAGATCTTTCTTTTATGTTATTTATTTCATAGCTGAGAAACTTGACACTATCTTGTCGAAAACTCTGATCTGGTGATTCCCCGGTGGAACTTGTTTCGGGATGTGATGAGCAAAGAAAGTTTATTATGGTTTCATCATTTGGAAAAGTTGGAACATCAATGGGTGTGATTTGTTCCCAATCAATGAGTTCAGGATGAACCAAAGGTAATGGATCATTAGGATAAGTAAAGTTATTGGCCGTTAGGGTCATGACGTTATTGTCAACATTATTATGGGAGAAGTCTAAGATGGTATCCTCCTCAAAATGTTTTATCTTACTTTGAATCGAATTAGTCTCACTAGAGTCATGATCTCTTTGTACGACGCATTCAAATGGAGGTCTTGAGCTTTCTCCTTGTAAGAATGTAGGTGAGAATTTGTGTATGACATCCACCTTTTTGTCCCTCTAGAATTTATCATCAAAGATGGTGTCCCATTCATATCCATTGGAGTCAGTGTCAGAATTGTTTTCTTGAATTCGCAGAATTGACTTAGCCATTTCTTCATTAGATGGCCTTTGTGTTACTTTTTCATTAGTATCCTCACCATATCCTATCCCCATCTTATCTTTTGGGTGCATTTTTTTTAATTGGACTGGTTCAATAATACCTTCTTTTCTTTTATCTAGAGGGCCATTTCCTTCATAACCCATTTGTTGCATGATAGCATAACCCTTTCCATATTGTTGTGTGGGTATTTTGATATGCTGCACAGATTCTTCATCATCTTTATAGAGCCAGTCGAGAATAGCTCTATCTTCTCCTTCAGTTTCTTTGATAAACATCCCATTAAATTTGGTGATGGGGGTTGAAGTGGAGGCTAAAACTGTTGTAGCTTGCGGTGTAGATGTTGACGGCTGACCATGAGATCTTGGTGATAAGGGTAAATTAGAGAGAGAAAGAATATTCTCCTACCCCATTATCTTTCAATTTTAGCTTGTTTCCAAAATTGCTTATCATTTCCTACACTTGTTCTTTGTTTTTGGAACTAGATATAGCCAAAGCCTCTCTATTATGTGGGACAAATGTATCTTGAGTCGCTCTTAGGTTAGAACAAGTTTGACTACTATTGTGATCAGCGAGTATGGTTATTTCCTGCCCATCGTATGGAAACTTTAAACATTGGTGATAAGTAGATGGAACCGCTTGCATGTCATGAATCCATGGACGACCCAATAGTATGTTATAGGTTAAATCCCGATCGAGAACCTGACAAAAGGTATTCTTCACAACAGGTCCCACTCTGATTGGTAACATGATAAGACCTTTTGAAGTTCTTTCTTCATCATCATAGGCTTTTATTGTAATTTTCCTCTGTGGGTCTATAGAATTTGTTGAATATCCCAAAGCTAGGACCAATTTTAAAGTACAAATATTTAATCCAGCTCCCCCATCTATAAAGACACGTCTAATGCGGGCTTTGTGAACCATGTCTTCTAAATATAGAGATGAATTATGTGGATGGGTTATGGATGAATCATCTCTTTCAGAAAAAGATAAACATGTGTTGGAGGACAAGTGCCCCACCATGGCTTGAAACTTATCAGTATCTAGATCAGGAGATACAGTTGTATCGACGAGAGCCTTTTCCAGAATGTCCTTATGTGTAGGTGATAACTTTAAAAGCTCCAAGATAGAGATTTGGGATGACATTTTTCGTAATTGTTCAACCAAATCGTATTGACTTGGAGGGGGAATTGCCGCGTAATTGTTTTCTTTAGATGAACCGCCTTTGACAATGATCTTTGCTTGTCCCCTTGTGGTAACATTGACCTCTCGATATTCTGGCCTTCCTTTAATTTAGATAGAATTGATTTGAGGGTCATCAGTATAGATATGATTGATAATAATGTCTTGGATGTTATTAACATTCTTGCCCTTATCCTTTGAGGATCCCCCTTTGTGATAATTCCTTTAATTTAGATAGAATTGATTTGAGGGTCATCAGTATAGATATGATTGATAATAATGTCTTGGATTTTATTAACATTCTTGCCCTTATCCTTCGAGGATCCCCCTTTGTGATAATTAGGGAGTGGGTTTTTGAATGCTTGATGATCATTATTGACATTGTGTCCCTCAACTGTGATGGTATGATTATCAATCAAATCCTGAACGATATTCTTTAACCCTTGGCAACTGTTTGTCTTATGACCTTTGCATCTATGATAATCACAGAAGTGTGAGTCATTCCATGATAGTGGTTTAACTCGAGGTTCATAGTCTTTTTGTGGTGGCAATGTAATAGTGTTTTGATTCAATAACTCTTTGATAATAGATTCCAAAGATTGGCCCAAGGGAGTGAAACTCCGTCGACTTGAAAAGTATGATGGTTTGGGCGCACTTGAATTTTGATTATTGCCAAAATTATTTCCACGAGTATTAGTTGTGTTTCCTTGATTAGAAACATTGCCTTGGGTGCTAGAATGTCCAGCATTATTGTTATGTTGAGCACCTGACACATTAAGAATGACGGGTTTCGAATTCATGTTGTTAGCACCTACTACCCCATCATTTCCAACATTTTTATTTCGAGTCCAAAATCGTGACTTGTCATTGTTGTTACTATGGTTGTTGTTGTTGTTGTTGTACGAATTTGAACCCTCTTTATCAACTTTTAGAACTCCACGTTTGATCAATTCTCCTTCAATAATGATTGCGTTTTCAATCAATTTTTCAAACGATGGAGGACAATGAAGGTTTAGTTTGTAACTCATTTCTTGATTAAGACTATCAATGAAGATGTCCATCTTTTCCTTTTCAGGAACAAGATGAGAATATCTAGCGAAAGTTCTTCTCCATCTTTGTAAAAATGTAGTGAAAGATTCCCCTACTTTTTGTTTTATCTTACAAAGATCAAGCATGGTTATCTGATGTTGGATGTTGTAAGAGTATTGCGATATGAATTTATTTATCAACTCTTCAAAGGTTTTGATGGGGGGAGTGATCTTTGAAAGCCACTCCATGGATTGTCCACCTAGACTTCGTGGAAACAACCACATCAAGTAAGTGTCTTCATGGGCGAATTCTAAACTCATATTTCGGAAATCTCTTACATGCTCAATGGGGTCAGTTTTCCCATTATATCTATCAAACTTAGGGATTTCACAATGTTTTGGAAAAGGTATCATTCAAAGATTTCTATCAAATGGATAGGGACATATTTCTTCCAAAACATACTTCTTTGGTGTTCCCCCTTGCATTTATTTTATTTTCCCTTGTAGTTCTTTGATTTGTTGAGTAAGGGCACCAAAATCGTTAAGAGGAGCTTCAGTATTTTCCTTAATCCCTTCTGTGTCAAAATTGGCAGGTAATTTGGCTCCTTGAATAGCTAAAGAAAGGAAGTACCTTTCCTTGTTTCTTTCTAAAATTCTTTCCATAAGAGTATGGAATTGAGGATCTTGTTCTGCTTCTTGAAGTCTCTTTTCAATTATTTCTTCCCTATTTGGAGCATTAAAGATGTTTTCCTCCCTTTCAATATTTTCACCCATTTTGCTTATTATACTTTCCTCTTTTTCTATGTGCTTTTGAGACCTCATGGTAACAGGCATAAGCTTTACTCAAATCCTACTAACTTTGATCAAGGGAATGAAATAGTGCAATGGTGATGAAAGTCAAGATGGAATGAAGATTCTATGACTTTAAAAGATTTTTAATCTTTAGTTCGTGATTCCCTAAGTGAAAGGATGAAAATCCTGTTTGTGGGAATTAAACCAAAGATTGAAAAATAAAGATGAATTTGCACTTTGTGAAGTTTGATCTTAGCTTTGTAGAAAGATGAATTTTAATGGATGCCTAAATGTGATTGAGTTCTCTATTGTAGAATTTGATTTGGATGAGAAGTATATGCGATTGCACGTTGGTGAAAATAAGATGGTGACTACACTCTAATTTCTGAAAATCCAGAAAATCACCTATGCTCGAGAAAATAGATGCGCTAAAACAGAAACTGAATGCGCTAAAACAAAGCACAGATGCGCTGAAATAGTGCACAAATGCACTAAAACAGAGCACAAATGCGCTGAAATAGAACACAGATGTGCTGAAACAGAGCACAGATGTGCTAAAATAAAGCACATATGCGCTAAAACAGAGATCGAATGCGCTAAAACAGAGACCCAATGCGCTAAGACAGAGACCAAATGCACTAAGACAAAGACCAAATGCGCTAAAACAGCTCTAAGACCCACATGTTTTGATAGTTTGACAAAATTTTCTTGTTTTGGATGATCTTAATCTAATTTAAATGTGACAAACACAACATAGAAGCAGACAATTGTTTTGTTAATCCTTAAAATCTAAACAAAGAGTGTATGTTCTCGAGATTTCCACAGGTTTTTGAACAATAATAAGCAATTCAGTCAGACTCACTCTTAATTGTCAAATGGGTCATCAAAGTAATCACAGCCCACATCTTAATATCGCGTCGACTCACATAGCCTTGTCACCCCCTAGAGGGTGCCCGTGTTTTTGTCTTTTCCAGGTGCATACTCAAAGTGACTGAAGTGGATACCGAATCCCTTGAGCAAACAATCCGTGGCGACTATATGGTGAGTGTCTTGGGGGCAGATTCTTCCCTCCCCTTTTACCGTGATTAAAATGGTGTTTGGATACTGACACGGCTGGCTACTACACTAGGTTTTTAGTAAGTCTTTCTATTCAGTGTGACAATGGATATACTCCCTCGAGAGACCTCCCAACCTTTAGAACAAAGGCTTTGGGGATGGTTATCCTGTCAACTAATTGGATTTTCATCAACAACTAGCTTTTGATTATAGTGGGTTGGAAACCTTGGCTTTAGGTGTTCCCACTTAGGTCGTTCCCATAGGGTGAGTACTTTTTCCCACTATGGCAGGCCTTCTAAAGGATGTAATAAAGCATTAAATTGCATAAACAAAAGGTATGTTTGGTATTCTGATCACCTAGTTAAGGGGAGAGCATAGACCTATTACCCACAATCACAGCAAGCAATTAATGGTTCAATTTTAAATCCCAAATTGAAAAATTTTCTATTCTAAGTGAAGATGTTACTTCACTAAAAACATGGGGTTTATTTTAACCAAAAGGAAATACGTTTGGTGACTATCCTAGGATTGGTTAATTCTTAATTAAGTGTCTACCCTAGGATTGGTTCATTCTGTTAAAAATAGCATCAGAAAATTTCTATCTGCGGATTGCATTGGAATCAGAATTTAAATTTTTTACAATCGAATACACCGAAACATAAGCTGTATGCGCCGAAACAGGTTACGTATGCGCTGGAATAGGACACGTATGCACTAAAAGATCTGGTAAATGCATCGAAACAGTAACCGGATGCATCGAAATAGGTTATAAATGCACCGAAAGGATCTCCAGGGATGCACTAGAACAGGGTGTCTATGCGCTGAAAGAGGTCACGTATGCACTAGAACAATCATTGTATGCACTGAAACAGTTGTCGTATGCGCTGAAACAGTCATCGTATGCACTACACCGAGAATCACATGCGCTAAACCACGATTTTTGTCCGTCACCTGCTAGAAAAATTCTGCAAAAATAGAAGTTAAATGCGGGGCTTTGCCCCACGGTGGGCGCCATAAATGTGTACATTAGAATGTGTCAAATTAAATTGAATCTAATCTAATACACCAATGAAACATTAGATTGAAGAAAACTAAATAAATAAAATAAATGCAAACTCTTGACAACAGCTTCTTCAAATTCGTTCCATTGTCCTCTATCTCCAAGGATTCACTTCAATATGTTTGCTCTCAGTTGTGCAAACACAGCTTATAGAATGGCACTTGAGAGAATGAGATTATTATGAATGCATATGCATCTACAAGATTGAACTATTGAATTAAAAATGCTATGAATTGCTAAGATTGCGACTATAATAACTACTCATGAAAGTATGAAATTTGAGGTCCTTTTTAGCTCATGAAAGAGCTGTATTTATAGATTTTTGAAGGTAGGAATTTGATTGGCCAAGATCGACGGTCGAGTTAAAACCTGTTGAAATGAATAGTGAGAGATCAAGAATTCGAAAAGATGGAATTCTGAGAGACAGGAAATGAAGAGACAAATTGAAAGGTGTCTCTCATAATTAAATAAATAAATATTTAATTATGTGTGAAAGAAATGTGACAAGGCTTTAATTAAATATTGTAAATATTTAATTATGAGAAAAGGAAAAATCCTTTTAATTAAATATTAATTAATTATGAGAAAAGGAAAAAGCCTTTTAATATAATATTAAGAATATTTAATTTTTGTGAGAGAAGTGGGAATTAAATATCAAAAGTATTTAATTAAATGTGGAGGGAAGAAAATCATTTAAATTTAGAATTTAAACTTTGATAATTAATGTAAATAAATTGTAAAATCTATTTAATTAATTAAGAAGAAGGTAGCATTAATTAAATAAACTTATTTATTTAATTAAACTAGAAGAATTAAAAAAATGAACAATATAAATAAATAATTAAATTTATTTATATGTAGAAGACTTAAGAACATTAATTAAATAATTCATATTTAATTAATTAACAGGTTCGATCGACCCTGACCATTTTTTGATGTGTACACAAACTATTGAATTTTTTTTTTTAATAGAAGAAAATGGAATTTGAATTACATAAATAAATATTTCTATTTATTTATTAATAGATGAATTAAATAGTTAACTAATCGAATAATTGTATTTAATTAATTATATTTATCCAAACCATTTTTAGGTGTATATAGTTATGTTAGAAATACTCCTTTTGCTACCCCACTAGGCCTAGGGTTCGTTTGGTAAGGAAATCCATCAAGATAGGGTTCTAAGGTTGAAGAGTTTGAGTTGTTGAGTTAATTTGTGTTCATCCACCCTATTCTACATCAAATTGTTATCAAAGCATAGGTTGGTCTATAAGAGGGAAAATGTGAAGTAAAAGAGAACAAGATGCCTCCAAAAGGGAACACTATGGCAAGAAAAATAAATGAGATGGAAGAGAAGACTGCAAGAGAGATTAGGAGATTGAATGAACTCCATGATATGATGATAGCAAGGCTTGAGGCTATTGAAACAAGTCAGAGGAGAGGTATAGTCACTGGTGAAGAGAGTGACAGTGAAGAGGAAGGGGAAAAGGAGAATCCCCAAGAAGAAGAAGAGGAAGAGTTCGATCTTGATGAATAGAGGATGGTCAAGCTACTGAAAGCAGTCAAGGAAGATAAACACAAGGTAAATATGGATGTTTAATGTATGGAGGTAATTTTAATGAGGAAGAGCTTTTGGATTGGATTGCAGAACTTGATAACTATTTTGAGTGTGAAGATGTACTTGAGGAGAAAAAGATCAAGATGGAAAAAACAAAGTTGAAGGGGCATGCCTTATTATGATGGGATTATGAGAAGACTGAAAGGAGGAAGAAAGGTAAGTCAAAACTTGTTTCTTGGGACAAAATGGTGGCTAAGCTTAAGGGTAAGTTCTTACCGAGTGATTATGCACTTCAAATTTACAAGAGACTTCAAGGTTTGAAACATAGAGAGATGGATGTCAAAGCTTACACTGATGAGTTTTATAAGCTGAGTATAAGAGTGGGTCACATGGAGGATGATGTGGAGAAGGTGTCTAGATATCTTATTGGGTTGAGATTCAACAGTCAAGATGAGTTAACTTTGGAAAATCCAATAATGGTTGAGGAATGCTATCAAATGGCAATAAGGGCACAAGAAAAGTTAAAGAGAAGGCAAGAAAAACAAACAAGGGGTAGATGAAGCAATTATAGAGGAAGAGGGACATTTTATACCTCAAGTTAGTCATATGAGAGCCAAGAAGATGCTAAAAAATTCTAAGACCAAGTTGTTGATTAGAGAGGTGGATTTAGAGGAGGTAGATCAGGCTTTAGAGGTAGATTTGGAGGTTAAGGAAGAGGCACTAGTGGATTCACAACAAGGTGTTATTAGTGCAACAAATTTGGACATAAAGAATGGTAGTGCAATGAAGTTCAAGCCTCTACTTCACATGGAGGATAAAGAAGGACTCAATTGGTGCAAGAAGAAGATAATGAGAGTGTAAACTCTTAATCACAACATGTTGCTCCAGAAGTTGGAGAATCACTCATGGTAAGGAGAAAAATCATCAAGGAATCAGAGGAAAAGGAGCCAACACAAAGAAAAAACTCTTCAAGAGAACTTGTAAGTGCTTGGGTAAGGTATGAAAAGTTTAATTAATTCAGGTAGCATATATAATATGGTTTCCATTGAGATGGTTGAAAAACTCAAGTTTCCTTGAATACCACATGATACTTCTTACAAAGTTTCTTGGTCGAATGAGGGTCAATATGTTTTGGTAAATGAAAAAAGTTGGGTGGAGTTCAATATATGAGGGTATAAGGATAGAGTTCTATGTGACATATTACCTATGGATGTGTGCCATTTGCTGCTAGGAAGGCCTTGGCAATTTGATAGGCATGTTATGTATTATGGGAGAAGGAATACCTATGAGATAGACAAGGATGAGGTTTCTTATACCTTGAAACCATTTATGGAGGAAGATAAATGAAAAACCAAGAGAGCTAATGTGATGATGGTAGCTAGGAAAGAATTCATAAAGGTAGAGGAAGAAAAGAACATGGAGTTTGCAGCCACTTGTAAACATGGAGACACTATGACAATAGACTTGAAGAGTGCTTTGTTCATGAAGCTCGAGGATGAATTGATTTTGGAGATTCAATATTGGATTAAAAATCATCTTGCTATGATGGTAGGATAAGTTTTCCATTCATTTTTTTCACAAGGGCATGTTGGTCATTCTATGACAAAGGTTAGTATTCCTACTCAAGCAACAAACACAAGGTCACAACCATAGATGGAAGAGATGAAAGGTAAAGGTGAAGAGGTCAAGGAGAAACTACAAAGGAATATGGACAAAATAATGCATCTAGAGTGAAGAAGAAGGATGGAGGAGGTATATTTGCAGGTACTAAAGTAGGTTGTACAACATTTTCAGATGAAGAAGGATTCAAGAATCATCTCTCAAACAGATCTCAGAAGTTGGAATCTGTCTTAGGTGCTAAGGAACTCACAAATACAAGGGAAAATCCTTGTTTCAAGTATTTAATCCATTGGAAGGGTGTAACAAATGAGTATGACACTTCGAGGTCAGAGAATAACTTTATCAAACTTGAATCTACTATGCAACACTGTCCTCAATGGGACTTGAGTCCTTTTTGCCTTGGGAGTATGGTGCAGGGCACATGAGCCTTCATGCAAAAAGTTGATCAAGTGATAGTATTTGATTTTGTTAAATAATTTTGTTTGTAATAAGGTATTAAATACCATTTATTATGTTTTTAAGGTGTCTTGAGTCATTTTGGAGTAAAGTTGGTGAAATTGGTAAAAGTTGCAAAATGTTGTCATGCAACTTTTGCATTTTTGGCTTTTTGGGGAAGTTGAACAGTCAAGCTTTGGTTTTTGGTTGGAAACCATTGGGATATTATTGGAAATTTTTAAATACACCATGTAATGGTTGTAAAAAGGTTCTATTTTTTGTTTTGGGGATTGAACAATAATAAAACTCTATTTTTCTGCATTTTAGAAGCATAAATTGCTTCTACAAAAGGTTGTATGACCTTGTACGGTCGTTTTAGAGTGTGAAACCAATTAGAGTTGATGTGGAATTGAATATAATTTTTTTCAAACTTTGTCTCATTGAATTGCATTCATATTTGAGCATTTTAGATCCAATTTACTGAAGGTTGCTTGAAACCCTCATATAGGGTGTGCATTGACTGTAAATAATGGATTCCTCTCCATTCCACTGATGAATTGACCTCAAAATTGGTGGAATGGAATTATTTAGGGTATTTTTTGTGTTCTTGAAGTTGCAGGAGCAAGGGGATGAAGATGGAGGCCAATTTGTTGATGCCCTAGGTTGAAAACCTCATGATTTTGGGCATAGAATGTGCATAGGAGTTAGGTTTTTGTATAAATCTCTTTGGGAATTTTCGGAGGTGATTGAAAATTTTAGGGAAGACCTTATTTAGCATGTTTGATATTTTGGTATGAATATTTATGGTCTAGGTTTTGGAAACCTTATTATGACCTAGTGGAATAAGCCTAAATAGGCCTAGTTTCAAGCGTAGCAACAATTTTTTGACCTTTATGTTTCAAAACAACCCCACATGAAATTTAGATATGTATTAGAACTCCCAAATGGGTATCCAATTTTTTTTTTATATTCTAGGTATTCTAAATGTTGAGTTTTTAGATGCAGTGAGCTGAAGGTGTACTCTATCATTCATGCATGTATGCAAGTGGTTGAGAAAATTGTGGTGGAAATCTCTGTTGCATTGAGATTGTATTATAAATGTAACATGTATATTCTATATTCTATGTATCTCTATGGTAATGAGCCCTCTGAGTGGTTAACCTTTTTGGACAATGAGTCCTGATTCGAATAGTGAGTCCTTGTTTTGGTAGTGAGCCTCTCTCTGGCAATGAGCCTTTGTAATCGATTTTTATATTCATTATATTATGAGCTAATCCTCACCATGGTTTTTCCCTTATTGGGTTTTCCACGTAAATATGGTGTTACTATGTTTGTGTAATGGTTTTAAGTTTCTGCACTTGCACTTAATGTTTAATCATTTAATAGAGTTAAGGATTTGTGATTGATCTAAGTTTTGGTGAATTTTTTAAAAGGTTAAATTTTCTACAACTAATTCACCCCAACTTTGACTTGTCTTCTTCAATGGGCTCTTATTTCATCACCAATCACTAGAGATCTGAAGGCTTCAAACAACAAAGGAAAGAATTAAAATAGAAAGATTCCAAGTCATAAAATCAAGACAAGGAATCACATTCATAGGACACCTCATATTCTTCTTCATCTTGTAAGATAGACCCATGTAAGAAGGATCAACCAAAATGTGCATATTACACAATAAAATAACATGATGAGAATAAATGGTATGTAAAGTAGATTGATGAGTTGAAGAATCTTATATAGAAGAACAATTTTCAATTACCTTCATCCTCTTCTTCCACTTTAGAACCTTCAAAATTAGGTCAACCACCATGGAACATGGAGTAGAAAATATTAAAGGCCATGGTATCTTTTCATCCACCAATCTTTAGTCTAGCATATGGATTCTTGATTTAGGAGCCTCACATCACATGGCTGCATCTTCTGGTATGTTCTCTTCATATGAGCCTTGCACACTACCTTATTGTAGCATTGAAAATCACCATACTTGATAATTTCACACTAGGTTTTTCTCCCTCCTATGTATTTGGACCTAATTATGTATTTAATTTCTCATTATAAAATATCTATCAAAAAATAAAACATAGGAAATCAAAGTATGCATTTAATATTTTTCCCCTAACACTTTTGATTCCCAAAAAAGGTGGATCTACTCTAGGGAACCTTGCATCCTAGACCACCTATTTTGGCTCCAATTTTTAATATGTTGGTGTTGGTAATTTATTATTTGAAATTCAAATTTTAATAGTTATCTCTCAAGATTTAATTTTCAATAAGTTAGAATAATTTCATATAAATACTATATTTTCACCATTTTAAATCCTAATTAATTCCTAGCAATTTTGGAGAGAAAATTGAACATCCTAAAATCACTCAAGCCAATTCAAGGGAAAATTTATCAACATTATTACATCAATCTCATCATCCAAGTTCAAGTTTTCAAGATATCAAGAGGAAGGAAGCATTTATGTTTAATGAGCCATCATGATCAATCATGCCAAAATCATGAAGATGTATTGAGTTATCCTCTACATGCTAGTTGCAACAATCCATTGTGCTATGAGCTCACCTTTTGCAGGTCTATCAATCATTCAAGGCATCCATCAATCAAATTTTATGGAAAATTGTGTGACATATCTTCATGAAGGGTTTTCACATCAAGTTAACATAATCATTTGTCATTTATCAATTTCAATTAATTATTGTTGTTTTAGCCTTTATACAAGCTAGGGTATGCTCTCTTGATCACTATCAATCACTGTTGTGGAGATAAAAATGCCAACATGAGCTTTGAATTAGGAAATCCCCTATACAAAACAACCTTTTCACCCATTTTCATGCATGTAGGTGAGATCTAAAAAATTTAGGCAATGATTGTCCAAGGAAGCAGAGTGCAAATCGTAACATACAATCTAGAATTTGTAGATTCAAAATAGTAGTTCAGTATAGGGAATCCTTGCACCCTAGAATAGCCAATTTAAGATAAAATTTATAGTGTAGGATCCTCTATTTTCACTTCTCATATCCAAGTTATTTTTGTAACAATGTTTTCATTCATCTGATAATTACAGTTTCAGATCTAGGGTTGTATGTCAAATAGGATTATCAAATCAAAAATTAGATTTATCATCCACATAACACATCACAAACATAAATCACTAGGGGATTGGATCTCCATTTTGGTAGTAAGTCAATCATCAAAACCCTATTTCACTTATGTTTAAATGTTTAGTAAGTGAAAAGGAGATAATCCTAGTTAATGTCATTTGATCTAGGATCACTTTTCATATAAAACTTTTAAACATAATTTAATTGCATAAATTTTTAGATCTGATTTTCCTTGTTTAAGGCTTATATTTGAGTGGTATTCATTGAGAAAATTAATTGAAAAAATATTTTATCATTTATGCATGCATATTTTAGGGAAAATATTAAAAAATTGAAAAAATTACATTGTATTTTCATTTCAGAAGATCAAAAAGCATTGATTTTTTGTATTTTTTAGAAAAAATAGTCAATTTTAGTGTTTTAATTCTGAAAATTATCATTTGAACATATTCAATTGCTCTAAAATATATAAAAAAAAAAGCATTTATGTGATTCATATAGAAAAATTAGGTTTTAGTGCATTTCCAAAAAATTGTCCACTTCCAGACCTGAACTCTGAAACACAAAACCCTCAATTACTATCAATGAATTCAAGATTTTGAAGTTTTCAAAAATACTTTTCTAGTGTAGGACACATTGCACCCTTGTCTAGTTAGTTTTGGATGAATTCTTATGTGCGAAATCCTATCTATGGTCTCTGTTTAGATCCAGTTCTTGTTTTTGGCAATTTGTCCTCAAACTTTTAGATTTTTCTATGCATTTACAATGTGCCCTAATTTATCTAATATAGTGCAATACCCCTCAAAAAGGATAATAAAAATATTCTTTCTTTTCAAAAATCTATTTTTGACATAGAAAAATATGGCTTGTCTAAGTTTTTTGAACCCCATTCAATGTTGTCAAAAGGGACATACATCGGTCTTCAGCAAACCTTTAAATTTTTCACCTATGAGAACATTCTAAAAGAATATAATTAAATCCTTGACACGTTTATTATCATCAATTTACCTAATCTTCATTCTTTTCCCAACATATCCCATATATGTGAGAGTGTTTTGGTGTAAGAGGATGCAATCATTGACAATCATGCTTGTTCTTCTCTTGATATCTCACTTACTAGTGAAGGTATCTTGTTGTAAGAGGATCCAATCATTAAGAGTCATGTGAATCATGTTTGTTTCTCTACCAATACCTCTCTTATTTGGGAAGACATTATGGAACAAGAAGATGAAATTACTGATGCATTTTTTTCAAAAGATAGTAATATGGATTACATAGATGAAGATGCTAAATTGACATTAGATACCCCATCAATAGAAGATATTCAACAAGTAGTTAACTCAGTTGAGGTTATGAAAACACAACTGACTATTGGACCTCCTAAATATCCTCTAATTATTGGACCTCATAAACCACCTCTCATTATAGGACCTTCTAAACCTCATGGCCATATCCTAAGTAAAACAACTCACTAGTAATTATATGTAACAATATGTGTTGCATAAACCAAGTTATCATGTAGTTTCTCACACATATAACACTAGAAATACTAAGAAACCAAAAAAATACCAACATCCATCTCATTACCTCAATAATACCTTCCATCCCCACCTAGTCTCCTTTGTGTAGTGGTAAAATATATAATCTTTTTGAGAAACTTTGTAATACTCCAACCAATATTTCTCTTTGGGTCTTGATTCAAACATCACCTACATACCATAGGATGCTCCAAGAAGATTTGTAGAATATTTATGTCTCAAATTCTATCAAATTGAATGATGTAACAACCTTATTTGATTTTATGCAAGTGAAAAAGTTGGATATTTCATTCCATCAACATGAATTACCCTCATGGAGATACAAAACAAACATGAAGCTTTAATGATAATGGTGGTCATTAATAAAGTTTGGGCTAGATTTACTCTCATAGATAATGGATAAGGTCTTAATGTTTGTAGCATTTATCTTATAGATAAAATTGGTGTGGATAAGAATCTCATAGAACCTGATGATCTTTCTATCAGTGCCTTTGCAAATGTTATTAGGAAACCATTAGGGACAATCATGGTACCCATTAAGGTAGGGCCCATGGTTTTTCCTACCCCTATCCATATCATGTTGGGACCAATTTTATATAATCATCTCCTAGGTAGATCATGGATTCATTCCATGAAGGGAGTCTCATCTACTATTCACTATGAGATGAAGTATGAATACAATAACAAGATATACATGGTAAAAGTGAATACAAAAATTTATAATTCACAAGCCCAAGTTGACCATAACACTTCCAAATCTCTTAATAATTTGATCCCAACTTCAAAGATAAAACCTATACATGTTGAGGATAATTATGATTATATTTCACCTATAACAAAAATCTTAGAGAATTATTGAGGCTCATTATATTTTACACCCTCCTTTGTAGGGGAGTTAAAAATCTCACAATCTACTCCTAAGGAGTCTTGTGTTTCATTTTCCCAATCTTGTTCTACATCAAAAAATCTAAAAACATCAGCTCATGATAGTTATGGGGGATCTTTAGCTTTCATCCCTTGTGTCTTGGAGATGCATCAATTTAAAAATATTGAAAATAATTTGTATTCTTGAAAAAGAATAAATTCTTCTCATGAGCATTTAGATAAGACTTCTTCATCTGAGTTGGAAAAGTGCTATAGGCTTGAATACAAAATTCTTTCTAAAAATGGATATAATAAACAAATAGAACAAAAAGATAGGGATCAAGTGAAATCTATATTGTACCTTTCTAAAAAGGGTTTAGGTTTTCAGCCTTTGTCCCCATATTCATCTCATGCTCCACCATCTATTGTATTTATGGATTCTTGTGGTAAGAAAACAAGTTTTTCTTTAAAAAATAAAGAAATGTATCCCACTATAGAGAAAGACCATATTTTGTTCAGACTCCTTAAAGATATCTTGATTACTCTTCCTCTACAACACATAATAAATTTATAGTAATAAATATTTGTTTGCATATCATCGAGTGAATGGTAATTCCACCAATGAATGCTAGGTGTTGAATAGTAAAATACAACTTGTTTATTATTATGCTCTTCCATGTGTTGATGCTCCTAATCTTTCTAAATAATAATGATCTCCTCTATGGTGTTTCTCCTCACTATATGGCATTTTGTAGCTTCATGTGTTTTATTATTTCCATTCATGGTGGTACAATCTAAAGTGCAACCATATATATTTCTATGGTAGAAACACAATAGTATTTTGTGTGATTGTCTTTACCTTTACACTTGGGTGGTAAGGATAACTAGTTTTGGATGTGTGTATTCTTTTCAAGGATCCCCTCTTCCCCTTCTTTTCCTTAAAATACCAACACAAAAAGTATGTTGACATTTTAAGGGGGGGTATATCACCCTATCCATTCCATAAATTTCTTGTGAGATTTGACTTATTAACATATCCCCTTGGTGGTTGTGTTGCTTATAGTACCCCCTAAGACATTGTTATTCAATTTTTCCCCTACAACATTGAGTGTTACACCCCAATTGTGTATTTACTATTTACTATTACTATGTAGGGAAAATTTGAATTATGAATGAGAATAAATTGTGCTTTCAATTTTTTATCGGTGATTTATGAATGAATGTTATTTCATTTTATGATATGTGAAGAAATGCATATATCATAAATGGATGGTTATTGAATTAGATATTCTAACTATAGAGAAATATTATATGTAATGCATATTTTTTTGAACAACTGACTACCATGGGAATGTGTTAGTTTGATGTAGGTACATGTTCAATCCTCCAAGTGGAGGGGTAGGATCACTCAAGAGAAGATCTTGGTCAGGTAACCAGTAATGTAACCTAACTGAAATTACACACACTCATAGTAGAATGGTTTTAGTTAAGTTATTATGTTGGGAATTGGTAAGTCATCCTTAGTAATACATTTTTTCATTAGTAAGGGTCTCAAATACTATTGAATGCATTCTTGGATGATGTTTATATGTCTAAATCTTATGATTTCTTCCTTATATTACTATGCTTGTATTGATGAGGTGAACACACGTGGGATGTATGTATATGTATACATATGCATGTCAATGATAGACCATATGCATGAAGGAGCACACACTTGAGGGTACATAGGTAGACACACCTATGCATGCTTATGAATAGGTTGCTTGTGAGGATGGAACTATTGAATGGACATTACGACATGAATGTTTATATGTATTAATACACCCACACGTCTATTCCCTATCATCACGATGGTAATTGTGTAGATGATAGACTGTTCGATCAAATGTGTATATATATATGAGATATATGCATATATCTATATGTATACATGTATCAATATATAATGTATGTTAGACAAATGGAAATGTCCATACAGATATATCAGTATATGTATACATAAGTATACATGTACATAGAGGAATATATATATGTATATATATATACAGTCGAAATGGTTATTAATAATGTGTATAATAACTCTTATTTATTTATTTGTATATCGAATATATAAATGATTGACATGAGATTTATATATATATATTAATATATACATATACATATACATACATATATATATATATATATATATGATTTAACATTAAAGCAAATTACTGACATATATATGTATATATACATACATACATATATATATATATATTTATAAATATATGTTAAGCCTTAAGGCCAATATATATATATAAGCATAGGTCGAATTACATATGAGATATGCTAAAGCATTTAAAGATGAATAATACCTATGATGACAATAAATAAGGGGCAAATCATATGTTAATATGGTGCAACAATAAAAGGTCGATATGGAACAAACCATAATCGATAATATTGAAATACAACTTGAGATTATTAATATCAAATATTCCAACTCGAGGAACCATAATACAAAGAAATGGAACAGTAGTAAAGACTACATGATAAAAGTCAAAATGTGCAACAAATTTAGAAATGGTCAATAGCACCTTTGAGCATTATAATGAAGGGCGATTCAACTTTAATCTGTTGCCATTGAAACCTTGACTAAGTCAATATTGTGTTAAGTGTTTCTTGCACATTGTAGATTGTTTCAAAGAGTATTAAGCTGCACCAAGGAGGTAGGAAGTTGGCTACATACTTGGCACCAACTTATGAAAGTTATATTTCCTGTAGAAGTCCATTTTTGTTGCAATTCGATTGTAATCTTGTAAGCATGTGCACTTTTGAATTGGTCTTTTCTACTGGAAAATAGAAGGTCGATCTTTAGATTTTTGTGATGAGTTTTCACTTAGTTTTCAGCCACCTTTTAGCTGAGAATTGTGAGTCGAATTGCATGGAGATTTTTGTCATTTTGAATGCCTTTTTTGTATGCTGAAAAGTATCCATTTTCTATATAAATAGAGAGGATTGTACTCTCATTTGAGGCATTATTTTGTAGAATTATTCTACTCTTTTTAGTCTGTAGACTTATTCTAAAAATTTACTCTACTATATTATTTTGTGAGAGCTATGTGATTTTTAGAGAGAGCTGAGAATTACTTTGAGAGAGTGTTGTATTATATTTAGTAAGAGGCATGCTTTGGGTTGATTAATTAAATCTAGGAAGCTACTGATTAGAGGTTTGTGCATCAAACTAGTCAATTGGTTAAGCGTATTTACATGTATGGGAATCTAGTTGTTGGAATGTGTTGAGATGATGTTGATTGCTTGTTGTCATTAATGGTTGTCATTGATGTCAACATATCTTGGTTGTGATTGATGTTCTATTTTAGTGCTTTGCTGATCCAGATTGACATGGTTCTTGATTTCATGCTATAATGATCTATCTTGCTCCCATTCCTTCTGTAACATAATGAGATACATTCTTTTGGGTTCAGATCGATCTGGTAGTTGGTTAATGTGCTCTGACACATGGTTTCTATTGTAACGTGTATATCTTATTATGTGGTTCTGAATATCATGTAGCATGTTGATTTGAGCAAGGAGATTATGTGTGGTCCACGTTTCATTCCTCTCCATCACATGAATTTATTTGTGGTGACCTATTTCAATTTTTGCTTGGCCGACTTAGAAATTATGAAATTGTGTTTGGTTGACTTGGGAGATTATGGAAGTATGGAATGGTATAAGTATAAGATGTTTTTGTTCGATGAAGGAAAGTGTGATGAATTTGAATCTAAATATCTAGACATTGTGAAGTGTGAAAAAGTGTATGACCGAAGGCAACATACAATGAGATTCTATTCGGTGTCATTGTTGGTGACAGTTATTTTCAGTGGTGGATTCCCTTTCATCATTCTTCAAGTTGTGAGCCATTTTCTATATGTAATGAGCCTCTCTCTTTTGTTAGTGAGCCTTTCTCTTTTGGCAGAGCCTTTCTCTTTTGGCAGTAATCCTTTTGTATCTTTGGCTATAATAGCCAGGCAGTGAGCCAATGGACAGTGAGCCACCCTGCAGTGAGCAACTTGGCAATGAGCGCTTGTAAAAATCACCTTAACTGGTGTCACCTTAACCGATGTTTTATAATTGAGAATTAAAATTCTCCGTGGTTTTTCCCTTCTTAGGTTTCCACATAAATTTTGGTGTTCTTTGTGCATGGTGTTGTTGTGTGCTTCATGTTCATCAATATATTTTTGATTTAAGTTTACTTTGGATTAATTAAAGTAAATAAAATTGATAATAATTGATTCACCCCCCTCTCAGCTATCTTAACTATTCAACAATTGGTATCAGAGATGTGGCTCCTCAAAGAACTTAACCACTTGGGGTAGATCCGATGGTGCACAAATTGACAATTCCTATGTTTGATGGATCGGACTATAGTTTTTGGAAAGTGCGGATGAGAGGTTACCTGATCTTTCTTGGCTACAAGACTTAGAAATCTATTGAGACAAAATATGTTGAGTTGACAAAAGGTGTTTCTATTGCAGATGAGATTTCAACCTATGAGGAGAATGAAAAGGCAATTTATGCAACCTTTAGTGGTTTATCTAAGACCAAGATAACAAAAGTTATTTCATTTGGCACTGATTATGAAGTTTGGGAAAACTTGAAAGAAATATATGATGGAAATGATAGAGTCAAACTATCAAAGAAGTTGATAGCTAAGTATAGATATGAGAACTTGAGGATGGAAGAAGGTGAGGATATTGCAAGCTACTTTCAAAGGGTTGACAATGCAGTAAATGAAGTCAAAAATCAAGGAGGTACTCTAACAAATGAAGATGTAATGGAGAAGATTTTAATGACCCTAACAAAGAGCTATATTGACAAGATCTCAACTATAGAGGAAGTTTATGATTCAAAGAAATTCACTAAAGAGAAGCTATCTGGCACCCTAACATCATTTGAGATGAGGAAATTTGGAAAAGAATGAGAGAAAATTAAAACTGCTTTCAAAGCAGCAAGAACATAAGATGATCCAGATAGTGAAAGTTTTGAAGAGTTGGAAGAAAATTTCACAAGGAAACTAAAGAAAGGTACCAACAAGTACAAAGGTATGTTACCTCTTAAATGTTTTAGATGTGGAAAGATTGGTCATTTATCAGCTAAGTGTCCAAAGAAAGGAACAAGACAAGTTCGAAAAGATCAATAAGAAGGCCTATTATGTCAATGAGAATGTTGGCATTTCAAATGATGAACTATATAATGATGATTGTTTGTTTTTGGTTGAAAAGGATGAACCTAGATTTGATATCTCTAATATTTGTTCGAAATCTGATAATGACATCGAGACTACATTATTTTTTTAAGGAAATAGAGATGAATGGCTAATTTATAGTGGATGTTTGAATCATATGACTAGTGAAAAAATCAAGTTTGTGAAGCTTGATAAATATGATGGAGGTTCTGTGAGATTTGGAGATGATAAAACATCACAAATTGTTGGAATTGGTTCTATTACCTTTGATGGAAAACATAACACTGAAAATGTTTACTATGTGAAGGGATTATATCATAATATTTAGAGTGTAGGACAAATGTGCGAAAATGGTTACAATGTGGTGTTTCAGGATGATGGTTGTGAGATCCAGAAAAAAGCCAGAAATGTTATTGCAGCTGGAAAAAGAACAAGTGGAAATATGTATTAGCTGGAAGGAGCTACAAAAAATGCTTGGTATCTCAGTCCAATGATAGTTGGATCTGGCACCGGAGGATATGTCACATTAACTTTGACAATTTGGTAAGGATAATTTCATCAAGAGCAATTAGAGATTTGCCAAGATTGACCAAACTAGACAATACTATCTGCAAAGGATGTCAAGAAGGAAAGTAGACCAGAGAAATGTTTCAGAGAAAAGAAGATTAATTTATCAAAATGTTGGACCTTGTACACACCGACCTTTGTGGTCCAACTAGAACAAGAATCTTACAAGGTGAGAAGTATTCCATGCTTTTAATAGATGATCATTCTAGATTTACTTGGGTTGCATTTTGGAGAGAAAAATTAGAAGTGTTGGAAAAATTCAATATTTTCAATGCAAGATTTGAGAATAAAACTGATAAGAGAATCAAGTGTTTAAGATCTGATAGAGGAGGAGAGTTTACTTCTGATGAGTTCAATAAATACCATGAAAAGTATGGCATTAAGAGACAACTATCTACCCCTAGAACACCTCATCAAAATGGTGTACTAGAAATAATGAACCAGAAAGTTCAAGAATGATGTAGAGTAGGGAGGAAAACCTTCCAACAGACACAATTTGATCAACCTCAAACAAATTTTTTGTCCTTACAACCCTATTTTATCAACTTTTCATAATTTCATCCAATTTCCTTAGTAGCCTTGCAAATAGGGAAAATTATGCATAATTCTCAGAGAACTCTGTAAACCCACAAAACTTTTACCTTTTCAACACATATCTTAAAATCTCATATGACTCTTTTGTAACATATCCTCAAAACTACTGCTGCTACACTGCCCCTAGACCTCAAATAGGTCACTTTTACAAAACATAACCAAGAAATTCTTCACCCAAACCATGAAACTGTTTTCCATTGATCTCAATAGATTACAAATGCCCAGAATCCACAACTTTCAACAAAAGTAATGCCCACAAAGACACCAAATTGCCAAACCCTCATTTAGGCTTGTCAAAGCTAGGTTTTGAAGGGGTTTATTGAAAATAGGTGTTCCAAGGCCTATCTCACCCTACCAACTCTCCAAAAAATCCACAATATTCCTGCACATACTCACTAAATCATCTCCCAACCTCCAACAATGCAATTTCATCAACTCTTATTCGTAGCCATCAAATCTAAGCAAAAACTCATGGAAATCATCTAGGGCAACAACACAAAACCCATCCAAACACATCCCCTGCTCCTATAGCCTACCCTAACATGAATTCCTATCTGAATTGGCCCATCCCAAAAAATTACAAGATATTCTACCAGTGGAATGGGCCATTAACACATTTTATACACCTTTAAGCCCTCAAACAGGGTGTTCAAACTCGCCTACAAAAAAATGTCCACCAAATGCTTCAATATCAATGAAATGAAGTCACTCCAATGAAAAAATAAAGCTAACACATGCCTTCAAAAAATACAATTCATTTCAAAGAAAAATCTTCCTGTACAAAACCGTACAAAATGATGGAGCAACAATTTACCAGTAAAAACACATAAATTTCAAAGAAAATAGGGAAGTCTTTATTATTTTTTACTTGACATACACTCTCCAAGCCTTTTTCAAGCCTTTTTAAACTCTTACACACCAAAAAAAGACTAATCCAACTAACTCAACTAACCTTTGAACTTCTTTGACCGTTGGTATTCCAACTTTGTGCATTTTTGCACTTTTATATGACAACATTACATTTTTTGACAATTACTGACAACCTTAGAAAAATTACCCTCAACATGACTCATTTACATAAAAAAATGGTCTATTATGACCTTATTTAAATAATTTAAAACTCAAAACCCCTAAATCCAACTCAAAACGTTATTTAACCAAATTTGCAAAAATGGACTAACATGGTGCCCCTACACCAAAGAAGCAACTAGAACAATGATCATGGAAGCAGGTTTACCATAGGTCTATTGGAGAGAAGCAATACACACAATAGTATACAATCTTAACAAATTGCTATTCTTGAGGAAGTATGGAAAGACATCATATGAGTTATGGCATGGAAGAGCTCCCACAGTAAAGTACTTCAAGATTTTTGGAAGCAAGTGCTGCATCCAGAAAGATGAGGAAAATATTGGAAATTTTGATAGTAGAGATGTTGAAGGGATATTCTTGGGTTACTTTACAAAAATTAAAGTGTATTAGTGTTACAACAAGAGACTAAAAAAGATGGTTGAAAGTGCGAATGTGAAAGTAGCTGAAGATGCTCAAAGAATTCCTGACAAACATATTGAATATGAATCAGATAAATCAGATGACAAAGGAAAGAAAGATAAGAAAGAAAAATAAGAAGAAGAATAAGAGACAAAGGAGTCTCCAAAAACTACAACTAAAACTCCAAGGTATGTATAGAAAAATCACTCTAAAAAATAAATTATTGGAGATAAGAATAAGGGAATTATTACAAGAAAAAAAGCAGCTCAAGAGCAAGTTTTATTGTGCCTACTCTTGGAAACTAAGACAAATACAATGGAAGGAGCATACAATGATCATAATTGGGAAAAGGAAATAAAAGAAGAGCTTGATCAGATAGACAAAAAATGGACTTGGGAATTTTTGCCCAAACTGACAGAAAAAACTATAATTGGAACAAAGTGGGTATTCTGAAACAAGCTGGATGAGAATGGAAAGGTAATGAGAAAAAAAGAAAGATTGGTTTGCAAATGTTACACTCAAATTGAAGGTATTGATTTTGAGGAAACATATTCCCCTATTTCCAGGATGGAAGCAATTCAAATTTTCTTAGCTTTTGCAACTTTCAAGGATTTCAAAGTTTATCAAATGGATGTGAAATATGCATTCTATAAATGGAGAACTAAAGGAAGAAGTCCACATTGAGCAACCAGAGGGATTCAAATCTGGAAGTGACCCAAATGTTGTTTTCAAGTTGAAGAAAGCTTTATATGGATTGAAGAATGCACCTAGAGCCTGGTATGGAAGATTAGACAAGTACTTGATTGGATAAGGATTTTAAAAGGGATCTACTGATAGTAATTTATACTATAGAACTCACTCAGACTAGATGCTATTTTTTGTGGTTTATGCTTATGACATAATTTTTTGAGGAAATGATGATATGTGTAGAAAATTTGCAGATGAAATGCATAAGGAATTTGAAATGTCTATTATAGGTGAGCTAAATTTCTTTCTTGGATTGGAAGTAAATTAGAACAACAAAGGAATTTTCATTTCTTAGTCCAAGTGTACAAATGACCTATTGAAGAAGTTTGGGTTGGATAATTCTAAACTAGTTTGTACACCTATTGTTACCGGATGCAAGTTGACAAAAGAAGATGAATAACCTAAAGTTGATGAAAGAATGCACAAATCAATGATTGGAGGATTGTTATATTTGACTGCCACTAGACCAGACATTATGTATGTAGTTTTTTAGTAGCAAGATTTCAACAAGAACCAAAGGAATCACATGTTGTTGCAGTAAAAAGGATCTTTAGATATTTGAAGGGTACAAAAGAATTGGGGTTATGGTATCCAAAGAACTCATAATTCACTTTGATAGCCTATACTAATGTTGATTGGGCTGGATGTGTTGATAATAGGTAGAGTATAAGTGGTGGAGCTTATTTCCTTGGATCCTGGTTGGTTGCTTGGTCAAGTAAGAAAAATGATTATGTATCTTTATCTACTGCTGAAGCTGAATACATTGCAACATCCTCATGTTGCACTTAGATATTGTGGATGAAACAAACACTGAAGGATTTTGGTAGATCATTTGATGAACTAATCTCAATCATGTGTGACAATACCAGTGTAATAAGTATTTCCAAGAATCTAGTACAATACTCCAAAATGAAGGATATATCCATAAGATATAATTTCTTGAAAGAGAAGGTGTTGGAAAATGAATTAAAACTTGAATATGTACTTACAAAAGAGCAGATTGTAGATATTTTAACAAAACCATTAAGCAAAGATACTTTTGAGTATCTTTGACAAAAGTTAGGGGTTCTTCCCCTCCTAGACTACAATAACATGCACTGAGGTGTGCATTGGTCTAGGGTATTATATGCTCATTTTTATCTGGATCAAGGTTTGGTGGCTTCCTCATAGGGGGAGTAGAGTAATATTTTCAGGGGCAATTTTTCCCTTTGTCTTTGATGTCAAAGGGGGAGAAGAAAAGAAGATAAGATGGTCCTTGATGCTGACATTGAGTTGTTTGGTTTTTTATTGGTGAATGTTGCCATCAATGACAAAGGGGGATATTTTTGGAATGTGTTGAGATGATTTTGATTGGTCATTAATGGTTGTAATTGATATCAACATATCTTGGTTGTGTGATCGATGTTCTATTTTGGTGCTTTAGTGATCTAGATTGGCCTGGTTCCAAATATCGTTCTGTAATGATCTATCTTGGGTTGTATCTTTCTTGGTCCCATTCCTCCTGTAACATAATGAGATACATTCTTTTGGGTTTGGATCAATCTGGTAGTTTGTTAACATGCTCTGACACATGGTTTTCATTGTAACATGTATATCTTATTCCATGGTTTTTGATATCATGTAGCGTGTTGATTTGAGTGAGGAGATTCTATGTGGTCCATGTTTCATTCCTCTCCATCATGGGAATGTTTTTATGGTGAGCTATTTCAATTTTTTCTTGGCCAACTTAGAAATTATGAAATTGTATTTGGCCGACTTGGGAGATTATGGAAGGATGGAATGGTATAAGTATAAGATGTTTTTGTTCGATGAAAGCGAGTGTGATGAATCTAAATCTGAATATCTAGACATTGTGAAGTGTGTGAAAGTGTTTGATTAGAGGAAATAGACAATGAGATTCTATCCAGTGTAATTGTTGGTGACAGTTCTTTTTAGTGTTGGATTCCCTTTCATCATTCTTCAGGCAGTGAGCCATTTTTTGTAGAAAGTGAGCCTCTCTCTTTTGGAAATGAGCCTTTCTCTTTTGGCAGTGAGCTTTTCTCTTTTGGTAGTGAGGCTTTTGTATCTTTTGCTATAATAGCTGGGCAGCGAGCCCAACTTGCAGTGAGCCACCCTACAATGAGAAACTTGGCAATGAGCCCTTGTAAAAATCACCTTAATCGGTGTTTAATAATTGAGAATTAGCATTCTTCATGGTTTTTCCCTTCTTGGGTTTACACGTAAATTTTGGTGTTCTTTGTGCATGGTGTTATTGTGTGCTTACATGTTCATCAATATCTATTTGATTTAGGTTTACTCTAGATTAATTATGTTAAAGAAAATTGATAATAATTGATTCACCCCCCCTCTCAGTTATACGGACTATTGAACACTAGTCTTCTCTTAATTGTATTTATTTGAAAAGGATTAAGATTTGAATACTTGGCTTGAACTATTTGAGGTTACTTGCATTAGGGAATCATATCATTTTCTTTGGAAAGGAAAAATAATTTATTTTATGTATTTATATGAAAGTACTTGTAACTACCCCATATTAGGAGGAATTGTTTGTCATAGGTATTATTATACTAGATATGATTAAACAAGGATAACATAGGGAATTATACATTGCTAAGTTATTTTGAGTTAGATAGCTTGTAAGTTGCACCTAGGATTTGATTGTCTATTAAAGGGAAGGTAACTTGTATTTATGCTTTGTAAGTAGAGTTACCATTAAGTTATGAAAAAGGGGATAGGTATTTTTGGGGTTAAAGGTTACCCATTGGAGGAAATTCCTATGCATAGATTATAGTGGCCTTAAGTCAAATCGAGCTTGAGTAGTGTACTTGAGTAGGATCTTACTATCACTCGAAGTATTGAGTGAGAACACTTTGGCCAAAGTAGTGTGATAGCCTTTGGATCCACTATCATTTCACTGTGTTCCATGTATTGCATGCTAGTTCTAGATTGTAGGGTTTACAAGTACTAGTAATGTAGGAAAAAACACTAAGCTCAGTATGGTTATCGTATGAGGTTACTCCACCAATCTCTTCGTCGATGGGTAGGGCCATCTATCCCATGATAGATGTGCAGGGTTCACATATGAGTCTGTGGTTTGAAAAAAAATTCTTGAGTGATGCTTCTCCTCCTCAGCAGGTGACAAAAGAACAAGATTTGAAAGGTAGATCCTTGACCATCTATATCTATTGCTTTAAATCGCATTTGAGCTATGTATGTATGTTGTACAAATTATTTGGGAATATTGTAAATTGAGAATTATTACATTGGAATGGAATCAATATTGATTATTGTTGTGACATCTATGTTCATTTGTTCTCTATAAATAAATATTATTTTTATGGAAATGGTGAAGTTACATAGTTTATTTATTCGCAAAGTGAAAAATTAGGAAAATTTTACTTTAGTGAACTATTGGCGTGTTACATGTGGTATCAGAGCTACCAAGTTTAACTTTGGAACCTATGAGCTCATTGTACTTTTTGTCCAATGTTATCTAATGTTTGTAAATTCTTGTGCTAGGATGGTCCATCTCAGGTTAATGGCTAGAAAATTAGTAATCAGGAATGAGTGCTACCTAAAGTTCAAGAAGGAAAGAGAGGCCATCGTTAGGACAATTGAGGGTACCAACTATGAAATTTTTTTCTGGTTAAGTGACACTTAAACCTTCAGTCACGCGCTTTCTTGGATCAATGATGTGAAGAGAAAGATGAAGATGGAGGCTAAGTACAACTACCTATGTTTCATCTGACCAAAGAAGTTTGATTCATTACCACTTTATAGGGATATGCCCTCAGAAGGAAGTGTCAGTCCAACATTTATATTTAGAGACCCTAGAGTTCTTCCAATGGTAGAAGTAATTGTAATTTACTTGAGTAATGAGTCCAAATGTTATGTACCTTGCAACTATGTATCAGATGATAAATACAGAGGATATTATCCTTTTTGGGATAGATATGAATAAATGAGACATGCATAACAATCTCAATTTGTCGGGTATACCCCATTGAGTTATGTGTTAGGGAGTGAATCTGAGGGATTCTCTCCACTCGACTATCTAAATAGTCATTCCATGTAATCAAAAGGATATTGAGATCCTTGAGAAATGAATAAAATCATGTGTTTATCAAAAAGCATGTGCTTAAGTCTTATGTGGAATTATTTATGTGCAATTGATAGCTCATTTCAATGTTTTCCATAAGATGAATGATAACATGATTGAATATAACATGGATGAACCTTCAGGTAAAATCCGTTCTTGTGAAGATGGTGAGAACACTAAAAAATACTGGTAGAAGCCAAGAATTCAGGCAAGGCTCAGCAGGAATTAAAGTTAGACTGGACCATATGTTAGCACGGTTGGAAAACCTAGAGCAAGAAAGAAGAGAAAAGGATAGAGTTGAGAAGGAAATTCCAAATAATGAGGATGAGGTAGAAAAATCTTCTCACGAACATGATCAAAATCATGATAATGAGAGAGAGAAATCACCTACTTCATATGAGGAAATTAATAGGAAGTGTATGGCTTTCGAACTCTCTAGAGATATGAAGAAAATTACCCCACCCAAGTTTGAGGGAAGTGCCAACGGAGATGAAGCTGGGGCTTGGTTAGTCCAAATGAAGAAGTATTTTGAGATTTGAAATTACTCTAAGGTTACCAAATCTATATGGGGAGCATACTAGTTAGTAGGGGAAGCCTCTAATTGGTGGATGAATAAAAAGATATAACTAGATCTTAGCTCACTAAAACTGAATTGGAATGAATTTGCTGAGATTTTTTATAAGAGATGGTTACCCCAAATCTATTTTGACCAGAAACTCATGGATTTTTCAGAATCTGAGACAAGGTGAGATGATGGTTAACGAGTATTGGGAGAATTTTATCCATCTTCTATGTTATGTTCCTATGTCCCAGAAGGATGAACACTTCTATATAAGAAATTTCATCATGGGCCTTAATAGTCAGATTAAAGGAGAGGTGGATATGCACGGTCCAACTACTATGGATCTTGTGTATGAGAAAGAAGTTAAATAGGAGTAGAATCTCAAAGCTATCTCCATCTTTTAGGAAAACCAAAACCATAAGAAGATTGCAGGAGTTCAAAGTAATCCAACTCCAAAGAAGGTGGGAGTTGTGCAAAATATGCCAAAACAAGGGGAAAAAGAATTTTGAAATAGTGGAAAATATTCCAAAAGGGAATGCAAGAGGAATGGTTCCTGTGGTGGAAATACCAACAATGTTGGTGGAAATTCTAGTAAATCTAGAGAACTCACAAGGAATAAATGACTGACTACTAGATGTTTTACATGTGAAGGGGACCACTTTTCTAGAGAATGTCCCAATAGGTCTTTCAGGTCATGCCCTTTTGGTAATCCACTTCATACCCAGTGATGTTCGAATAAGAGGTCTATGTTGTTGTGGATGATTTCCATGTGGAGTATCAAGTGACTCCAATTGAAACTCTAGGTATTTTATTTTGCTTACCCATTTCTATATTTATAGATATTGGTTTTCATTTCACCTAGAGTAGCCAAGAAATTATCTAGAATGGATAGTTACATGGGAAAGTCTTAGGAAGTAGAGTGTGCAAACCAAACAAGAGCAAAGGTGGAACAATGTTTGTTCGAAGCTAGGATAGAGCTACCTTGTTTTTCTATAGAAGTGAATCTTTTTGTCATGCCTTTATGATCCTATGATGTTATCCTAGGTATGAATTGGTTATGGAGACATAGGGCCAAGGTAGATTTCCATGCCAAAACTATAGAATGATTAGATGATCTTTGTAACCAAGTGAAGTTACAAGGGATACCTAGAGAGGTCAAGATACATCAAATCTCTGCGATGAAACTGCTAAGGGCTAAGAAGAAAGGGTGCAAAATCTTTGCAGTCAAAATGGCAGCATATTATCTGATATGGAAAAAAATGGTCAAGATACATCAAATGTTTGATATGGCCATAGCAGATGGAGAGGAGATACCTAAAGAGGTGCAGACCCTAATGGATAGGTATGAAATCATAGTGGAGAAGGATCTACCTAGGTCTTTGCCTCCTATAAGGGATGTGATTCATCATATTGATCTCATACTAGGTGCAAGCTTTCCAAACAAAGAAACATACAAGATGGAACCTAAGTAGAATGAAGAGATCAAATATCGGATTCAAGAGTTGTTAGATAAGGGTCTCATAAGGGAAATCTTGAGCCCTTGCGATGTGCCTACTGACTTGGAACCTAAGAAGGATGGAAATTTGAGGTTATGTATTGATTCAAGTGAAATTAATAAGATCACAATCAGATATAGATTCCCTATACCCCGGATGGAAGACCTAATGGATAGTTTAGCAGGTGCATGTTAATTTTCAAAGATTGATTAAAAAGTGGATACCATTAGATCAAAATAAGGGAAGGAGATGAGTGGAAGATTGCCTTCAAGACCAATGAGGGTTTTTATGAATGGCTAGGGATTCCATTTGGGTTGTCAAATGACCCAAGCACATTCATGAGGCTGATGAATGAGGTTCTAAAGAAATTTATAGAAAAATTTGTGGTGATATACTTGGATGACATCCTTGTATACAACAATACAAAGGAGCACTTGCAACACTTGGATATGGTGTTGAAGAAGTTGAATGAGGAGAAGCCAATGATCAACATCAAGAAATGTGAGTTCATGAAACAAGAACTTGTTTACCTTGGTTTTGTGGTCTCCAAAGGTGCCTTGAAGATGGATCCCACAAAGGTAGAAGCTATACTCAATTGGCCAACTCCTAAAACAACAAAAAAGATAAGGATATTTCATGGCTTAGCTAGTTTCTACAGGAAGTTCATTAAGAACATTAGTCACATTTGTTCACCTATCATTGATACCATCAAAGGATATAAGAAGAGTAAGTTTCAATGGACCAATGAAGCTGAGAGGAGTTTTGAGTACCTGAAGACAAGAGTGGCTCAACAACCCATACTTACATTACCTAACTTTAGCAAGGTGTTCACCATTGAGTGTGATGCAAGCGGGTATGCCATAGGTGCAGTTTTGAGTCAAGAAGGGAGACTGGTGGCATTCTTTAGTGAGAAGCTCAATGAAGCCAAAAGGAAGTATTCCTCATATGACCTTGAGCTCTATGCAATGGTACAATCCCTTAAGAAATGGAGGCACTACCTCTTACCAAAGGAATTCATAGTCTTCACAGATAATCATGCGTTAAGCTTTTTGAACAGTCAAGATAAATTGAGTCAGAGACACATGAAATGGATGGAGTATTTGTAGGTCTACACTTTTACAATCAAGAACAAGAAGGGGCAAGAAAATAAGGTATCTAATTCCTTAAGTAGGAGATCTATGATGGTGCAAGATATACAACTCCAAAGTGTGGGGATGGATACACTAAAAGGTATGTATAAGGATGATGATGATTTCAAAATGCATTTGTTGTTTGAAATCAATCTTAAGAAGCTTTTCACAGTGAGTATTATGATTTTGTGTTACAAGATGGTTTTTTATTTAAGGGTGCTCAATTGTCTGTGCCAAAGTGCTCTATAAGGGAAAATATGATTAGAGAGAAGCATTTTGGTAGTTTGGGTGGAAACTTTGGGTATGATAAGACCTTGGAGTAGGTCAAGAGGTTTTATCATTGGCCGAGGATGCATGTGGATGTCAAGAAGTTTGTGGAGAGTTGTGGGATATGCCAAAGGGCTAAAGGCTCTAGTTCCAATGCAAGAATCTATCAACCCTTACCTATACCAGACCAGCCAAGGGATTCAATTAGCATGGAATTTGTATTAGGTCTACCCAAGACACAAAGGTGGTATGATAGCATTTTTGTTGTTGTGGATAGATTTAGTAAAATGGCTCATTTTGTTCCTTGTAGAAGTAATAATGATGCATCGCATATTGATGGATTGTTTTTCAAGGATATTGTAATGATTCATGGACTTCCTTTAAAAATTGTGTCTGATGGAGATACTAAGTTCATAGGTCACCTTTGGAGGACCTTGTGGAGGAAATTGGGCACAAACTTGACATTCAATTCTGCCTATCATCCACAAAGGGATGGGAAAAATGAAGTAGTCAATATGTCACTAGGGAACTTGCTAAGGTGTCTTACCAAAGAGCATGGTCAACAATGGGACTTGATACTCCCTCAAGTATAGTATGAATATAATGATTCCATCAACTAGAGCATAGGAAGGAGTCCATTTGAAGTTGTATATGGTGTGAGTCCAAGGGGAATACATGAACTCAAATATCTGAAGGGTATGGAGAAGAGGAGTGCACAAGGTGAATAATTTGTAGTGTAAATGAGAGATATTCACCAACAAGTAAGGGAGAATCTACAAAAGAGTGTGGAAAAGTGTAAAAGGCATGCAGATTTGAAGAAGAAATATTTACAATTCAAGATTGGAGACATGGTACTTGCACACCTAAGAAAAGAGAGGTTACCTACAGGTAGATACACTAAGTTTCTGATGAAGAAGATTGGACCTTGCAAGGAGGTCCACAAGTTTGGGAAAAATGCTTATGAGATAAAACTCCCTCATGGAGTGGCTATCTCACCCATATTTAATGTTTTTGATCTTTATCCTTTTAAGAGTATTGTGGTTGTAGGTGAAGGATCAGATACACAAGGAGTTGAAGATGATGAGTGGGTTAAAGACCTACCACCCAACCAACCAATGAAGCTTGCGAGAATATTAGATACACCGGAGGTCAAGAGGACTAGCCACAAGGTGTATAATGAATACTTGGTTAAGTGGCATGGATTACCAAATGAAGATGCTACCTGGATGTGAGAGGAGGATATAAAACAACATTAATTCTTTGTTCATGATCTCATTTCATTAGGAGAATGAAATCATTTTCACCCTGGGTGTATGGTGCAGGGGCACCATGGTCTTGTTAGTGTTAGTGATGCATTTAGGGGTCTAAGTTAGTAAGTTGAGTGTTTTTATCATCAAATTGATGTAATAAGTTTGAAATAAGATAGTTCTTGTATGTTTAGAGTCATGTAGGGTCATTTCTATGCATTAGTTAAAAGTTGTTGCAAGAATGTAAGAGTTTCTTTTGCAACTTGGCAAAATTGCATGTTTGAAGAAGTTGAATGGTCACTTGAGTGTTATTTATTTGTAACTAATGCTTTGATAGTTTCATGTTATGGTTTTAGCCTCACAAACTTTGAGTCATGAGGATTGTATCTTTTAGAAGACAAAAATTAGTGAAGAAGCTCTATTTTTCTGCAATTTCCTATGTTTGTTCATTCTATACGGACCTGTACTGTAGTGTCATGAGATGACACTAGTGGGAAAGGTCTCTATATTTTTGTATCTTTCATTTGAGTTCAATTGGGTTTATTTTCATTGGAAATAAAGCTTGTTTGAAGAATTTAATCACAGATTGCTTGGAAACCCTCCTTTTTAAGGGTTTGTGGACAAAAATGTAGATTTCAGACCATTCCACCGTTGTAAATTACTTAAAATCGATGGAATGTTAGATTTAGGAGTTTTTTCAATGTTTCATTTGTTTTTGGAGTAGGGGATGGAGCTTAGAGGAGTTTTTGAGAAAGCCCTAGCCTAACATCCTCATGTGTTAGGCTAGGTAGGATGGTGAATGAGTGGGACATCAACTTGAAAGAGTGCTTTGTTGCTCAAACCTAGTGATTGTGACCCTATGTGACTGGTTTGTGATATTGGTGAAGTGTTTAGGTGTTTGGTAAGTGTTTTCTTAGTACTTTATTTGTAAAAGTAGCCTAATTGGCCTTGTTTCAAGTGTAGTAGACTAGATTAGTGTGTTTTTTTCCAAAACAACCTATGAACCTAGGAAGATATGCTGAACACCAACCTAATGGGTATCTAAAAAAGGTATTGGTTTCAAATTGAGATGGCCTTCTCTAAAATACATGTCTCAAAACACCATTTTGGAGACCTAGTTGGAAAGACTAGCATATTAGTGAAAATCACCATTGTAGGGGTCTTGGGTCTTAAGTTGTGATTGAATTGTATTGTGTTGTGTCTAGTAAAGCTATTTCACCCCTGCTCTACATTAGTTTCTAGATGGAATACCTGGGTTGCCATAGAAAAGGATATTTGACTTCTCTATAGATATAGTCCTAGGATCCAAACCTAATTCCAAGGTACCTTATAAGATGAGAACAACTGAGCTAATGGAGCTTAAGGCATAGTTAGATGAATTGATTTATGAGGGGTTGATAAGACTAAGTATTTCACCTGGGGGAGCACTATTAATCTCTATGAAAAAGGATGGTACTTTGCGTCTATGCATAAATTATTGTATGCTTAATAAAGCTACGGTAAATAACAAGTATCCTTTGATGTGTATTGATGATTTA
Organism: Sequoiadendron giganteum; assembly: GCA_007115665.2. Taxonomy (NCBI): domain Eukaryota; kingdom Viridiplantae; phylum Streptophyta; class Pinopsida; order Cupressales; family Cupressaceae; genus Sequoiadendron; species Sequoiadendron giganteum. The sequence continues at coordinate 117,854,187 of CM021107.1, read as the reverse complement.
TTTGATGAAATGAGGGGAGATACCATAGTTTAAAAGATAGATATGAGATCTAGATACCATCAGTTGAGAATTAAGGATGAAGACCTCTTTAAGACTAAATTCAAAACCAGATATGGAAACTTTGAGTTTATAGTAAGGTCGACATAAGACCATTCTTGCATGTTTAGAGTCATGTAGTGTCATTTCTAGGCATTGGTTAAAAGTTGTTGCAAAAATGTAAAAATTTCTTTTGGAACTTGGCAAAATTGCATGTTTGAAGAAGCTGAATGGTCACTTGAGTGTTCTTGATTTATAACTGATGTTTTGACAGTTTCATGTTATGGTTTTAGCCTCACAAAATTTGAGGCATGAGGATTGTATCTTTTAGAAGACAAAAAGTAGTGAAGAAGCTCTATTTTTCTGCAATTTCCTATGTTTGTTCATTTTGTATGGACCTGTACTATAGTGTCATGAGATGACACTAGTGGGAAAGGTTTCTATAGTTCTCTAGCTTTCATTTGAGTTCAATGTGGTTTATTTTCATTGTAAATAAAGCTTGTTTGAAGAATTTAATCACAGACCGCTTGGAAACCCTCCTTTTCAAGGGTTTGTGGACAAAAATGTAGATTTCAGACCATTCCACCATTGTAAATTAGTTAAAATCGATGGAATGTTAGATTTAGGAGTGTTTTCAATGTTTCATTTATTTTTGGAGTAGGGGATGGATCTTAGAGGAGTTTTTGACAAAGCCCTAGCCTAACATCGTCATGTGTTAGGCTAGGTAGGATAGTGAAAGAGTGGGACAGTAACTTGAAAGAGTGTTTTGTTACTCAAACCTAGTGATTGTGACCCTATGTAACTAGTTTTTAGGTGTTTGGTAAGTGTTTTATTAGTACTTTCTTTGTAAAAGTGGCCTAATTAGCCTTGTTTCAAGTGTAGCAGACTTGATTAGTGTGTTTTGTTCCAAAACAACCTATCCCTAGGAAGATATGTTGAATACCAGCCTAATGGGTATCTAAAAAAGGTATGGGTTTCAAGGTGAGATGGCCTTCTCTAAAAGACATGTCTCAAAACACCATTTTGGAGACCTAGTTGGAAAGACTAGCATATTAGTGAAAATCACCATTGCAGGGGTCTTGGGTCTTAAGCTGTGATTGAATTGTATTGTGTTGTGTCTAGTTAAGCTATTCCACCCTACTCTACATCACTTTCTAGATGAGTTACCTGGGTTGTGATAGAAAAGGATATTTAACTTCTCTATAGATATAGTCCCAAGATCCAAACCTATTTCCAAGGTACCTTATAGGATGACAACAATTGAGCTAATGGAACTTAAGGAACAATTAGATGAATTGATGTCTGAGGGGTTGATAAGACTAAGTATTTCACCTTGGGGAGTATTATTAATCTCTGTGAAAAAGGATGGTACTTTGTGTCCATGCATAGATTATTGTATGCTTAATAAAGCTACGGTAAATAACAAGTATAGTTTGATGCGTATGATGATTTATTTGATCAAATGAGGGGAGATACCATATTTTCAAAGATAGATATGAGATATGGATACCATCAATTGAGAATTAAGGATGGAGAAATCTTTAAGACTACATTCAAAACCAGATATGGAAACTTTAAGTTTATCGTTCTACCCTTTGGTTTAATGAATGCACTTGCAACACTTATGAACCTTATGAATAGTGTATTTAAGGATTAGCTAGATAAATTTGTCTTGGTTTTTCTAGATGATACCCTGATTTACTCAAGGAATGAGGAGGAACATTGTAGGCATTTAGAGATGATTCTACAACAACTTAGAGAACATAAGTTGTATGGTAAAATCTCTAAGTGTACCTTCTTCCAAAAGAGAGAACGTTATCTTGGACATGTGATCTTGATAGATGGAATTTTAGTAGATCTAGCTAAGATCAAGGTGGTGCTAGAATGGCCAGTACTTAAGAATGTCTCAGAGGTAAGAAGTTTGTTGAAAACTTATCTTCTTTGCAGAAGAAAGGGAAGAATTTTGAGTGGACCGAGAAGTGCCATATAGCCTTTTAATTACTCAAAGAGAGATTGAATACCACACCAATCTTGAAAGTACTAGATCTTGAGGATGACTTTACTGTTATCACAAATGCATCAAGAGAGGGCTTAGGAGGTGTGTTAATGCAAGAAGGGAAATTAATTTCTTATGAATCAAGAAAGATGAAACCTTTTGAGAAAAAATATGCATCACAAGATTTGGAGTTAGCAGCCATGATTCACACATTGCAAATTTGGAGACATTACTTATTATGGAAACCCTTTGAGATGAGAACTAATCATCATGGATTGAAGTATCTATTCACTCAACCTAATCTGAATGCTAGATAGAGGCGATGGTTAGAGCTAATAGCTGATTATGACTTTAATATCAATTATATTAAAGGGAAAGAGAATCGGGTTGTTGATGTCTTGAGTCGAAGATGTCATATTTCTTCAATAGTGACAATTCAAACTAACTTTAGAAGTCAATTATTGTAGAAATGCAAAGAGGATGAGTACTATTTGTAAGTTAAGAAAACACTCACTAGAAATCCGCATGATATTAGGTATGAAGGTTTTCATTTTGAACCTAATGGCATACTTGGATATAAGGGGAGAATGTATGTACCTAATTAAGAAGAATTGGGAAATCTGGTATGGAAGGAAGTACATGAATGACGGTACTCTGGACACCTTGGTGTGATGAAAATGTTGGTAGATGTTAAGCCATTATATTTTTGGAAGGGGATGAAAGGAGATACTGCTAGATTTATGGCTAGGTTTCTTGAATGTCAAAGGGTGAAAGTGGAGCATCATCATATTGTAGGTTTTTTATACCCGCATGATATTTCAAAGAGGAAGTGACAAGTCATAAGTATGAACTTTGTGCAAGGATTGCCTATGTCAAGGAATAAGCACAATACCATTCTTGTGGTGGTGGATAAGCTTACTAAGGTAGAAAATTTCATACTCGGGAATCTAACTGATGGAGCACCCATCATAGCAAGGAAATTTGTGCAAGAAGTGTTTAGGCTGCATGGAATTCCTAAGAAGATTGTCTCAGATAGGGATGCATGAGTCACTTCTAGTTTTTCGCAAACCTTATTTACTACATTAGGGACTCAATTGAATATTAGCTCAACATATCATCCAAAAATGAATGGACAAATTGAAAGGGTGAAACAAGTATTGGAAGACCTAGTTAGAATGTATTTCATGGATCAATAATACAAGTGGGAAGACCACTTGACTTTAGTGGAATTTTCTTACAACAATTCCTACCATTCTGTAATAAATATGGCTTCTTTTGAAGCATTATATGGTAGAAAGTGTTAAACTCCTATAAGTTGGGATAAACTTGAGTATAGAGTGAGCCTTGGGCCAGAAATGTTGGTTGAAATGGAAGAGCAAGTTAGGATTGTTAAGAAAATGTTGGCTAAAGCTAACGATAGAAAGAAAAACTATGTTGATGCTAAGAGAGTGCCCTGAAATTTTACACTAGGTGAAAAGGTGTTGATGAGAGTGAAACCTCACAAGAGTTTAATCAAATTTGGAAAGTCTTCCAAATCAGCCCCGTTTTATGTAAGTCCTTTTGAGATTCTTGAGGAAGTGAATCCTATAGCTTACTGAATTGCATTGCCACCAACTCTTGCCATGATGTATAACGTCTTTCATGTGTCATACCTAAAGAAGTATATACTAGGTGATAATCATGTGATTGATTGAAATGCATTATAGGTATAGGACCTTAGAGTGGTAACAGTTAATCCCGTCAAGGTGCTCAAAATGCTTAAACTTCACTTGCGTAACAAAAAAGTCTTGTAATGCAAAGTCTAGTTGGAACAGTATGTGGAAGACTCTGTCACTTGGGAAGACTATGCCGAGATAGAAAAAAAGTTTCCACATGTTTTAAATGTATTTGAGAATTCTTGAAAGAAATATGTTGTTTGTTTGATTAGTTTATGATGCTACATAAAAATATTCGGGGATGATGATTCACAATGGGGGAGTATGTTACACCCCAATTGTGTATTTACTATTTACTATTACTATGTACGGTAAATGTGAATGTAATTTGAATTCTGAATGAGAATAAATTGTGCTTGCACTTTGTTATCAGTGATTTATGAATGAATGTTATTTCATTTAATGATATGTGAATAAATGCATATATGTGAAATAGATGGTTATTGAATTAGATATATAACTATGGAGAAATATTATGTGTAGTGCATATCTTGTTGAACAACTGACTACCATGGGAATGTGTTAGTTTGATGTAGGTACATGTTTAATCCTCTAGGTGGAGGGGAAGTATCACTCAAGAGAAGATATTGGTTGGGTGACTAGTAATGTAACCTAACCAAGCTTACACACACTCATAGTAGAATGGTTTTAGTTAGGTTATTATATTGGGAATTGGTAAGTCATCTTTAGTAAGAAGTGTTTTCATTAGTAAGGGTCTCGAATACTGTTGAATGCATGCTTGGATGATGTTTATATGTTTAGAGCTTATGATTTCTTCCTTATATTACTATGCTTGTATTGATGAGGTTAACACATGTGGGATGTATGTATATGTCTACATATGCATGTCGGCGATAGACTATACACATGAAGGAACACACACATGAGGGTAAATAGGTAGACACACCTATACACGCTTATGAACGGGTTTCTTATGAGCATGGAACTATAGAATGTACATTACGACATGAATGTGTATATGTTTTACTATACCACACGTCTATTCCCTATCAACACAATGGAAATTTTATATATGCTAGACTGTGCAATCAAATGTATATATATATGAGATATATACATATATCCATATGTATACATGTATTGATATATAACATATTCTAGAAAAATGGAAATTTCCATATGGATATATTAGTATATGTATACATACGTATACATGTACATAGAGGAATATATATATATATATATACATATATATAGTCGATATGGTTATTAATATTATGTGTATATTGACTCTTTTGTATTTATTTATATATCGAATATATACATACTTGATTGACATGAGATTTATATATATATATATATATATATACATATATATATATATATATACATATATATATATATATATATACATATATATATATATGTGATTTAGCATTAATGCTAATTACTGAAATATATATATATATATATGTATATATACATATATATATTTATAAATATATGTTAAGCGTTGAGGCCGGTTTATATATATAATCATAGGCCAAATTACATATGAGATATGCCAAAGTATTTAAAGGATAATAATACTAATGATGGCAATAAATAAGGGGAAAACCATATGTTAATATGGCACAACAATAAAAGGTTGATATGGAACAAACCATAATCGATACTATTGAAATCCAACTTGAGATCATTAACAATAAATATTCCAACTTGAGGTTCCATAATACAAAGTGATGGAGTAGTAGTAAAGACTACATGATAAAAGGAAAAACATGCAAAAAGTTTGGAAATAGTCAATAGCACCCTTTGAGCACTATAATGAAGGGAAATTCAACTTTAATCTGTTGCCATTGAAATCTTGACTAAGTCAATGTTGTGTTAAGTGTTGCTTGCATATTGTAGAATGTTTCAAAGAGTATTAAGCTGCACCAAGGAGGTAGGAAGTTGGCTGCATACTTGTAACCAACTTATGAAAGTTATATTTCCTGTAGAAGTCCATTTTGGTTGAAATTTGACTGTCATCTTTTAAGCATGTGCACTTTTGAATTGGTCTTTGTTGTTGGCAAATAGAAGGTCGATATGTATATTTTTGTGACGAGTTTTCACTTAGTTTGCTGCCACCTTTTAGCTGAGAATTGTGAGTCAACTTGCATGGATATTGTTATCATTTTGCATGCCTATTCTATAGGCTACAAAATATCCATTTTCTATATAAATAGAAAGGACTGTACTCTCATTTGGGGAATTATTATGTAGAATTATTTTGCTCTTTTTAGTGTGCAAACTTATTCTGCAAATTTACTGTGCTGCATTATTTTGTGAGAGATATGTGATTTTTAGAGAGAGATGAGAATTAATTTGAGAGAGTGTTGCATTATATTTAGTAAGAGACTTGCTTTGGGTTGATTAAGTGATTAAGTACTGAGTGAGAAAACTTTGGCCAAAGTATTTTGATTGCCTTTGGCTCCACTTTCATTTCACCGTGTTTCATGTAGTGCATGCTAGTTACAGATTGTAGGGTTTACAAGTACTAGTCATGTAGGACACAACAATAAGATCAACATGGTTTTCGTATGAGGTTACTCCACCAATCTCTTCATCGAAGGGTAGGGCCATCTATCCTATGATAGATGTGTGAGGGACTGCATATGAGTCTGTGGTTGGTGGAAAGGCTCTTGAGTGATGCTTCTCCTCCTTAGAAGGTGGTAGAAGACCAAGATTTGAATGGAGGATCCTGGACCATCTATATCTATTTCTTTAAAGCTCAGTTGAGCTATATATGTACATTGTACACATTCTTTGGGAATATTGTAACTTGAGAATTATTACATTGGAATGGAATCAATATTGATTATTGTTGTGAAATCTATGTTCATTTGTTCTTTAAAAGGAAAATATTTTTTTTATGGAAATGGTTAGGTTACATAGTTTATTTACTCGTAAAGTGAAAACTTAGGGAAAATTTACTTTAGTGAACCATTGGCATGTTATATTGAGCATTGGTTCATCCCCTGCAATGCTAAACTTTTTTACACTCCTTGAAGTGTGATTGGCAATATAGGCCATGGATTTGGCATAACGAAGCTTGTTGATTTATGAACTTGAGAATATTTTAACATGGCCACCCAACATAGCAAAAATTTCTTTCCAGTGGAGCTGTGTGTTCCATGAGTGATTTAATATCCTTATGAGAGAACCATTTTTTCTAACACATTCAATGGATGATGTTTGGTATTTGAGAAAAAAATTAAGATTGAGGTCTCTTTACCTTATCGACTTAAATCATTTTTAGTACTAACCCTTGTGCTTGTGTTTTATTTTTTTTACACTGTTTGTATTATGTTTTCTATGTGTCTACTTTGTGTATTTGGTATGTTTACTTCATGTTTTATGTGTGTTTTCCTTGTGTATTCATTTTTGTATGCATTGTGTTTTCTTTATGGATTTTATGTGTATGCTTTGTGTCTTAACATTGTGAAATGATAAGATCCTAAGTTGGGGGCTTGCACACTCCTCAACTTGGTTTCATCTTGTCTCTTTGGAATTTTTATTCCTTTAGTGTGAGAATAAACGTAAGATCACACTCTCAATAAAGTGGGGGATAAATGTAGCATAAAAAAATATCACCCTTGACAATTTCACACTAGGTTTTGCTCCCTCCTATGTTTTTGGACCTAATCATGCATTTAATTTCCTAATTATGTGTTTAATTTCCCATTATAAACATCTATTGAAAAATAAAACATGGAAAATCAAAGTATGCATTTAGTATTTTCCTTAACACTTTTGATCCCAAAAAAAGGTGGATCTAGTCTAGGATGCCCTACGCCCTAGACCACCTATTTTGGATCCAATTTTTAATATTTCAGTGCCAGTAATTTATTATTTGAAGTTAAAATTTTAAAATTATTGACTATCAGTATTTAATTTTCAGGAAATTAGATTAAATGCATATAAATACATAGTATTTTCACCATTTTAAATCCTAATTAATTCCTAGAAATTTTGGAGAACAAATTGAAGATCCTAAAATTAGTCAAGGAAATTCAAGGATAGATTTAATAAAATTATTATAGAAATCTCATCATCCAAGTTCAAGTTTTCAAGATATGAAGATGAAGGAAGCATTTATGTTCAAGGATCCATCATGATCAGTCATACCAAAATCATGAAGTTGTATTGAGTTATCCTCTACATGCTAGTTGTAGTAATCCATTGTGTTATGAGCTCACCTTTTGCAAGTCTATCAAGAATTCAAGGGATACATAAATCAAATTTTATGGCAACTTGTGTGACATCTCTTCATTAAGGGTTTTCACATCAATGTAACATTATCATTTGTCACTTATTAATTTCAGGGAATTATTGTTAGTTTAGCCTCTACCTGAACTAGGGTATGCTCTCTTGATCATCATCAATATATTTTTTGGAGGTGGAAATACCAACATGGGATTTGACTTATTCAAGAACCTATACAACACAATATTTTCCCCCATTTTTTATGTTTGTAGGTCAGATTTTAAGGTTTCAACCAGTGATAGTCTAGGGAAACAGAGTGGAGAACTTAGCCTACAATCTTGAATTTGTAGATCCAAAATAGTAGGAGTTAAATCTAGGGTGTCCTTGCATCATAGACCATCCAATGTAAGAAAGAAATTATAGTGTAGGCTCCTCTCTATTGTCACTTCTCAGATCTAGGTTAGTTTTGTAACTTTTTGTTATAGTTTATTCAATAAATTATAGTTTTAGATCTAGGGTTGTATGTCAAATAGACTCGTAAAATCACAAATAAAATTCAACATCCACACAATATATCACAAAAATAAATCACCAAGGGATTGGCTCTCTATTGTTATGTTGGTGCAGGTTTTTATTTTCCTAGTGGGTTAATTTATTTTTCCTCGGTCCTAGTTTTTTCCTACACTTAGTTAAGCTTTCTTAGGATAATAAAGTGAGTTTATGACTAGGAGATAAGTGTGTGGTGTTCCCTTCCTTAAAAAGTGGAACTGATTTCCACTTTTGGTGGTATCCTCTAGTTTTTGTGGTCCATCTCCAATTTTCGTGGTTGATTGCTATTGGTTGGATTTTCCACCTACATCCTTTCGTAAGTTCTATATAAACTCACTACCTAGATTGTATTTGCATATTATTGCAATATTTTGCATTATATATTTTCATCTTAGAATATTTTAATGCAATATTGTCACATCAAAATTGTATAATCTCTTGGAGTCTTGGTTTGCATTCTTATGTTTTTCCAATTTGTGTAACTTTGATTTTCTCTTAAAAATTTCCTTGGGTTATTCAATTTATTTTAGATTTATAACATGGTATCAGAGCTTTTGTTTTGAGAAATTTAAGTTCATAGATTTTGGATTGAGAGATTGAGTTTTTTGTAAAGATCTTGTAAATTCCCGTATGCTCTTCTCTTGCATTTTGAATGATTTGGAGAATTAGAAAGGATTTGTAAAGAACTAATACCTCTTCATATTGTATATGTTTTTTGTGAGATCCAGGTAATTGCAACATTTTTGGATATATTAGCAACATTTTGTATTGTTCCAACACATCTAGAAGGCTCAAGAAACTCAAGATTACTTTTATTTCATCCAAATTGGAGATTATTTGATATAGTTGCAAATGAGGGTTTGGAGCTCAAATTTGGAAAATGGATTTTGATTGAAGCATTTTTGGCCCAAACGGACCTCTCCATTATGTTCAGAAGGCCAAAAAACCTCTATTCTCATATAAAATTTGTCTATTTTAGACAAATTTTATTTTTGAGAAATTTTTCTTTTGCAAGGAGGGCCATCACTGCAGGCTAAATTTAGCCTTTTAAAAAAAAAAAATCATAACTTTTCACCACAGTGTTTGTTTTCTACAAATGAGATATCATCGAAAAGATGGAGATGAGAAATTTCCATCTATAAATGTATTGTATTAAAAATAATTTTTTCCATTTTTGACCAAATATTTCAAGTTGAAGCTGTTTGGTGAAAATTTCTTCAAAATGCCATAACTTTTGCCTTAGTACTCCATTTTCCGGAAACAAGTAGGTATTGGAAAGGTATTGGAGAGAAATACACAACCATAAGGATATTTTTTCCATATTTTGTCTCAGGTTCAAGTTATATCAGAATTTGTAGTTTTGTTTATTTTGAGCCTATTGAGCATTGTATCTTGGAAAAGGATTTCTAAATGCACTAAATTATAAAGTGCCAACCTTATAATATTTGGAGGGGGGTTATATTTGATACTAGTGAAAAGGATGGTGGTGTTCTTGGAATTATTGTGTTCACTTTCTTTCTGCATTTCCTTTTGCATTTCTTCATCATGGCATCAATAGCAGTTCCTATTCTAATTGCATACAAATCTTTTGAGTGGAAATCAAAAAATATATTCACTTAAGAAGACTTGGTTTGCATAGAGTAGTAATGGGAATATAAACTGAACCAACTAAAGAGGAATATAATCTTGAGTGGTTTAAAAAATGTGATAAAGCATATGGAGAATTGTTTGTGTCTATATCATCTGATTTAATCTTTCATATTGAATCGTTAAATAATCCAAATGAAATATGGAAAAAGCTAGAATCTCTTTTTGGCACATAAGATTCTATGAAGGGTCATATGTTGGAGAATGAACTAATTAATTTAAATCTAGGAAACTTCAACACAATTCAATATTTCTTCACCAAAATGAAATCACTAAGGCTACAACTACAACAATGTGGAATTGATAAGAAATATGAACAATTAATTCTAAGATTTGTCTTAAAGCTAAGTTCTGAATATTCAATTTTTGTTTCTACATTCTATGCTACTAAGGATGCACTTGGGTCTCAATTCAAGATACCATATTTGGATTATTTTTCTACTTCTCTCACATGAGAGCAGGATAAGATAATTCAGATGGGCAATTTTTTCTTCTAATTCTCATGCCTTGGTTTCCAACCTTGGCACAAATGAAAAAATAGGACAAAGTAGTAATAAGGTTAAGCTACAAAATAATAGAAAAGAGAAGAAGAATCAAAAATCATCTAATCCAAAATAAAGTAATGAGATCTCATCTTAAAAGGGTGAGAAGCCTAAGAAAGAGAGGGTGAAATGTGCCTATTGTAAGAAACCTATTCATGATGAGAAAATTATTTTGAAGAAATAATTTGATCATTTGACACACTTTCTTGAGAAGAATAATCTCAGTGTTTCTGATTCCATCAAACAGAGTTTAGAAGAGGGTTCTCACAAGGCCAAAGACAACAACAAGGGGAAATGAAAGGGTAAGGCCCTTGTAGAAAATTATTCTCCACCATCCACATGGGTTCTTGATTCAGGTGCTTCACACCACATGGCTTCAACTGAAGATGAACTTGAAACTATAGGCCATGTACTATGCCTTCCATTTTGATGGGTGATGAAACTCCACTTGAGGTGTGTGGGAGAGGTTCTATTGATATGGGGAATGACACATTTCAAGATGTTATTTGTGTGACTTCATTATCAACTAATATCCTATCAATCTATCAAATCACTCAAATAGGTACAAGAAAGCCAGTTGAGTTTACTCTTGATTCAATGGCGATTCATGAGATGAATGATTTTACAGTTGTATCTGGGAGAGAAAATTATCAGTATTGGATTTATTTGTTCTCTCACTTTGTTCTTGATCCTCCTTCAATTGTTCTACTCACTCATTTAGATGTTGTGAGTAATTTATGTCATCAATGGTTTGGCCACTTGACCTATCACTACTTGCAATAGCTCAACAAACAAGACATGATTACATGATTTCCTACAATTCAATTTTCTAAAGGTGTTTATCATGGTTGCATTCTTGGAAAGAATCTTGATGAGAATTTTGACAAAGGAAAATAGTGGAGAGTCTCACATATTTTGGAGTTGGTACATAGTGATTGTTAAACACTTAGAATACTAAGAGTGGGGGGGTGAATCAATATTCTATACACCCATTCAAACATTAGCCATCCAATTACCAAAGCTTATTCAACTATTATAAGGAAAGAAAGCATAAAAACATCCACAACATCACATAACACATGAACATCAATATTTTTATGTGGAAAACCCAAAATGGGAAAAAATATGGTGATGGTTATCTCACAATATATTATAAATGGTTATTTTATATTACCAAAATTCTCACTATAGGTGGACTCACTGCTCACATAGAAAAATATAGAATAAAGAAGGTGGCACACTACCTATTTTGAACTGTTACAAAAGCATCTACAATATGCATGGACATAGTTCCAATGAAGCACAATAAAAAACTTCACACTGTTTCAAATCAATGCTCTACTCTACTTTGTATTATCAACATTCACAACTTATCTTCGCACTGCTCTGATCAAATTTTCATAAAAATCAATACATATTGCATCTATTATCTCAAGTCTTATCCCAAAACATCGAAAACAATCCAACATATATATTGGTATCAAGTGTGACATCAATTAGGTCGGCCTAATTAGATGTAACACCAAAATTTAACTCGTTGGATCTAAACCTTATCATTCATAACACACACCTCAAATCAAATCTCAAAATACCTTAAGATAGGTCAGATTGAACCTATAATAGATTCTAAATAAAGGCTGAACACATATTAATCCTTCACATACTCATCAAACGTGCTAGGTCGACACACCATAGGACCTAAACAAAACATCAAATGTTCATCCAATTTGCAACACGTGGACCTCAAAACACGATATCAACTATATTCACACTGAAATAATATTTGGAAACTTATCTTCAACACTGCAACATCAAAGAATCATCCACAAAGATGTACAAAATCTCCCACAAAAACATACTATACCAAAAATGATTATATTATGCTAGACCGAACTCTTTCATTCAGATCTCCAAAAATACCTCACCAAAGAAGATGAAATCTTAGATTTAGATTCTTCTAATAACCACACAAATTAGCTTAGAATTATAGAGAAAAATATTCCTTTTCGGAGTGGTGTGGACCCAAAAATTGACACCTTAACACTAAATTGGTAGTTCTAACACTTAGTCAGATTTCCACATAATTAAGCTTTTCGAACCAAATATTCTTGTACAAATTACTTCATAAACATGTTAGAATTAATCAAAATGATCCACAACAATTTTTACATCAATGACAACATTGTATTACACTGTTATGTACAATCCATTCTCATGTTGCCAAAACATCATCATCAATGAAAATCTCATCAAGATTCCAACAATATTCCCCTTTGTCATTGAAGGAAACATGCCAAAAAATATTCTCCAATACTCTCCCCTTTGACATCAAGGGAAAAGGGCACTCATACAAACCTTATTTGACTCTTACCGGAACTCCCTCTAAATGATGTAATCATATATGCAATCTAAATAGAGTCCCCCTGATTCATATGCTAGAGAAAAGAAAGTTGTGTATGGTCTTCATATTTAAAAATAATCTTGAACAAAAATACATAAAAAAATATAGAAAATGAGTCAACTGGAGGCAGTTGACATCTGCAATTTCTTCACCTGATCTTCCCAGGCTTTCCTTACTTGTTCCTATTCATACTTGGCCTCTACAAGAACCTATTTTTCATTTCCAACTTCAATAAAATTTTCTTCTCCTTCTTCTAGTCTAGTAGGTACTAGATTCATCTTGTTTTCCTTGTATGCACTAAGAAGAGCTCGAGAAACAATTGTAAGTTTAGGATTGAATAGATCCCTTACTTCTCCAAACTAAAAAATGATGTATTCCTTTTGTGCTTGCAATTGGAAGAACTTCTTGTGAATATCCTAAATTATATTTATTGTAACACAAGTGAGGTCAACTATTGGGTCATAAGCACTAGAGGCTACATTGATCTGAGACTCAATAGAGTCTATTTCCTTCCTTATACTTAGTGTGGATCTGAGCCACTTCATACCATATTTCAATTTTTCCTTAGCCTCTTCCACACATTCCTTTTCATCCTACAATAATTTTGAAAATTTCTTATGTGCATCAACACATTTCTCTATTATTTCCAACATCCTTTTATCACTTATCATCTTTTTAACTTCCTTCTTTACTTCTAATTTAAATTTGTATGCATATGTCTTGAAGGAATCAATCAAAATTTTGAGATTATCCATACTAGATATATATGTGTCTATGCTTGTTCTAGGTATGATATCATGTAATGCATTAACTTCCTCATCCATTAGTTCTTCGCTCCTTTGATGTGATTCAGTAGAGTCACAAATCTGTTGGTTATTTTTTTGGTAACCAAACTTAACCTTACCAAATGCCTATGAATCTACCATAATTCAATAATTAACATAGGTAAGGATTGGCCAACGAAAAAGTAAAGGATTACTAGGCCCTTACTTCTACTCTTCGAGCTCTATGAAACCCAGGAGGGTGATCTTGACAATGTTTAGATAATATTCCTATGCCATTTTTATCATGAACATTGAAAAATAGATAATTCTCACATAATTTCTCAAAAAACAAAATGTATCAAAGAAGTTGTCTACTTCTTCACAACACTCAACATTCAAAGCATGAGAATGGTAAAACCCAATAGAATTGTAACCCATTTTTTGAGACTTTGATTTAATGAATGATTTGTTACTGAATTGACCAACTAAATACAACATGAATACTTCACTTAGATCAGTGCCTCATCCTTGGAATGGATTCAATTCCAATACTTACGTAACCTACTAACAATTTCATACATGACATCAAGTAAGCCTTGAAGATATTGCATTATAGTATTTCAACATAACTTTCTCAACCACCACTTCTTATCAATAGCCTAGTACTTAATTTGACATGAACCTATAGCTTCACTCAAGCATTTACATTAATTCTTTGAATTAACTAGAAAGAACAAAAACTACACATCCACCAAAAATAAATGGAGACAAATAAGACAACACTTGATTATATTACTCATAGCTTATGAAACAAGTACATAGGAGAGAAACTGGCTTTGAATTTGCACCATTCTATACAATATTTCTAGTATTATTATCAAAATTACATATAAATTAGAAAACTTGAACCTAAGACTTGACTCTGAAATGCTCAGTCTATTCTTTACAATGTCCTCTTTGTGATCAATTACAAAAAAACTAACCCCCTCCTATAATCGAACCTAAATTCCCATTTATAGAAACATGGGAGCAAACAAGCCTCAGGCCCAAATTACAATTTCAGTCACATTTGCATTTGACATTCAATTTCATTTCAATTTTAGAGATTCCCTAGACAATTATATTTGCACCTTGCAAAGTGGGTGGAAAGCAAAAGAAAAAAATACTTTCCATCATTGAAGGTTTACTCGTCTTCCAAAAGGCACCATTCCTTGTAGCAACACCAAAACCTCTTGTCCACATTAGCTAAAAAAATTATCCCCATCAGTGCCAAAGAAAAAAAAATGTTTTCTCACTTAAGAAGGCACACCAGTTTTTGTGGTAGTGGTTTCCAACATATCTCCTTCATTTTGGTCATAAAAAAAAACACCAAACTAGGACACTACCTCTGTAATGGTTCATCATCTTCAGAATCAGAGTATGCATGGCCCCTTCTTGATTTTGCTGAAACTAGAGAAGCTATCTCACCATCATCAGAATCCTCTTGACTTGCAAGAGTGAGAAGGCATTGGGTGTAATCTAGGCCAGTATCCACCTTATCGCTTGAAGGACCATCCCCACCTTCCATGGCAGTGCCAGGCTTCCCCATATAAGAATCATAAGCCTTGTGGTAATTATTTTTCTTCTCCCCCCTAGACAGCCAATTTAACTAACTTAGCAATTTGTTCCTTTAGGTACACTACACCAAGCTTACTCTGGATATGAAAAACAACCCTACTTATTAGGTTGTAAGTGCTATTGGCTTCCCCCCATGAATATGGAAACCTCCTTCTTAACTACTTCTAGCTTCACATATTTCTTGGACATATTATGGGCTCTCTTCTTTCCTTCTAGCTTTGCGGGAGCTCCTGGTATACCTTGTTTAGTTTCAAGTGTATCATCTTGAGGTTCAAGCATATTTATCCTCCTAGAAATCTATACTAGTTGGGTAGACTCACTAGGATTGAATTCACCCATTCTTACAAAAGAAAAAGACTAAGACATAAATTTTTAATTGCAGAGGGACCCCACAAATTTGTAGAGCAAAGACACTCCACACAAGAGACAATCCACACCAAATAAAAATGAAATTGCACAAAACCAAAATTTGCAAACCCAAGGTACTCAAAGTATATAGATTTTTCATGAATTTCCCAAACTAGCCAACTTTTCATAGTTGAAATAGAGAAAGTATAAACACCTACTTACCTAGGGAAAACTATCTTCAACATATTTGTGATTTCTTGATTAAGACCCACACACTTCTTCTCTAGCTCTAAACCAATTCCTCAACTCTTGATTGTTGAAAATTGTGAAGAAAAAAAACTAACAATCCTCATTAAGCAGAGAAATTGGAGTGTGTCAACAATTAATGCTCAAGGAAAACTCACACAAGAGAGCTGACAACAAGCCACTCAACTTTGAATCTTAGCCATCGATCCATTTTGATTTAAAACATAATCAATGATGCTCTTCAAGCATCAACACTTGATTTTACGACTGTATTTGGAAACAATGATGAAATCTTAGAAAGTTTCCATGTAGTTACCTACGTATTTACCATATCTCTTACATCCCATTAATCATCACAATAATGCCCTGAAGTTATGTCCAAACTTCAGCGATGAGAAACAACACCATGCTAGAGGGAATATTCTTTGGAACAGCCCCCATCACTTGTCATGGTAATGTGACAAGATCACATTTTTATTTCAGCGAGGAGGACCCTCCAGCGATGCCACAACATAACCACAAGCCATTTCTCATTGCAGTAACTAACCTAAAGTCAAGAGTACTTTCAATGATTGGAGAAACTAGTGATAGCACAAAATTTTGACATGTGGCAAGATTGTATTGCGCCATAAATACATTCCCATCGTTTGTCAAAAAAATAAGAAGAAACAATAGAATATTTATGTGATGATGCAATATAAGGAAAAGAAAATATCCATTGCACATCATAGAAATGGGACTGAGGAGCCAACAAAATTTAGTGATAGGCGATATGAAAAGGACCCAAGAGAAAATCACTCATCGCAGTAATGAACCCAGTGATAAAAATGACTTCAGTGATGTGTGAGGATGAGAAAAGGCATGTACACCAAGTTTTTTTAAGAGAGGGGAATACCTAGGACAACTTATGACAAGGTCTCAATAGATTACTAACATTTACTGCAAAGGATGTAAAGGCTAAACAAGGTAAAACATCAAAATTATAAAATAAAGATATTTCAAGGACCTAGGCACGTGAAAAGATTTAGTGATGGGTGGTGGGAGGTCCTAACCACAAGGGGCCAGTCATTTCAATAGACTTCCAATACTCAAGTTGTTCATAACATGACCGGAAATGGGGCACACTAGGTCAACGAAAAATTACAATGCTTGCAAAGGACATCAGACTTAAGGGTTTTTAGGAAGGGTTTTAACAATAAAAACCCTAAGCCATGATGATAGATAAAACCCCAAGCCCTAGGAATTGGAAACAACCAAATTTTGCAAAAAATTAAGTTGGAACACAAAGCACTTTTAGGGGTTCCATCACAAGTCTCCTAGTTGAAGCTTGTGGATAGGATAAATCTTGTTTAAGTCCACATTACCTTGATTCATTGGTAGTTGCAATAGTTGTGAAGACACAACTGGCTGGAAACCAGAATGAACACTTAAGAGATTTCTTAGAGAGTCTTCAGAGGAGTTGGAAGATTCATCAAGAGACTTTATCACTTTTGTAGCCTTTCCCTTATCATCTATTGTACTAGAGTCAATTGATTTACCTTTCTCTACAGATGCATCCTTGTCCTTATTTTCATCTTCCTTTTTATCTTCTTCTTCCTCTTCGTCAATATTTTCTTCATCACCGTCTTTATCTATATTCACTTCCTTTGTAATGTTTTCTATATTTATCGAAGGAATGACTTCGTCATTTTGTATTAGAGTGATGATGTTTTCCTTTGCAATGTCTTCTCTGATCATTGCCTCTTCTTTATTCACATTTGGCATATCCTCCACTTCCAAAGGGGTGTTATTTATTATAGCTTCTTCATTAGTATCATGCTTATGTTGAGCATCATTAGTCTATACATTTCTTCTATATTGAGTTCTAGAGCACTGGAACCAACATTCATTTCTTCCTCAATTACTAGAGTCAACCCTAACTTCTGCATAATCTCCTCAGCTTTTTCATTTATTTCTTTCCATATTCTTTCCAAGTCACTTTGGTCTTTTCCCATGAGGACTCTAACTATTTGTTTGGTTCTCATTTATTTGCTATATACAGTGACCAATGTGGCCCTACCATATTTTGAGAGTGAAGCACCAACTCTTTGCAAGGATTCATATTTTATCCTTTCATGTTCATTAATATCTTCTTCCCTTGTTTCTAGTAAAATGTACCATACATCATCAAGAATATCCTTTGTGATGTTATTCATATATACTTAAAGTACCAAAATGTACTTGACAATAGCCTCAAGAATGGTGCCCTTGTTCACCTCATTTGATTCCTTATATAATTATGTAGTTTCCTTCAACATGTCATTCTATTCTATGTTGCTAAAAAGTGCTTCTAGCTTCATTGGAGAGTGAGACCTTATTGGATATATTTTTTGTTTTCCTTGGCCTGTCTTAGAGTCTTCTTTGTTTCAACATTATTCTTTTTCTTTAGAGAATCCTTGTTGGATTCCTTCTTCTTCTCCTTGATATGAATTTTAAATTCCTTTTTCTCTTTTTCTATTTCCTCATCACTCTGAGATTCTACTATGTCAACTTTTCTCATCTTTACACTAGCTTCACCTTGTGAAGTGCATCACTTTTTCTTTTTCGGACCAACTATCATCCTTCTTCCAATTCTTCCTCCTCATCAACAACATTAACTCTAATGCCTTTATCTCTAGTGCCTTTTTGTTTCAATCTTCTTTTGGCTGGGACAACAAGAGGTGCAGTATTAGTGGTTTTCTTCTTCTCTGCCTTGGTGGTGGAATGCACAACAAGAGGGGATTTCTCCCTTACCAAAATAATTAGAAGTAGGTTTTCTCTTATCTCCTATAGAAAGTAACACCCCAAAGGAATTTTGAATAGATATGGGAGTGGTAGTTAATCTTCATGATCTTATTGAACTCCTGTATGCTTCTCCAAAACCCATGTCATATCTTTCTCTCTCTAACATATTATACCTTTTCCTTTGAAATTCTACATTCTTGGGTGTAGATATCAACCATTTTATCAATATTTCTTCTCATTATAGGTTCCTTTTCCTTCATATGTACTTTCATATATTTTTCCTCAAAATGTTCCATACCTAGACTTTGTTGTATCTTTAGGACTATTCAATAAGACATCTGCACAACCAATTAGTTCTGCCTCTGTTACCTCATAACCCAATTCTAGAACCCAAACTAATATGGGCTCCACTACCTCCATAATACAATGATCTATGGAAACTAGGAAAGTGATATCATTTTTGTATTTCTCCATAATTTCCTTAGGAATCCTTTGTCTCTCATGCATTTTTCCCTGAAATACTACAAAGAAAGTAGTAAGTGCATCATCCTATGCATTGGTGTCTCCAAGGCTCCTCATATAATCAGAAATTTGATGTGCAATGGGCCTCCTAGTTATCTAGTTAAACTTTCCAATTACTAGAACCTCCTTCAAAAGGTAGAAGAGTAGGAACATAACTAGTGTGCCAAACTTAAATACATATTTCTCCTTCTTGATCTCTTTTAGGTTCTCCATCAGTTGTTGCCTAAGAAACTCACAAAGGTCATAATCAAAACCATTCTCTA
The DNA here is from genome assembly GCA_007115665.2 of Sequoiadendron giganteum. Lineage (NCBI taxonomy): Eukaryota > Viridiplantae > Streptophyta > Pinopsida > Cupressales > Cupressaceae > Sequoiadendron > Sequoiadendron giganteum. Next base: position 117,834,569 of record CM021107.1, on the reverse strand, counting down.
CCATGTCCTACACCACATGAATTATAGTGGCGGAAACTGAGTTGTCTTTATTGGTGTAATAAATCTTGTATCCAATGAACATGGAAACTTACCTAATAAAAAGGTTTATTTAATACGATTTATAGTAAGGGCTCTCTGATCAAATATTTCACATACTTATCCCTTATATCCTTATTTTCATTAGATTTTTGGACTAGAACCTATTTGATGGAGCATAAATGGGTGATATCTCTTATCACCTCCTTAGTAATCATGTGTGGTATTTCAGTCTAGAAAAACTGATCATGAATTCTAGACTCAATGTCATTCTAATCCACTTGTTATCATAGAAAAAGTTAGGGAACCATTCCCACACATATAGTTTCTTCTCAGCTAGGGCTTCTTATTCTAGCTTAAGGGAAAAGTTTTCATCAACTAATTCATTTTTCCATACATCCCTTAACTTTCAAGGAGATTTCTCATCCATATTTTCATGAATGTATGCTCTAATGTCCTTTGTTGGTAGGATTCCATACAAAATGTGCAAGAAAGCACGTAGAGGGTCATCTTCTATGGCCTTTGTTGGGTATCTCTTAAATTTTGGTTGGGGTTTCTCTAAAAATTCTACAACCTTTGGTGTGGCCATTGTAATATGTATTCAAATTGATTTCAAACAAAAAATTCATTCAAGATTCACTAAATACCTTTTTTCTTTGCTCATGAAATTAGGGTTTCAATGATTTGTAACTTTGAATCACTTTGAACTCTTAAAATTATCTTTTATCTACTCTATTCTCCTTCAAATGCCTTTGATGAAATGAAATTTCTATAGTAATTTTTTTTTAACTCTTAGAATTGACCTAATTATGCAATAAATGTTTCAATTCATAAAGTTGGGAACCCTAAAACTGTATGCATAGCCAGCTTCCTAAGCTCCATAATCTTCCACACTACAATATTTTCTTCCATAATTTTCACTAGTAGATCAAGAATGTCGGTCTTCATCTCATATCTTCATGTTGTAGCCTCAACACCTCTTTTCTAGCAGGAGATAAAGTATATGCATTAAAGCTCCCCCTAAGCCATAACTCTTGGCTTAGTTTTTAGAGGAAACATATGCACTAGAGGGTGGTAGAAATTATCCCTTTTCTTTTGTCACTTCCTTCTTTCTCCAAATATTTTCCATCTCCTTCTTTAATTTATTTAGATCAACCTTTTTGATTGGTTCATTTCTCTTTATCGGATTATCCTTTCTCGAGTTTCTACTTTTGCAAAACTTAGCAATATTTCTAGGTCTATTGCAATTGTGACATACAACATTTTTTTGAACATTATTCCTCCCATTCATCCTAGATATGCATTGATTAGCCTTGTGTCCAAATGCATAACATGTATAACAGTAACCATTGAAAGGTTGAATTATTCTATCATTATTATATGCATTCACCATTTGACTTTTGTACTCAATTGCTCTATGTCCAAATATATTGCATGTAAAAACATTGACCAATAAAGGATGAAACATTCTACAACTACATTCCATTTCTCTATGTCCATATTTATTGTAAGAATAACAAAAACCATTGAAAGGTAGGTACCTTTGAGCATTTAGTTTTCTGACCAGAGGTCTTCTAGCATTATTTCTTTGATTTTGAATCTTTCCATTGTTCTTATTTTCTTTAGTCTTCTTTGGTTCATTGATCTTGTTTTCTACATTAGGTGTGAGATCTACTTTTGATATTTCACCTTTTTTAAATCCTAAACCATCTTTGTTTTTGGATTCTTTTTGACCTGTAATCAACTCATCAAGCATTATGGAACTTGTCTTGAATTTATCTTCATGATTTATATACCACTTCTTGTTCAAGCCTCATCCATTCATCAGATTTTCTTTTCCCTATTGCATTTAAAAATTCTTCAACTCTTTTCTTTTATTCAAATTGCACTTTTAGTCTAGTGATGTTTTCATTTTCTTGTTTCAATTGTTCATTGACTTCCTTAAGCTTTTCTACGAACTTCTTGATTTTCTCTCAATTTTTTAATTTTCTTTTTCTATGAACTTATATGAACTTTATCAAGATATTCAAGAGAAACTTTGAGTTCTCCGTCTTTTTCAAGAATGAAATATTCTTCTATAAATCCAATAGCAAGGATCTCTTCTAGAGGAATAGGAAACCTTCTATCATCCATGTGTTCAATCTCCAAGACCTTCCCAAAGTGGTTAAGATCCTTCCTAGGAACCATTCTCTGATACCAATTGTTGAACTCTTAGAATATTGAGAGGGGGGTGAATCAGTATTCTATAAAACCATTAAAATATTAGCCATCCAATTACCAAAGCATATTCAACTGTTATAAGGAAAGAAATCATGAAAATGTCCACAACATCACATAACACATTAACACCAATTTTTTTTACATGGAAAATCCACGATGAGGGTTAGCTCACAATAAATTATAACCAGTTATAGTATATTACAAAAATGCTTAATGAAGGTGGACACATTATCCAAGTGGACTCAGTTCCCACAAAGAAAAAGCTAATTTAAAGAAGGTGGAACACTACCTATTTTGAATTGTTATAAAATAATCTACAATATGTAGGGATACGATTCCGATGAAGCACAATAACAAACTTCACATAGATCTAAATCAATTCTCTTCTCTTATCTGTATTCTCAACATTCACAACTTATCTTCACACTACTCCGATCAAATTCACATCACACACAATACATGTGTTGCATATCTTATCTCAACTCTTATCCTAAAACATCAAAATAATGCAACATATATCAGCATCAAGTGTGACATCAATTAGGTTGGCCTAATTAGATGTAACACCAAAATTCAACTTGTCAGTTTCAAACCTTATCGTCCATAACATACACCTCAATTCAAATCTCAAAATATCTTAAGATAGGTTGGCATGGACCTATAATAGATCCCACATAAAGGCTCAACACATATTAATCCTTAGCATAGTCATCAAACATGTTAGGTCGGCACACCATAGGACCTAAACAAAAATCCTTCAACTATTCATCCAATTCGCAACACATGGACCTTAATAAATGATACCAAATGGAATTCACACTCAAATGATATCTGGAAACTTATCTTCAAAACCGCAACATTAAAGAATAATCTGTAGAGAAGTGCAGAATCTCCCACACAAACATGCTATATACAAAATGATTGTATTATGCCAAACCAAACTCTGTTATTCATATCTACAAAAATACTTAGCCAAAAAGATTAAATCTTGGATTTAGATTCTTCTAATAACCACAAAAATTAGGTTAGAATCATAGAACAAAATCTTCCTTTTCAAAGTGTTGTGGACCCGAAAACTGACACTATAACACTGAACTGGTAGTTCTACCACTTAGTCAGATTTACACACAATTGAGCTTTTCAGACCAAATCTTCTTGTACAAATGAATTCTTCAACACCTCATAAACATGTTAGAATAAATCAAAATGATCCAAAAAAATGTTGACATCAATGAAAACACTATATTACACTGTTATGTACAATCCATGCTCATGTTTCCAAAAAAACATCATCAATGACAATATCCTCAAGCTTCCAATAGTGATTTTAATGTAGGGCCATTTCCACAACTATCTTTCATTAGAGCCTGGTATGTTTTGAAATTCATTGATGATTTCTCTAGGTACACCATTGTGTATTTTCTCAAATAGAAGTCTGAAGTCTTTGATTCATTCTTGGAGTATAAAGATTTTTCAGAGAAACAAACTAGAAAAATTATCAAAGTTTTGCATATAAATAATGGAGGGGAATATTTCAACCACAAGTTTGTGTAGTATTATGCTTCAAAGGGAATTAATTTTTAGCATACAGTCTCTTACAATCCTCAGTATAATGGAGTTGAAGAAAAAAAGAATCGATCCTTGAAAGAGATGCCTAATTGTATGAGTCAATCCAAGTATTTAGTACCACCTTTTTGGGAAGAAGCTATTAACTATGCATGTTATATCCAAAACCACAATCCCCACAAATCTGTGAAGGGGGTAACACCTTTTCAATATTCGACCAGTTAGAAACTGTCAAACGCTTTTGAGTGTTTGGCTCTAGTGCATGGGTCCACATTCTAGTAGAGAAACATAAGGATATGGATCCGTAGAGAAAGACTTGCATATTTGTTGGTTACCTAGAAAATGTAAAAGGCTATAGGATTCTTCATCCTACCACATATGAGTTATTCATTGAGAGGAGTGTTCATTTTGAGGATACTTCTTCTATTCCTTCTCTCGACACTTGTCCTACCACCATCAATTTAGATTCCTTATATCATGATGATAGTTATTTAGAGGTTCATAATAATTTAGATCATGATGAGGATTCTTCTTCCTCCACTTCAGATGATGATAATGGTCATGTGGATGCACACAATTCATCTTCAGAGGATGATGATTCTCCTCCTCAATCTCCTCATCCATCCATAGGGCCTCTTTGGGCTCATCAGACTTTGTTGTCAATAGGTGATTGGGTAGGGGATCCTTCAGATCATAGGAGAACAAGATCATAGTTTCAGGATGCTCCACATGTTTTCCTTGCCTCAACTTTTGATCCACAAACTTTTCAGGAAGCTTCTAGTGTCCATAAGTGGGATGCAACCATGCAAGAAGAATTCGGTTCCTTGAAGAGGAACCACACTTGGGATCTTGTCCCATTTCCTAAGGGAAGGAAAATTGTTCAGTGAAAGTGGTTGTATCAAAAAAAATATGTAGTAGATGGGTTGGTTGAAAAGCATTAGGCTTGCTTGGTTTCCATAGGATTCTCCCAAGTTCTAGGGATTGACCACTCTGAGACTTTTACACCACTAGCCAAAATGAATTCCATCCGACTTGTTCTTGCTATAGCTGCAACACATATATGGGATGTTAATCAGATGGATGTGAAGAGTGATTTTATTTATGGTGATCTTCAAAAGGAGATATACATGGAGAAACCACAAAGGTTTGTTCAAGATCCTTCACTTGTGTGTCATCTTCAGAAGTCTCTTTATGGCCTCAAATAGGCCCGTCAGGCTTAGTACACCAAGACAGACTCCTCCCTTCTAAAGGTGGAACTCACTCAATTCTATTCTTATTTTAATGTCTGTGTATTATATTAGGATGATACTCACACCTTCTTGGTTCTTTATGTTGATGAATTGTTGATAACAGGGAGTCCCTCATCCACCATTTGGGTAGTGAAAACTACCCTTCATGATCAATTTTTGATGTCAGACTTGGGATTGTTGCACTACTTCTTAGGGATTGAGATTAACTAGTCTTCCTCATGTATCACTCTTGCATATTCTAAGTACACACTTGAAATGATCCAAAGGTTTCACATGGCTGATTCTAAGCCTGTACTAACTCCATTCTTGTTAAGGGTCAAACTTGAGACTAAGTGTTCTTCACCCTTGGTTGATGGAACTTTGTATCAAAATATTGTTGGTAGTCTCATCTATTTGAATTATATGAGACCTAGAATTTCATATGCAGTAGGCGTGGTCTCATGATTTATGCAAGAGCCACATGAGCTGCACTAGAAATACACTAAGTGGATTCTTCACTACATCAGGGGTACTCACAATTATGGGATTCACTATGTTGTGGGCATGGATTTTGACTTGGTGGGACATACATATTTAGATTGGGTAGGAAATTATCACGATCACAAGTCTACTTCAAGGTATTGGTTCTCCCTTTGGTTATGGTCCAATTTTTTGGTCGAGCAAGAAGTAGTTTTCTATTTCTCTTTCATCTATTGAGGTTAAGTATCGAGGAGCAATTAATGTCGCTACTGAGGCTATCTAGCTTCATAAAATTCTCAATGAGTTTGAAATTCAATTTTGGAAGCCAACATTCATCTATTGTGACAACCAAAGTGTGATTCAGATCTCTTGCAATCTGCTACATCATCAATAGACCAAGCACATCGAGATCCATATACACTACATTTTGGAGCTGATTCATGGTGAGATAATTGATCTCAAGTATTGTTTGACATCATATCAGACTGCATACATCTTCACCAAACCATTCATTGAGAGAAAGTTCATTTGCAATATTTTCTTAGGGTGCAGTTAGTGTCCTCCATAGGGGGCTACTTACTCCTTTTCTTCCCTCTCTGTTCTTGGGGGTTTTCTCTCTCTATTTGTGAAGGGGCTTCTTCTTCTTTAGGAGGAACTTGTTATGTACATGGGTGCCTAACATGACCTCATTTTTCCAAATCCCATCATCTTTTCCATCCTCCTAATTTATGCTTAAGTGGGGGGGGGGTATTGGTGTAGGTTTTTATTTTTATAGCAGGTTAATTTATTTTCCCTTAGTCTTAGGTTTTTCCTACAATTAATTAAGATTTCTTAGAATAATAAAGTACGTTTATGACTAGGAGATAAGTGTGTGACGTTCCGTTCCTTAAAGGTTGGAACCACTTTCCACTTTTGGTGGCATTTGTTGAATAATCAAGATATTGAGAGGGTGGGGTGAATCAGTATCTTCTAAAAATTATTGAACAAACATCATCAATTACCTTAATGCATATAATAGTGAAGAGAAAGAACACAACATGAAATAACATACACATAAACACCATATTTTTTATGTGGAAAACCCAATGAGGGAAAAACCATGGTGAGGATTAGCTCATTATATATAGTTATTTCAATACCAGTTACAAAAGAGGCTCACTACCAGAGGGCTCATTGCTTGGATACAAAATCTCACTGCTTACAAGGACTCATTGGCCAAACTGGAGGCTCAATGCCTATAAAAGATATAGAAAGAAAAACTGGCTAACAACTAAAATGTGAATTGATAGAATTACACCACAAGTGTTGATTCAATTCCTTTGATGCTCATAATATTCGCTCGCATGATAACAGACTAATCTTCACTTCTAGTTGCACACTTCGCATATCAATTTCACACCACACACACTCCATGCCATTTTCATCTACAAACCATCTTGTATATATATCTGATATATCTGCATGCATCAATTAGGTTGACCTAATTGGATGCAACACATATTTACAAAAAGATAGTTGTTGGCTTCATACAAAGCTTCTCCAAAAGAAATTCAACTGTGTGTCATGCAATATTATGTCGGCTAGGACCAAAGCTAGGTCACACACATATCCATAATATATGTTAAACTATTAACTTCTTATTAGGTTGGACATGATCAACCCAATAAAGAAATGAAAATACCAAAACCAATGCCAACTCATCATCCAATCATATGATCATATGGGAATAAATCCATACCTGCATCTAGTGATTATAAATTTTTTCTCAAAACCTTAAACCATGAAGATTATTAGAGGAAATATGCAGACCAAAATACAAGATCAAACACCGAAGAAGCTAAACCTATTATGCACACCAGTTCAGGGTACCAGACCAACATGGTGACATCAATGACAACATGCACACTAATTTTCTCTATTCTTTCAACAGTATCCCCCTTTGTCATTGATGGCAACATGTTCCAAAATTCCAGATAAAAAAACTCTCCTCCAATCTTTCCAAAAATTCTTCCAAATCTCCCCCCCTTTGACATCAATGGAAAAGGGTGCCAAAAAGGATGTAAAAATGGTGACATCCAAAATTTCAAAAAAAAGGTTCCACAAAGAACTTCCAGATTCTTCCAACCACCAAAACATTTTAAACCTTCAACTTTCTCTCATCTTGTTCAATTTTCATTTTTCCCTTTCTTTTCTTCTTTCAACATTTTGGATTCAAGTAAAAATTACACTCTTCACCTGAAACACCTTCTTGTACCTCTCTTTGATAATAGGATATAACTTCTTCCATTCAAATATATCAGAATCCATTCTTTTGCATATTCTTTCCAATATGGCCAACAATGTGAAAGAGGACGACCAACCTACAGATGAGCACTGTCTTTCACAATCTTCTACATCATCAAGTATTCTAGAAAGATGGTCTAACTGGACATCAACAATCTCCTTAAGGAGCCAAAAAATTTTCACAACATCATCTCTTTGTCTCTGTGCAATGATCAATTATTCTTACAATTCACCAACTATCATTCTTTTCTTCCCTTCTTTTTCTTCAAATATGTCAAAGTTCTTTCCAATGTTGTTTACCTTAGATTCAATTTCTTCAATCTTAATTATGAAATTGTCAACTGCATCAGGCCACCAAAGACAATACCTATAGGTATCTGAAATTTATTTTATGCATTTATGTGTCTCATTCATATGTTTAGCTAGCCTCTTCTTAGCTTTAGTAGATCTCTTTTCAACCAAGGCTTCTAACTTGCATCCATCCAGACCTTCCAATAGAATTCTTTCTTCAACAACATGAACTAAATTATCTGATAAGGAATAAAAAAAATTGATACATCAATACCTTTTCAAAGTAGCTACTCAACTAGAGCATCATCAATCTTGAGTTTTTCAATTGGAGAGGCTATATTCCATAGCTCACCAATTTTATTTATCTTTCCTTTAACTAGCATAGACCAAATATCATCTGGGTTAGAGGATTCAGATCAAGGTAGAGATTCTTCTCCTTTTTTCTTCACTTCTAGAATGACAATGATATCTTCAACAATAGATTTTCTTTTCTTCGATTCCGGATGGGAATCACTAATGACAACTTCACATTCTTTTGTTTCGGAGGAAGAGCCTTCCTCAAATCGACTAGACATAACCAAACCAGAGCTCATACCTTTCTGCAAAGATAAGAAAAAGTTTTTACACACACTTAGTTTATCTTCCAAGCCTTCCAAGTAGTTGTATATTTGTCTTGCAATGGGAATCCTGGATTCCCACTTAACACCTTCCTTTCCTAGTAACAAGTCCATAAAATAGAGTACCAGACATGTAAGTAAGGACCCAAAATGAAAAGGGTATCCTTCTACCAATGACATTCGTATGTTTTTGGTAATATTTTCAAGGATTAATTCACATAGATCAAACTGCTTATTCTCTTTTACCATTTTATGCGCTAGATACATGACAATGGCTGAAGTAGAGCCATCTTGATTTCTGAAATAAATTTTATAGGAAATTTCGTACAGAACATATGTACTAGAAGGATCGACAATTGTATCAATTAACAATTCTTGAGGATCTTTGTCAACTCTCGTCAGCTCCTCTACTTCCTTGTACTTTATGGTCTTCTTTGTAGGAAGGTCTCCATCGCTACATAACCCGGTAACCACATTGATCACTTCGTTCATAATGTGGTAGGATTTATCCAACACAATGTTGCCATCCTTGAATTTACTCGGAAGGAACAAGATGAATTCTTTATCAGTAATTCAAGGGAATTCTCCCCACAAATCCAAACCAATGGTTTTTATGTTTTGTAAGACTTTCAATTCTAACCCTAGTTCCATTTTCATTATCTTTCGATGATCGAATTCATCCAACTCAATTCCCTTTAGCTTCAATGGGATATTTCCACTCAATCCTCTATTAAAGGGTTCCATTATAGTACTAAACTTCTTCAAATTCAACAAATTTTTTCGTCTTTTACCTTCCTCTGTGACAGTGAGAGAAAATTTTGTTGCTTGATTTTGAATGTCCACAAAGATATATCAAAAATGCTTTAAATCACTCCAAGAGAGAGTTATAGGTCACTCTTCAAATTCTTAGAATGCTTTAGATGATAAAAATGACTTGCAAATATTTTCTTTATACCTTATCATTTTACCCTAAATCACATTAATTGCAAAAGCTGACAAAAGCTTTCTTCCACTACACTGAGAAACCCTAATTTACTCTATAAAATAACATGCTCACACTTTTTCTTCTAGTTTCTTTTGCATCACCTCTATTCAACCATTCCTTACAACATATTCGTGTACCAACATATGAAATGTCATATTTCTAGGGGGTTTAGGCGATCTTCTGATAAAGCTCCCCCTAAGACCAGGCTAGGTCTAATTCTCAGAGGAATCATTTGCACCAGATTATGATACAAATAAAGGCATAGATGCATATGTCATCTCTGGTTCTTCTTTCTTCTTCCATATACTATCCATCTCCCGCTTAACCTCATCTTTGTCAATTTTCTTTACCGGTTCAAAATATTTCATCGGAGCAGACTATTTCCCCTTTTTACTTCTGCATACTTTCGAAATATATCTCAATTTTCTACAATTGTAGGAAACAACACTTCTTTGATTTGTTTGTCCTCCATTTACACCTGATCTTCACTGATTTGATTTATGTCCAAACTTGTTACAATTATAGCAATATCCATCAAAATATTGATTCATTCTTCCACCATGAAACCTATTCATCATCACTCGACTAATCATTCTCACTTGTGATCTACATTCAGTAGCCTTATGCCCAATCTTCTTTCATGTAAAACATTATCTGGAGAAGGAACCAGAAAACTGATTCAACTTAATCCCGCACTCATTTTCCTTATGACCAAATTTATTACATGAAAAACAAGTACCATTGAATGATGCGTACATTTGTGCATTTTATTGTCTGATAGGTGATTTCCTTCTTGGATTTATTTTCTTCTTCCCTTGATTCTTTTGATTGTCCTCAAGATTTGATTTCTGCACATTTTCACCAACATCATTTCCCAATCCACCTTTGTCTTTAGAAGGTTTTTGTCTTGCTATTAGTTCATCAAGCTTGGTGGAGATTGTCTTGAAATCATCTTCATAGAGTCTTTATTTCTCTAATTCTATTTTTAGATTCATCACTTCCTGTTCAAGCCTTGAGCACAAATCAAACTTTCTTTGTATCACTATTTTCAGACACTCCTAACCTTTCTTCTTTTCATCCACTTTCATCTTTAGTTTGGTATTTTCTTCATTTTCTTGTTTTAGTTTTCTCACTTACTTCTCTCTATCTTTCTTTCAATTTATTTAATTGCTTTTTCAATTCTCAAATGCATTCATTTTCTTCATCAATATTTTCTTTCAGATATTTGTTTTCAATTTCAGCCTTGTCAAGATCTTCAAGGGTAGTCCAGATCTCTTCTTTATCCATTTGTTCAATCTGTAGGATCTACCTCAAGTTGTTAGACTTCTCCAGAGGAACCAATGCTCTAATACCAATTGTTGAATAATCAAGATACTGAGAGGGTGGGGTGGATCAATATCTTCTAAAACTTATTGAACAAACATCATCAATTACCTTAATACATATAATAGTGAAGAGCAAGAAGACAACATAAAATCACATACACATAAACACCAGATTTTTTACGTGGAAAACCCAATGAGGATTAGGTCACTATATATAGTTATTTGAATACAAATTGCAAAAGAGTCTCACTGCCAGAGGGCTCATTGCCCGAATACAAAAGCTCAGTGCTTACAAGGACTCACTGTCCAAATTGGAGGCTCACTGCCAAAGAAGATATAGAAACAAAAATTGGCTAACAACCAAAATGTGAGCTGATGGAATTACACCACAAGTGTTGATTCAGTTCCTTTGATGCTCAAAATATTTTCTCATATTATAGTAGACTATTCTCCACTTCTACTTGCACACTTCGCATATCAATTTTGTACCACACACACTCCATGTCATTTTCATCTACAAACCATCTTGTATATATATCTGATATATCCACATGAATCAATTACGTCAGCCTAATTGGATGCAACACATATTTAAAAAAAGATAATTTCCGGCTCAATACAAAGCTTCTCCAAAATAAATTCAACCATGTGTCATGCAATATTATGTCAACTAGGACCAAAGCTAGATCACACACATATTTGCAATATATTAAACTATTAATTACTTATTAGGTCAGCCATGATTAACCCAATAATAAAATGAAAATACCAAAGCAGATGCCAACTCATCATCCAATCATATGATCATACCAGATCAAACACCAGAGAAAGTAAACCTGTTTTGCACACCATTTCAGGGTACTATACCAACATGGTGACATCAATGAAAACATGAAGACTGATCTTCTCCTTTCTTCCAACAATATCCCCCCTTTTCATTGATGGCAACATGTGCCAAAATTCCAAATCAAAAAAAGTCCTTTAATCTTTCCAAAAATTCATCCAAATCTCTCCCTCAAAACTCTTCCAAATCTCTCCCCCTTTGACATCAATGGAAAAGGGCACCAAAAAAGATGTAAACATGGTGACATACAAAATTGCAAAGAAAAAAAGGTTCCAAAAATAACTTACAGAGTCTTCCAACAAACAAAATCTTTCAAACCTTCAACTTTCTCTCATCTTGTTCAGTTTCCCTTTTTCTCTTTCTTTTCTTCTTTTAATATTTAGAATTCAAGAAAAAATTACACTCTTCACCTAAAACACCTTCTTGTACCTCTCTTTGATAACAAGATATAACTTCTTCCATTCAAATACAACATAATCCATTCTTGTGCATACGCTTTCCAATACGACCAACAATGTGAAAGAGGACAACCAACCTACAGATGAGCACTATCTTTCACAATCTTCTGCATCAACAAGTATTCCAGAAAGATGGTCTTGTTGGACCTCAACAATCTCCTTAAGGAGCCATACATTTTTCACAACATCATCTCTTTGTCTCTTTGCAATGATCAATTCTTCTTGCAATTCACCAACTATCAGTCTTTTCTTCCCTTCTTTGTCTTCAAACATGTCAAAGTTCTTTCCAATGTTGTTTCCTCAGATTCAATTTCTTCAATCTTACTTTTGAAATTGTCAACCACAGCAGGCCACCGAAGACAATACTTGTAGGTATCTAAAATTTATTTTATGCATTTATTTGTCTCATTAATATGTTCAACTAGCATCTTCTTAGCTTTAGTACATCTCTTTTCAACCAAGGCTTCTAACTTGCATCCATCCAGACCTTCCAATAGAATTCTTTCTTCAACAACATCAACTAAATTATCTGATAAGGAATCAGAAACAATTGATAAATCAATACCTTTTCGAAGTAGATACTCAACTAGAGAATCATCAATCTTGAGTATGTCAACCAGAGAGGCTGTATCCATTACTAGACTAATGTCTATGCTTCTCCATTCCTTGCATCCTCTAGGTCACATCTACCTACATGGTAGGATCTTCCCTCATTTTCACTGCCTGGGTCCTCACCAAATGTCTTTCATGGTGCGGGTTTCAGCAACCCCACCTAACTCATCCTAGCCACACCAGTGAGTTAATGTATCCATTAATGCAACTTGGTCTATATAAATCCCTCACCTCCCATGTCATTCTCACTTGCAAAATTCAAAATTGAGAGACGAAGAAGAGATCTAGACATGCCATAAATTCAAGGACTCTGATTGTAATCAATTCCAATGTTAGCACAAGGTATGAGCTCAGATGCCTATGATTTTTCCTTTAAGTTGAAAAATTTGTTGTGGCTCCTTAAGTGAAGTGCTCCACTGGTTATTAATAGAGAAGACCACCCTAGAAATATCTTTGGTGACCTCATGCTCTGCAACCTCGCCCCTTAAGAGGGATTTCCAAATCAAAATGACCATCATTGTGAATCAAAACCCTTGTGGGCTTACGTGTGGAAGTTCGCTTCGCTACAGCCATGAGTAACAACGAGGCCTTTAGGGCAGCCCACCCTTCTAAACCCATGTTTTCCACTATACTAAAATTGGGCTTGTTCCCTCATGAAAAAATCATTAAGTCTTCAAACCTCAGTGGGTTTCCCCTGTGAGGTGTTGTCCTCGAGAGGAAGTCCCTCCATAGCCACTGCCTAACAGTTGCATTTAAATTCCCATCCACCCCGTGGACTTTTTTCTTGTCACCACTTATAAAGCATTGGGACAAAGATAACTAATTTAATGGTTTCTAACTAAGATTTTCCCATGAAACTCCATGTGCGAGATGCTTCCAACCCGTTGCCATTCCCGATGACAAAAATATCACATCCCCTTGCTATGTGAATATCGCATAGGTCACCACTGTGAATCATGAATCCAATCATGTGAGTTACCCTGGGTGGAGGTTCACCTCCACAGTGCCATTCCCAATAGCTAATCAAACCCAGCTCTCTCGACTTGCAGGCCCCATACCAAGTAATTGTTGCAAGAATGAAAATATTGAAGGTGTTGAGGAAAGTTTGCAGGTGTTGTCATTGATGTCAACTGTTCAATTGGTTATCTACTAGTTGTTGTTGGCTATAGATGTCAATGATATTGAGAAAATTGTAATAAAGATATGTTGCATGTGTTTAGTGGTTGCTCCAGTTTTTGGTTGTATTTTCTCCTATGGTTGTGCAATTTAGATATGATGTTCATGGTTGTTAGTAGATGTTTTATCTAGAATCTTGGTTGTTTATTCATTGTACAATTCAAGTTGTGTTCACTAGTTGTGAACTTCTTTTTTTTGTGTTTTTGGTTGAGGTCCGGGGGAAATATTGTTGGTCCGAATTTCTCTTTGATGAAGTCTTATGACTTGTGGTTCTAGATTTGTGTTTCCCTGAAGATAGTTTTGGCATTTGGAAGATTCGTGCTTAATGGTTCTATGTGTTTTACACTGGTTTGGTCGACCTTGTGTGAAATACTATTTTTGAGGATGATGAAGCATGTTAGATAATTTTGGGTCCCTTGAAGAATTTGTTTGGGTTGCACTCATTCTAATTACACCCTAGGATGTTTTGGTTCTGACCTAATTTGAATTTGAATTTGGAGGGATGAATTTGGATATGTTTCAAAGTTGAAGATGATATGGATACAAGATGAGTTGATGGTGAAGAGTGGTGATGCAAGAGCAAAGAAGTAGCACAATAAGAGAAAAGAGAAAGTATAGTTTTGTGTTACATTGATTTTATTTAGTAAGTGTGTGTGTTGAGAGTGTGGAAAATCAATGTGAAGCTTAATGTTGAGTTTCCAGATGCAGTGAATAGAAGGTGAACTCTATCATTCATGCATGTGTGGAGTAATTATGGTGGAATTATTTGTTGCATTGGGATTTTAGTCTCTATGTAATATATCTTCTTTGTATCTCTATGATAGTGATCCCTCGAGTTGTAGCCTTACGGACAATGAGTCCTTGTTTCAGTTAGTGAGCCTTTTGTAATCAGTTTTGATATTATATATAGTGTGAGTTCATCCTCATCGTGGTTTTTATCGTATTGGGTTTTCCACTTAAATTTGGTGTTATTGTGTTTATGTGTTGGATTTAATTTTTTACATTGGAATTTGATGATCAATAATTTAAGTAGATTATAGATTAGTTTTGATGATTGAATTAAAGGCCTAATTCTATGATCACTAATTCACCCCCCTCTTAGTTGTCCTATTCAACAATTGGTATCAGAGCTTGGTTCCTTGGTGAAGAGCTTAACCACTTGAGGAAGGTTTGGGATGGATGGAAAAATGGTTTATGATTATCTGAGGTTCAATGGAACTAATTATGGTATCTGGAAAGTATTAATGGAAGAATATCTAAAGTATTGTGGATATTATGTGGAGAAAGCTTATTAAAATCCTTACACTCCTCTTGCTAATGGTTCAAGTACACTTGAAGAAATAAAATTACATGAAGTGAACAATAAGGTGAAATATATTTTGAAGAATAGTCTGGTACATTCAGAGTTGATCAAGGTTCAAAATTTGAAGACAACTAAGGAAGTCTAGGATGCTTTAGAAAGAGCACATGATGGTTTTGAAAGAGTTGAAGAGGCAAAACTACAGAATTTGGAGACACCATTTGATCTTCTACATATATCTGAAGATGATAATGTTAAAGCTTATAAATAGAGATTAGATGAGATAGTGTTCGGTATGTAAGGACTTGGTGCTACTATTGATGAAAGAAGGATTGTAAAGAAGACTCTCAAAACTCTTCCTGATGCCTATAGTGAGAAGGTGAGTGCTATTTAGCAGACTATAGATTATAAGACTTGTAATAAGGATATTCTGTTAGAATTTTTGACATCTTATGAGATGAGGAAGCCGAGTCTAAGGAATGGAAGTAAATTAGAGACTGCCTTTAAAGCTACAAAAGCTGAAGATCCGGATGAAGAGAAATTTGATGAAATATAAGCTTACTTTGTAAAAAGAGTGAGGAAAGGCTCCGATAGGTATGAAGATAAGTTTCCCTTTAAATGCTTTAGTCATGGAGAAATATGTCATTATGTTGCAAAGTGTTTAGAAAGAGCTAAAAGGAATAAACTAAGATATGAGAAGGAAAAGAAAGGAAAGAAGATTAATAGAGCTTACTATGTGAATGAGAATGAGAGTATTTTTTATGAGGATTCAGAATATGAAGATCCATATGACAATGAATTCTTGTTCTTGGTGATTAAGGATGAACCTACTTTTGCTAATTTTGAAAAATAGGTAAAGGAAATCCCTCTGGAGAAGGAGAAAAATGAAGGTACGGTTATCTCTTCCCTACATGTTAAACAAGAGAAAAATTATTGGATAGTTGATAGTGGTTATTCACATCACATGATTGGTGATAAAAAAAATCTTTTTAATCTTGAGAAATATGATCAAGTCGTGGTTATGTTTGGAGATGATACTAGTGCTAAAATCTATGGGAAAGGTTTAGTAAGTTTTGATGGCAAGCATCATACTGATGATGTTTACTATGTTAAGGGTTTAAGACATAATCTATTGAGTGTTGGCCAAATGTGAAAAAAAGGATATGATCTTGTGTTTAAGGATGAGAAATGCGAGATTCAGAAAGGATCTGGAACATTGATTGCTATAGGAAAGAAATCTGAAGGGAATATCTATAACTTAAGGATGCTAATGGAAAATGCTTTATGACTCAGATAAATGATAGTTGGTTATGGCATAGGAGAATGTGTCACATGAATTTTGATAACTTGGCAAATATTAGTGTTTTATACACCTAAAATTGGTCAAGATAATCAATTAATTAAATACAAGGTATTTAATTAATAAACCCTCTTAATTCCTCTAATTATAAATGAACTGAAAAATTTATTTATATAGTTCACTTTCTTGAATTCTTCCTATCTAAAATCATTTTTTATTCAGGATTTAATTAAATAAACAAATCTAAACTAATTTTTTTATTTGATTAATTCTCTCTCATTAAAATTGATTTTTTAATTCAATTTTGTCACATTTCTACATAACTCTCTAACCTCCTTCGACCTTATCATCCACCTCACCATGTGACATGAATTTAAATATTTATAAATTTTAAAATGGGAATTTTCATCAACAAACTCCTAACAAGATTGGAGACACATGACTTCTCCTTCCATTTGATGCTCTTCAACACTTGGCAAAGTGTTCTATTAAAGGGAACCATCTCCATGATTCTCTCTAACTTCTTCATCCTCCACCGTCGATTTCTCTGGATCATAATCTTGACTGTTGAATCATGTCACATCACAATATGCCTTGGAAATACTATAAATATAACATCATCCTCCAGATTTTCATAAGAGATCTTTAAGCAAACTTACTCTACATAAATCATTTGTGAGCATTTTGAGAGAATTTAGAGCATTTAGAGTTTGAAGCATTTAGCATTTAGAATTGGTATATCATATTAGTTTAAAATCATCGTTTAGTTTAGTAGATTCACTTTAGTTATCATAATAGCTTTCCTTGTAGTAGTCATATCACAACATTTTCATCATAGCATATTTATCATAGCATCATGAAAAATCACATAGTTTATCAAATCATGTAGCAACTAGGATTCTTGCATTTTTTACAACATCCATTCTTTGGGTTGTCATTCTATAGGTCATAGTGCAAATAAGATCCGAGAGCCATTATGATTCAAAAGAATCCTTAGAGATAGGAAACAATGGAACGACTTTAGGGATTGATTGTGTTTTTGAATTTGATAAATTTTTTTATTCAATTCTCTAATTTAATACGTCTCATTGATTGTGTGTTTTGATTATTTACTCAAAAAAGTCCTCAAGAAATCCAAACAAATAAAGAAAAGTCCTAAAAAAAATCCCAAAAAAAATGAAAATGTCTTGAAAAATGGTTGCCCTAATGAAAACCTAGCAAATAGGCATCTTGGTGACAACAAAAAAATAAAAAATACAAAAAAAAAATCAAAAAAATTGTTGCCTTGATGAAAACCTAGCAAACAGGCATCTGGGTAACAACAAAAAAACATAAAATCTGAAAAAGTGCAATAAAAATAAATAGTGAAAACCTGGCAAATAGACAATATTTGTGATGAGTTGGCTTCTCCATCTGTTGGAATGTGTGTTGACTAGTGACCTTTGCTATCATTTCACCTACATTCCTATCATACATATTTGGCTACTGTGATCGTGTTCCACCTTGGCTTGGTTATCAATGTGCATATCTATAATAAATTGGTTTTTTTCTCACTGGGGGAAAAATATTGAACTCACTAGGGGAAACCTTTGTTGAGCTTAACACAATAGGCAAACAACAGCAAGACAACCTAGCAAAAACAACAAACACCCTAAACATCAAACTGAACATCAATCACAATCAATCAAACAATCAACCATCCAAATCAACATCAAACGCAAAACAAATCAAATCTCACTGGATGATCATCTTATGAATCATGGTTAGATCACTTTAGCACATATGTTCAATTGTTGTATCTTGATTATTGTTATCATTTCTTTGGAGTACCTCGATGATGTCCTAAACTAGAGAGGCTAGGAAGGAGAATGATATTTTCTTTATTTGTTGTTTGTGAGTCAATCATTGCTATTATGCAAATTATCATGGGATATTCTCTACAAAGTATCATTGATGACATTCTGAATTTGCATGGCAAAATGATTCACTCTTGTCTATTTACGCAAGTGATGCTCAGGTCATATTTGTCCAAATATACCTAGATGCTTGTGTTATCTTGCACTATCAAAACTCCATAGAAGTTGTATGGAAGTTGTACTCAGGCCATCATGGTCTAATTATACCATCGATATTTGTACTAAATTTCAGCATAATAAAGGCTCAATGATGATAAAAGCACAACAAATCAACTAATAGAATACCAACATTGCATTTTATTTTTGCATGGTAGATTGCACCCATATTAGTTTTGCATCTGTATTTCAGGATTTTCCAAGGTTGGAACATTTTTTAAATGATGTTATCTCTATCATTAAATGGATTGAGTATACTTGACACCAACAAAAACATATCATTCTTATATAGTTGCATAATTTTTCACATGTAGTTGCACGAGCATTTTAAATTTACACTATGCATGAGAAAACATTATCATATCATACATCCATTCATGCATTCATCATACCTTTGCATTAGAAAAATCCAAAAAAACAATTAAAAATCATTTTCATAGGCCATTCATTATCATAAAATAATTCATCTACACATTTCTCACGCATTTTCATATCATACATTGCATCATAATATTTGCATTAGAAAACAAGTAAAACAAGTGCATTGCATCATATTTGCATAATTCAATTCATCTCATATAGTGTAGCAACATCATATATTTGCATCAGGAAAATACAAAAATAAATTGCACCACATATCATCATTGCATCCATAAATAATATTTGCATTATATAATGTCAAGTGTACAAAAGATATCAAACTATGAAGAGGTACATCATAAAAAATGTGGTAGTATCATAAATGCCTCAAATTGGTGTATACAAATGTCTCAAAATACATCAAGTATGATCATGGAAACTATGAGGTGCTCCCCCTAGACCTCGCTGGTCTCACTAGGCCTCCTACAACACCTGATGTACTTGCACCTATTGCCCTTGTACCTGGGTCCAGACCGAGATCTCAACATGGTGGATGTGTCACACCCATGCTAGTGGTCCAAGAGTGGGTGTGTGTCGATATGGACTGTGCATAGCTCACCCACTGCTCTATAGGAACAACCACATGATATCGACCTATATATTACTCAACCTCTCTAGTGACTCGGGTGACCTCTCTCATCATATCACCAACGGTGGTTATCTCAGCCACTCTCAACAATAGTTCAAATAAGGCCACTTCCTACTCACCCTACTGTTTGATTGCATCCCTCTCAGTCGTCAAAGCAATAACCTATGCATGTGCCTATGCTAGTACTTGTGTCTATGCTTGTACCTGTCCCTAGGCCTATTCTAACAATGCTTGCACCTGTGCTAGCTGACCCTGTAGTGTCTGAACCTACACTTGTAAAGAAGTTATCTGTGTCTATTGTTGCTGCGAGGGTAGCCCAATCTGCACATGCTTATGTGTTGCGGCCACTAGAGACCTCCTCCGTTGAGGTACCATGAAGTCCCTAACATAAAATGCTACACCACCATCACCTTTTCTGCCATCCCCATCATCTTCATCCCCATTTCCACATCAGTTCTCTCTCCCTCCTCCTCCTCATCATCACCTCCACCTCTCCTCTACCTGGGTGAATGTGGGGGTGCCCTCTCATCATCATCTAATAATGGAACGAGCTCATCTAGACTTGATAACCGTTGAAAAGGATGGGTGAATAATTACTACACATAATCCTCTAAGTAGAAAGCCTCTATAATATCTAGGTGATAGTCCCATATCACTAGCTCTAAACCAAAGTATTCCTAATAGGAAACATCATACGATAACATAGGTCCCCACTCTAGTATATCCTACCATTGTTGTGCATACTGAGCCACTCCCTGGGGCATGCCCTATACCCTATTCTGCTATTGATGTAATCTACCCAAAAGTAATCTCTCAATGATAAAGGGTGTCCTCCCGATCAAATATCTGGCTATGCACACATAAGACATCTCTATATCATCCTCTAGCCATCGCTCACAATAAAGATATGGTCTCCATGTCACAAAATATAAATCATCAAGAACTATCCTCTAGTACTCCAGTTTTCCTAGCTTATGTTGGACAACTGGTCCTATGTAACCATGAACATAGGGCCTCCTAACTGCCATTTGTCTCTTTGCAACTGGTCTCATGATAACTATATGCTCCCACACCCATATTTGTAATAATGTCATTCCAATCGATAAAATGGATGCCCTGAGGTAGAAAACCTAGTGAAGATCATGGTATAAATAAGCAAGCATACAAGATCCCCAGGAATATCAAGTTTGATGTATGATCAAGCTCTCTAGTGTTTGATCCCATCCAACTGACAGTCCATTCAACCTACAATCAGGAAATAAGAATCCACCAATGAATCTAGCAAGGACACACAATAATGTGGCATAGGCATCAACCATATCTCGCCACGGGATCTCATAATTGCAAATTTGGTCACCCTTGAAGACTCTCCTCAAGGCATCGGTCCCTCCCTGCTCAGTGAAATCATACACAACCAAATCTCCAACCACAAGAATATGCAAAATCTGGTAGATGTCCTCTGGTGTCATAGTCATCTCACCAGTAGGTAAGTGGAAGGTGTTGTGGTCATTGTGCCACCTCTCTACTAAAGCTATCAAGATTCCTTGATTAATCCTAATCTGGGTCATATCCAATAGTGAACTCAACCCACACTATCCGATCAAATGTTGATCAACCTAATCTAAATGTGGTATCAAATCCAAGGTCCTCGAGAAATGCTCCCACTACATCAAGACTGACAAAGGCTCCTATCATCATAACATATTGAACATCGGTCAACCTATCAATCTAATCAGCTCTCATGAGACTTTGATCAAATCTCATGAGCATATATCATTGATCCTCACCTATCATGAGGTCAATCAATCAACCTATCATTGATCCTCACCTATCATGAGGTCAATCAATGAATCTCACCTATCATGAGATCAATCATCATCTAATCTATCAACACCATCAAAAAACATCAAATCAAAGGTTGACGCGATCAAACATCATTAAAATAAGGGAGTTTAGTCAAAAAGTCATCAATCTAGCATGGATGCGCTAAAAACATGAATGTGCCAAAGAAATTCACTGATGCATTGCAACAGGGTTTCAATGCGCCATTTAATTTCATTAATGCACCATTTTAGTGTTTCAATGCACCAAATCACCCTATGCGCTAAAATTTTAAATGAATGCGCTAAATCACCAAATGCGCTAAAACCTAACATCAATTTGCTACATCTAGCCACTAATGCACAAAAAATCCTTATGCGCTACAACATTAACCCTATGCGCTAAAAATTTGGATGCACTATTACAGTCTACCAATGCGCCACTTCAACGACCTAATGCGCTCAAACATAAAAAATAGTTTTGAAAATTGAAAAACCAGATAAATTCAAAATGCGCAAATCACGAGGAGGTTTTTCAGGGTATGTACCAGAGGTCCATACATTATCGAGCAGTTGTAATGTTGCACATGCTCGAATCGATGTGTCTGAATGGGAATCACCATCTTGCTCAAATTTCTCAAAGTTTCTCTTTCTCTCTCAAATTTTCAAATTTGCAAATGTACAAATGAATTCCTTTTCACTCCTTTTTACCTTTTATAGGGTGATTAAATAGGATTTTTATGGGAGTGATTTATTTTATTTTTCAAAAGGGGCTAAATTCATCAATTAATCAACTGGGGTAGATTTCACTATTATTTTGGTAGATAAATCGTTGAAACATGCTGAAACTTTCAAAATCACCAAAATCATCAAAATTTTCTTAAAAATTCCAAAAATTCAAAAATTCACCAATTTATCTCCTGAGGGGGCATATATCCGTCATCACCTGATAATCAGTGTCTGGGGCATATCAAAAAAAATTTCAACATCACCAACAATTTTTTTCTTTGAAGCAATGTGTAAACACAACACTTCAAAGAGGGGCAAGATGTATACACCTAAAATCGGTCAAGATAATCAATTAATTAAATACAAGGTATTTAATTAATAAACCCTCTTAATTCCTCTACTTATAAATAAATTAAAAAAATTATTTATATAGTTCACTTTCTTGAATTCTTCCTATCTAAAATCATTTTTTCTTCATGATTTAATTAAATAAACAAATCTAAACTAATTTGTTTTATTTGATTAATTCTCTCATTAAAATTGAATTTTTAATTCAATTTTGTCACATTTCTACATAACTCTCAAACTTCCTTCCACCTCATCATTCACCTCACCATGCATCACATGAATTTAAATATTTTAAAATGGGAATTTCCATCAACAAACTCCTAACAAGATTAGAGACACATGGCTTCTCCTTCCATTTGATGCTCTTCAACATTTGGCAATGTGTTCTATTAAAGGGAACCATCTCCATGATTCTCTCTAACTTCTTCATCCTCCACCGTCAATTTCTCTGCATCATAATCTTGACCATTGAATCATGCCACATCACAATATGCCTTGGAAATCCTATAAATACAACATCATCCTCCAGCTTTTCATAAGATATCTTTAAGCAAACTTACTCTGCATTAATCATTTGTGAGCATTTTGAGAGCATTTAGAATTGGTATATCATATTAGTTTAAAATCATGGTTTAGTTTAGTAGATGCACTTTAGTTATCATAATAGCTTTCCTTGTAGTAGTCATATCACAAAATTTGCATCATAGCATAATCTTCATTTCTATCACAACATCTTTATCATAGCATCATGGCAAATCACATAGTTTATCAAATCATGTAGGAACTAGGATTCTTGTATTTTTTCCAACATCCATTCTATGGGTTTTCATTCTATAAGTCATAGTGAAAATAAGATTTGAGAGACATTATGATTCCAAAAAATCCTTAGAGATAGGAAACAATGGAATGACTTTAGGGATTGATTGTGTTTTTGAATTTGATAAATTTTGTGATTCAATTTTGTAATGTAATATGTCTCATTGATTGTGTGTTTTGATTATTTACTTTTACTCACATATTTTACAACACACAAGTGTTGTTCAGGCCATGAGAGATTTACCAATAATTTCAAAGCTTGTTAATGTTATTTGTAGGAATTGTCAGTTTGGAAAGCAAGCAAGAAATCATTACAAATCAAAGGAATAGTCTACTACCAAACTACTATATTTAATTCATACAAATCTCTGTGGTTCTACAAGAGTGAGAAGTCTACTTGGTGAAAGGTAATTTATGCTTTTAATTGATGATTATTCTAGATATACATGGGTTACATTTCTTAGAGAGAAATCAAATGCATTAGATAGATTCAAGACATTCAAAGCAATGGTTGAAAATGAAGTGAATTTGAAGATAAAATGCTTAAGATCTGACAGAGGTGGAGAATTCACATCCCATGAGTTTAATATGTTTTATGAAGTGCATGAAATAAAGACAAAGTTATCTGCTCTAAGGACTCCTCAACAGAATGGAGTTGTTGAAAGGAAAAATAGAATAGTTCAAGAAGCTGCTAGGTCAATGATTACTGAGGTTGGTTTACCAGAAGCTTACTAGAAAGAATTTATTCGTACTGCTATTTATGTGTTCAATCAAGTTCAAGAAAGATAAAATAGTACAAAGACTATTGGATGTTGTGATTGTGTTGCTGATATGTGGTTGTCATTTATGTCAAAACTATTAGCATTGATGATTCTGAAGGTTGTATATATCGAGGATATTGAGAAAAATAGAATAAATATGTTGCAGGTAGTCTATGAAACTGTGATGATTAGAATGGTGTAAATTTCCATAAGTTGTTATTCAGAAGTCATGCATTAATTTTTTTGTTGCTGATCCTATCTAGTATGTTCTTTGGACGTTTCAATGGTATGCATCAAGATTGGTATGAGTTATGAGTTTTTGAGTTCCTACAGTTATTTTGTTACTATAGTTGGTGTTTCTAGAAGAAGAGAATGAAATATTGGTAAACTAAGTTGTTGTGTATGCTATTGTGATATTCAATTATGGTTATAGATCATGCTCTATCATTGTGTTATGTCCGCGTTGATCGGTGTGCTCGTGATTGAAGATTTTTCCTTTGTGTGTTCAAGTTTTCATGTTGGCCGACATGATGGTGGTAGCGTGTTGCAGATCCTTATGGATTAATTTTTTAATGTTTTCCATGTTCGAGGATGTTGATTTTGGTATTCATTATGTTGTGACTGACTTAGGTTGGTGCACATTGAAATTTGTTCATGAATTGGGCCGATAGTTTGTGTTCATCTATTATTTATTTGTGGCTGACAAATTTGTTAATGAAAATTCATGTAGCGGATATATAAGAGAAATTGTTTCCTCATTTTGAAGTATGCTCGATGAATGTATGAGAAGTGTGAATGTGAAATGTGCTAATAAAGATCAGATCATTCGATTTCAGAAAGAGTGTGAAGAAGCATTTTTGTGCCTAATCAAAACTGCCATCAGGCTTTTGTAGAAGCTAATTTCTCAGTTCAACCTCATTAGTTGGATTTAACCTAATTATTTTATGTAAGGTAGTGAGCCTTCCCTTTGACCAATGAGCTCTAAGCAGTGTGCTTTAATGCATGTGCATTCCTTATTCATTTTGATTATACTTCTAACAGGTTATAATCTTGTGGACTAACATCCACCGTGGTTTTTTCCCTAATAGGGTTTCCACGTATAAAATATTGGTGTTCATGTGTTTTTGATGTGTTGTTGATTCATTATTTCACTGTTAATTATTAGATCTGAGATTAAAGGTTAATAAGGTTGAATAAGTATTAAATTATGTGACAATTGATTCACCCCCCCTCTCAATTGTCTATTCTTGTTTTTCCAATAATTGGTATCAAAGAAGGTTCCTCTAAGGAATTTTAATAGCTTGAGGTGATCCGAGATGACATCATACAAGAAGGATAGTCCCATATTTGATGGTATAGATTATTGTTCGTGGAAGGTCGGAATGGAGTGTCATTTGAAGTGCATTGGTGAACCCTTTTGGAAGATCACAAATAACATATATAATATTCCTCATAATGGTTCCACTACTCCTAATGAGATCAAAGAAGCTGAAGTGAATATCAGGGCTATAGAAGAATTACTAAGTTCTTTGATAGATTTAGAGATGACAAATGTGATAGGTCTGAAAATAGCACATGAGATCTGGAAGAAATTGGAAACATTGTATGAAGGATATGCACAAGTGAATGTTTCTAAGCCAACAAGTCTGAAAGGCAAGTGGGAGAACTTGAAGATGAGTGAAGATGAAAACATTTTTGCTTTCATGTAGAAGGTAAATGAACTAGTGATGGGTATTAGGTGTGTCAGTGGAATTATGGAAGAAGATAAGATTGTGGCTAAAGTGCTTAGATCAATGCCTACTTATTACAAAATGAAAGCTCATGCTATTGAATAACTCAGAACAGTAACAAATGTGACAAGAGACATGTTGATTGGTAAACTAGCTGCCTTTGAACTAAGCGAATTTGGTGAGTCTACTGCTAAAACAAAATCTACATTTAAAGCTACTGTATCCAGAAAAAGCCAACAAAGATATGATCCAGGAGAAATTTCCAGAAAAACATTCAAATATGAAGATGAAGAAAAAAACCTAGAAGAGCTGGAAGCATTGATTGTGAAAAGAGAAGCCAAAGGTCAAGGTAAGTATAAAGGAAAGCTACCTATTAAATGTTTCTCTTACAAGAAGATAGGTCATTTTGCATCAAGGTGTCTTGAAAGAGTTTCTAAGTATAAACCTGAAAAGTATAGATTTCAAAAGAAATGTTATTATTCTGAAGAAGGTGTTATTGATGATGAATCTGATAGAGAAAATAGAAATGAAGATGGATGGGTATTCATTACTATCAAGGAAAATGGTACGCTGTCCACTGAATTTTCTAGTAATCATAATATTGATAAATCTCATGCAGCCATAATTGATGAAAAAGATGAGTGGGTGATTGAAAATAGATGCTCACATCATATGAATGGTGACAAAATCAAGTTCATACACTTGGAAAAATATGACAGTGGTGTTGTAAGATTTGGAGATAACAATGCTGGTGTGATTTTTGGCAAAGGCACTATTTCTCTTGGTGGTAAATATAATATTGATGATGTCCTTTATGTTGAAGGATTGAAGCATAATTTGTCAAGTGTTGGACAGATGGTAGACAAGGGATACAATCTTTAGTTCAAAGATGGTAAGTGCAGGATATTGGGAAGCTCTGGAAATGTAATTGCTTCGGGTACAAAGACAAGAGGTAACATTTTTCACTTAAGTGCTTCTAGTGAAAGTTGTTTAATTGCTCAAGTTCATGTAAGCTCATTATGGGATAGGAGGCTGTGTCATGTGAATTTTGATAACATTGTCAAAGTAAGCTCCACTCAAGCAGTTAGAGATCTACCTAAGTTAGTGAAGCCTACTAACACTATATGTAAGGAATGTGAGATGGGAAAGTAGAACATAATTTATTTTCGGAGCAAAAAAGATCATTCTAATGGAGTACTAGAGCTAATACATACTGATCTATGTGGTCCATCCCGAATCAAAAGAATACAAGGAGAAAGGTACTTTATGTTGCTTATTGACAATTAATCTAGGATGATATGGGTTGCTTTCTTGAGAGAAAAACATGAAGCCCTAGAAAAGTTCAAACGTTTCAAAGCTATGGCAGAAAATGAGATAGGTTTGAAGGTCAAATGCTTAAGATCATACAGAGGTGGTGAATTCACTTCTCGGGAGTTCAATTCATTATGTGAAGAACATGGAATAAAAAGATAATCATCTGCTCCTCGAACCCATCAACAAAATGGATTTGTTGAGAGAAAGAACATAACAATTCTAGATGTTGCTAGAACTATGATGTTGGAAGGTAATGTTCCTAATATCTATTGGAGAGAAGTTGTAAGCACTACTGTATACGTTATCAACCGGGTAAATTTTAATGGTAATTCTGGTAAGACTCCTTTTGAGTTGTGGTTTGGTTAAAATCCTACTGTTTAGTATTTCAAAATCTTTGGAAGTAGATGTTATATCAAGAGAGATGAAGATATTGGCAAGTTTGATGCTAGAAGTGATGAAGGAATCTTTCTAGGTTACTCTACTAAGAGCAAGGCCTACTGGTGCTACAATAGAAGATTGAAGAAAATGGTTGAAATTGCAAATGTCAGAGTTGATGAAGACACTGTTAGATCATATAGATACTATGGATATGATTCAGATGACCAAGAAGATAGTACTGATAATGGAAAGAATACGGAGACACAAAATCAAGTTCAAACTGTTTCGGTGAATCAAGAGAATCATGAAGGAGAAGCTAGTGGAAGTGCAGAAGAGAGAATAGAAGAACCAAAAGTTAGAGAGAATCCCAAAGTACCAAGGTATGTAAAGCTAAATCACTTTGAGAATCAGATTATAGGAGACAAGAACAAAGGTGTGCAGACTAGAAGAAGAATTATAGAAGAATATTGCCTGATTTCCAAAACTGAGCCTAGCAATGTCAATGAAGCATGTAAAGATGAATATTGGATAGAAGCAATGGAGGAAGAACTAATGTAGATAGAGAAAAATCATACATGGATTCTTGTTCCCAAACCTCAGGATAAAAATGTGATTGGAACCAAATGGGTCTTTCAGAATAAGCTAAATGAACAAGGTGAAGTGGTTAGGAATAAAGCAAGATTGGTATGTAAAGGATACTCATAGATGGAAGGTATTGATTTTGAATAAAACTTTGCCCCTGTTGCCAGAATTGAAGCTATAAGGCTATTTCTTGCTTATGCTACTTTCAAGAATTACAAAGTCTATCAAATAGATGTGAAGTCAACATTTTTGAATGGTGAGTTAGAAGAAGAAGTTTATGTTGAGCAACCAGATGGCTTTCAACTGAATAATGAAAAATACATGGTTTGCTGATTGAAGAAAGCATTAAATGGACTCAAACAAGCGCCTAGAGATTGGTATGCAAGACTGGATAAATACTTGTTGAAGCTTGGATTCAATAAAGGTACTACTAACAATAATTTTTATTTCAAGATGGATCAGGATAAAGAGTTGATTATTGAAGTCTTTGTTGATGACATTATTTTTTAAGGTGATGATGACTTATGCATGAATTTTTCTGATGAAAGGAAAAGTGAGTTTGAGATTTCAATGATAAGAGAGCTGAAATTATTTTTAGGATTGAAAATAAATTAGTTAGATGATGGAATCTTCATATCTCAGTCCAAATATGTAAGAGAGATACTAAAAAAGTTTATCATGGAAGACTCAAAACTAGTTGGTACACCCATTGTAATCGGATGCAAGTTAACATAGAATGATGATTCTCCTAAGGCTAATCAAACATGGTACAGGTAATTGATTGGTGGATTGCTATATTTGACTCAAACTAGACCAGGAATTATGAATGTTGTATGTATGGTTTCTAGATATCAAGCTGATCTAAAGGAATCACATGTGACTGCAATAAAGAGAATTTTTAGATACTTGAATTTTTAGACAGTTGACTTTGGTCTTTGGTATCCTAAGGATGATGATCTTAATTTGAATTCCTTTACAGATGCAAATTGGGTAGGAGATGTGGATGATAGGAAAATTACAAGTTGTGGTGCATTCTTCTTGGGGAAGAAGTTGTTGTCTTGGCTAAGTAAAAAGAAGACTTTCATTTCCTTATCTATTGTTGAGGAAAAATATATTGTTTCTACAAACACTTGTACTCAAGTAATGTGGATGAAGCAGATGCTGAGAGATATCATAATTGAGTATGATGAGCCTATTGCTATATTTTTTGATAAATCAAGTGCCATAAAAATTTCCAAGAATCCGGTGTTACATTCAAAGACAACATATATCTATCAAGTATCACTTTTTGAGAGACAAAGTGAGTGATAAAGAAGTTAGATTGGAATATGTGCCCACTAAGGAACAAATTGCAGATATCTTTACTAAATTGTCGCCTAAGGATAATTTTGAGTATCTCAGAGGCAAGTTAGGGGTGATTTCCCATCCTAATCTAAACTAAGATGCAAGTCTTTGTATCAATCTGTGCACTCATAGTCATATCTTGTTTCAGATTGATATTATGGTGGCTTCTACTCAGGGGGAGTAGTCAGATGATTCAGATGATATGTGGTTAAGAGCTTGTGTACCTTTTCCATTGATGTCAAAGGGGGAGAAGAGTAATGTGAAAAATATTTGAGGAAGAAAAAGGGAGAAGAGTAATGTAAGAGGGAAAATAACAATATGAGAAAAAGGAGACTATTGGAGAAGAGTGAGTTGTGTTGATGGTATTTTTTCACATCATGTGTTGTCATCAATGCCAAAGGGGGAGATTGTTGTATTTTGTGGTTGTGTTGTTGATATGTGGTTTTCCTTGATGTCAAATCTATTAGCATTGATAATTCTGAAGGTTGTATATGTCAAAGATATTGAGAAAACAAGAATAAATATGTTGCAGGCAGTCTATGAAGCCGTGATGATCAAAATGGTGGAAAGTTATGTTAGTTGTTATTCAAAAGTCATGCATTAAAGGGTTTTTTGTTGAGCATATCTAGTATGTTCTCTAGAAGTTTTAGTGGTACACATCAAGATTGGAGAGAGTTATGAGTTTTTGAGTTCCTATAGTTATTCTATTATTGTAGTAGGTGTTTTTGGAAGAAGAGAATTTAATTATGGTAAATTAAGTTGTTGCGTATGCTAATATGATGTTCAATGATGGTTCTATATTGTGATCTATCATTATGGTATGTTCGCGTTGATCGGTGTGCTCGTGATTGAATATTTTTCCTTTGTGTTTTCAAGTTTTCATGTTCTTGGCTGACATGATTGTGGTAGTGTGTTGCAGATCCTTATGGATTAATTTTTTAATGTTTGGCATGTTCAAGGATGTTGATTTAGGTTTTCATTATGTTGTGACCAACTTAGGTTGGTGCGCATTGAGATTTCTTCATGAATTGGGCTGACAGTTTGTGTTCATTTATTAGTTATTTGTGGCTGACAAATTTGTTAATGAAAATTCATGTAGCGGATATATAAGAGAGATTGTTTCCTCATTTTGAAGTATGCTCGGTGAATGTATGTGAAGTGTGAATGCGAAATGCACAAATAAAGATAAGATCATTCGATTTCAGAGCAGAGTGTGAACAAGATTGAGCAAAGTGTGAAGAGGTGTTTTTGTGCCTAACCAGAACCGTCATCAGGCTTTTGTAGAAGCTAATTTCTTAGTTCAACCTCATAAGATGAATTTAATCTGATTATTTTATGTAAGGTAGTGAGCCTTCCCTTTGATAAGTGAGCTCTAGGCAATGTGCCTGAATGCATGTGCATTCCTTATTCATTTTTATTATACTTCTAATAGGGTATAATCTTGTGGAATAACATCCACCATAGTTTTTCCCCTAACAGGGTTTCCACGTATAAAATCTTGGTGTTCATGTGTTTCTAATGTGTTGTTGATTCATACTTTCACTGTTAGTTATCAGATCTGAGATTAAAGGTTAATAAGGTTGAATAAGTATTAAATTATATGACAATTGATTCACCCCCCCATCTTAGTTGTCTACTCTTGTTTTTCCAACAAAGACTCCATATGAGCTATGACATGGAATAATTCCTATAGTTAAATATTTCAAGGTATCAGGGAAAAATTTAGTGGAAAATCTTTGCCAATTGATGAATATTTGAAATCAGGACCTCCAAAAATGGTGAATAATACAAGCTAGAAAGGATGTTGAATCGTTAGGTTATTACAAAAAAATAAATTTGTCTCGATTAATTCTCCTATGCATTATTTTTCAAACGATGAGTCATTGGAACTGATTCGCCAATATTTTATACTGTAATTACAAATATTAGTTATATTCACCAGTAATTTTATATTCCTACAATTAATTTTTGGGAAATATCGCCGCTAATAATAATTTACCATTTCATTTTAGGGATATTTTAGCCTTTTAATGGGTTTTTTATTTATTTCCATCGATTAACTTTTTAATTGGATGGTTGCAGGTTGATTCTATGACTTTATATGCACGTGCATTTTAAAAGGCTTGTTCAGGCCTGAAATTTGTTTTGGGCCACATGATTAGATTTAATCACGTGACCCAAAAAAAATTTTGGACCTCAACAACATTTTTAAAAGGCACATGCATATAAAGTAACAGAATTAACTTGCATCCATTTGATTAAAAAGCTAATCGATGGTAACAATTTCACTTTTCATATAGTCTTTTTTTTAAGTGAGAATTTAAAAAAATGCTTAATCCGTGTGTGCTCGAATGCACTTTTGATAGTAAATTTATGAAAAGTAAACTATCATCAGGATTTTGAAGAAGCTACTTTTTCAGTTCAACCTCTTTAGATGGATTTAATCTGAAATTTTTATGTAAGACAATGTGTCTTCTCTGAGCAATGAGCTTTAGGCAGTGTGCCGAATGCATGCGCATTCGTTATTCATTTTACTTATACTTTTAATAGGGTATAACTTGTGGATTAACCTATATAGTGGTTTTTCCCCTAAAAGGGTTTTCATGCAAAAATATTGGTGTTATGTGTGTTTCTGATGTGTTGTTGATTCATGCTTTCACTATTATTTATTAGATATGAGATTAAAGGTTAATAAGGTTAAATAAGTTTTAAATTCCATGACAACTGATTCATCCCCCTCTCAGTTGTTTATCCTTGTTTTTCCAACGATTGGTATCAGAGAAGGTTCCTCTGAAGAAGTTTAATATCTCAAGGTGATCTGAGATGGCATCATATAAGAAGGATAGTCCTAGACTCGATGCAACAAAATACTCTCTATGGAAGGCATAATGGAGTATCATTTGAAGTGCATTGGTGAACCCTTCTAGAAGATTACAAAGAATAGATATGTTATTCCTCAGAATGGTCCCTCTACTCCTGATGAGATCAGAGAAACTAAAACAAATATCAGGGCTATAGAAGCATTATTGAGTGCTCTGACTGATTCATAGATGAAAAATGTGATGGGTCTGAAGACAATATATGAGATCTAGAAGAAGCTAGAAACATTGTATGAAGGAGATGCACAAGTGAAAGTTGCTAAGCTACAAATTCTGAAAGGCAAGTGGGAAAACTTGAAAATGAGCAAAGATGAAAACATTATTTCTTTCATGCAAAAAGTAAATGAACTAGTGATGGGTATTAGATGTGCTGGTGGAATCTTCGATGAAGAAGAGATTGTATCTAAAGTGCTTAGATCATTGCCTACTTCTTACAAAACGAAAGCTCATGCTATTGAACAACTCATGATAGTAAAAAAATGTGACAAGAGATATGTTGATTGGTAAGCTTGTTAACTTTGAATTGAGTGAATTTGGTGAATCTACCCCTAAGAAAAAATTTGCATTTAAAGCTACTATATCCAAAAGAAACCAACTAAGATATCATTCGGGAGAAAGTTCCAAAAATAAATTCAAGTATGAAGATGAGATGAAACAAATTGAAGATGAAGAAAGAGAGTTAGAAGAGTTGGAAGCATTGATTGTGAAAAGAGAATCCACGGGACAAGGTAAGTATAAAGGAAAGTTTCCTATTAAATGTTTCTCTTGAAATAAGGTAGGTCATTTTACATCAAGGTGTCCTGAAAGAGTTCCTAGGTCCAAACCTGACAAGCCTAGACTTCAAAAGAAATTTTATTATGTTGAAGAAGGTGTAACTGATGATGAATTTAATAAAGAAAATGGAAATGAAGATGGATGGGTATTCATTGCTATCAAGTAAAATGGTTTGGTGTCCACCAAATCTTCTAGTGATAAAAATGTTGAGAAATCTCTTGCAGCTAGAATTGAAGAAAAGGATGAGTGGGTGATTGACAATGGATGCTCACATCATATGACTGGTGACAAAATAATTTTTTTAAGCTTGGATAAATATGACGATGATGTTTTAAGATTTGGAGACAACAATTTTGGTGTGATTTGTGGTAGAGGCACTATTTCTCTTGGTGGTAAATATAATACTGATGATGTCCTTTATGTAGAAGGATTGAAGCATAATCTGTTGAGTGTTGGAAATATTCTCAATAGGGGATACTATATTAACTTCAAATATGGAAAATTTAGAATACTGGGAAGCTCTGGAAATGTAATTGCTTCAAGTACAAAGATAAGAGGTAAAAAATTTCACCTGAGTGTTACTAGTGAAAGTTGTTTAATTTCTCAAGTTGATGTAAGTTGGTTATGGCATAGGAGGCTGTGTCATGTGAATTTTGATAACATTGTCAATGTAAGCTGCACTCAAGCAGTTATAGATCTTCCTAAGCTAGTGAAACCTACTAACACCATATACAAGGAATGTCAGATGGGAAAGTAGACTAGAATTTATTTTAGGAGAAAACAACATCATTCTAATGGAGTATAGGAGTTGGTGCATACTGATCTATGTGTTCCCTCTAGAATCAGAAGTCTACAAGAAGAAAGGTACTTTATGTTGCTTATTGATGATTAATCTAGGATTACATGGGTTGCTTTCTTGAGAGAAAAACATGAAACATTAGAAAAGTTCAAAATTTTCAAAGCTACATGGCCCAAACTCCTCAATAGAATAGAGTTGTTGAGAGAAATAACAAAAAAATTCTAGATGCTGCTAGAACTATGATGTTGGAAGGTAATGTTTCTCATATCTATTGGAGAGAAGTTGTAATAACTACTATATATACTATTAATCGGGTAAATGCCAATGGTAATTCTAGTAAGACTCCTTTTGAGTTGTGGTTTGGTTATAAGCCTACTGTTAAATATTTCCAAATCTTTGGAAGTAGATTTTATATCAAGAGAGATGAAGATATAGGAAAGTTTGATGCTAGGAGTGATGAAGGAATCTTTCTGGGTTACTCTACTAAGAGCAAGGCCTACCGGTTCTATAATAGAAGATTAAGGAAAATGGTTGAAAGTGAAAATGTCAGAGTTGATGAGGACACAGCTAGATCATACAGATGATATTATTTAGATGAAAAAAATCATAATATTGATAAAGGAAAGAATGCTCAGACACAAAATCAAGTTCAAATTGTTCTGGTAAATCAAGAGTCTAGAAGGAGAAGCTAGTGGAAGTGTAGAAGAAAGATGATCTTACTTTCAGTGCCTTTACTAATGAAAATTAGGCAGGAGATGTGGATGATAGTAAAATTACTAGTGGTGGTGCCTTCTTATTGGGGAAGAAGTTGGTGTCTTGGTTAAGTAAAAAGAAGAATCTATTTCCTTATCTATCGTTGAGGCATAATATATTGCTGTTGAAAACAATTATACTTAAGTAATATGGATGAAGTATATGTTCAAATATATTATAATTGAGCATAATGAGCCTATTTCTATATTTTGTGATAATTCAAGTACCATAAATTTTTTTAAGAATCCGGTGTTGCATTCAAAGACAAAACATATATCTATCAAATATCGCTTTTTGAGAGACAAAGTGAGTGATAAAGAAGTCAGTCTGGAGTATGTGTCTAGTAAGGAACATATTGCAGAAATATTTACTAATTTTTTGCCAAAGGATACTTTAGAGTATCTCAGAGGGAAGTTAGGGGTGATTCCCCTCCTAATCAAAACTAAGATGCAATTCTTTGCATTAGTCCATGCATTTACAATCATATCTTGTTTCTGATTGATGTTATGGTTGCTACTACTTAGGGGAGTAGTCAAATGATTCAAATATGTGGTTCAAAGCTTGTGTACCTTTGCCATTGATTTCAAAAGGGGAGAAGATTAATGTGAAAAACTTTGACAAGAAGAGTAATACTGGAAGAGATAAAATAAAAAGGGAGAAGAACAGTGCAATATCTAAGGGGGAGACTGTTGGAGAAGAGTTAGTTTTGTTGATGGTATTTTTCACATCATGTGTTTGTTGGATGTTGTGGTTGTGTTTTTGATAAGTGGTTGTCATTGATGTCAACACTATTAGCATTGATATCCTGAAAGTTGTATATGTCGAGGATATTGATAAAATTATAATAAATATGTTGAAGGTTGTTTGTGAAGTTGTGAATTTTAGTGTGGTGGAAAGTTCAATATGTTGGTATTCAAAATTTGTGCTTTAAAGGGTTTGTTTCTGAGCCTATCTAGTTCATCCTCTGAAATTTTTAGTGGTGCTCATCAAGATTTGAGAAAGTTGTGATTTTTTGTGTTCCTACAGTTATTATGTTACTGTAGTTGATGTTTCTAGAAGAAGAGAATACAATTCTGGTAATTTGAGTTGTTGTGTATTCTTCTGCGATGTTCATTAATGTTTCTAGATCATGCTTTATCTTTTTTGCATGTTCACATTGATCAGTGTGATTGTGATCGAAGATTTTTCCTTTGCATGTTCGGGTTTTCATGTTCTTGGACGACATGGTAGTTTTAGCATGTTGTGGATCCTTGTGGATTAATTTTTGAATATTTGGCAAGTTTGAGGATGTTGTTTTAGGTCTTCATTATGTTGTGACTAACTTCGGTTGGTGTGCATTGAGATTTTTTCATGAATTGGACTGACAATTTGTATTCATTTATTCTTTTATTTTGGGCCGACAAAGTTGTTGATGTAATTCCATGTAGTGGATATATAAGAGAAATTGTTTCTTCATTTTTATATGTGTGAAGTGATTAATGTGAAGTGTACTAGTGCTATGTGTGAATAAATATCATATCATTTGATTATGAGCAGAGTGTGAATAATTTTGAGTGAAGTGTGAAGAAGTGTTTTTGTGCCTAACTGGAACTACCATCAGGATTTTGAAGAAGCTAGTTTCTCAGTTCAACCTCTTCAGATGGATTTAATCTGAAAGTTTCATGTAAGACATCCTGTCTTCTTTGAGCAATGATATTTAGGCAGCTAGCCTAAATGCATGTGCATTCCTTATTCATTTTCCATATACTATTAACAGGGTATAACTTGTGGATTAACCTCCACCGTGGTTTTTACCTTAACAGGGTTTTCACACAAAAATCTTGGTGTTATGTGTGTTTCTAATGTGTTGTTGATTCATTCTTTCATTGTTATTTATTATATCCAGGATTAAATGTTAATAAGGTTAAATAAGTTTTAAATTCCATGACAACTGATTCACCCCCCTCTCAATTGTCTATCCTTATTTTTCCAACAATTGGTATCAGAGAAGGTTCCTCTAAAGAAGTTTAATAGCTCAAGGTGATCCGAGATGGAATCATATCAGAAGGATAGTCCTAGGTTCGATGGAACAAAATACTCTCTATGGAAGGCTAGAATGGAGTAATATTTGAAGTGCATTGGTGAACCCTTCTGGAAGATTACAAAGAATAGATATGTTATTCCTCAGAATGGTCCCTCTACTCCTAATGAGATCAAAGAAGCTGAAACAAATATCAGGGCTATAGAAGCATTATTGAGTGCTCTAACTGATTCATAGATGAAAAATGTGATGGTTCTGAAGATAATATATGAGATCTGGAAGAAGCTGGAAACATTGTATGAAGGAGATGCACAAGTGAAAGTTGCTAAGCTACAAATTTTGAAAGGCAAGTGGGAAAAATTGAAGATGAGCGAAGATGAAAAAATTATTTCTTTCATGCAAAAAGTAAATGAACTAGTGATGGGTATTAGATGTGCCAATGAAATCTTGGATGAAGAAGAGATTGTAGCTAAAGTGATCAGATCATTGCCTATTTATTACAAAACGAAAGCTCATGCTATTGAAGAGCTTATGACAGTAACAAATGTGACAAGAGATATGTTGATTGGTAAGCTTTTTTCCTTTGAATTGAGTGAATTTGGTGAATCCACCACTAAGATAGAGTCTAGATTTAAAGCTACTATATCCAGAAGAAACCAATAGAGATATGATTCAAGAGAAAGTTCCAGAAATACATTCAAGTATGAAGATGAGATGAAACAAATTGAAGATGAAGAAAGAGAGTGAGAAGAGTTGGAACCATTGATTGTGAAAAGAGAATCCATGGGACAAGGTAAGTATAAAGGAAAGTTGACTATTAAATGTTTCTCTTGCAATAAGATAGGTCATTTTGCATCAAGGTGTCCTGAAAGAGTTCCTAGGTCCAAACCTAACAAACCTAGACTTCAAAATAAATGTTATTATGTTGAAGAAGGTGTTACTAATGATGAATCTGATAAAGAAAATGGAAATGAAGATGGATGGGTATTCATTGCTATCAAGTAAAATGGTCTGGTGTCCACTGAATCTGCTAGTGATAAGAATGTTGAGAAAACTCTTGCAACTAGAATTGAAGAAAAGGATGAGTGGGTGATTGATAGTGGATGCTCACATCATATGAATGGTGAAAAAATAAATTTTTTAAGCTTGGATAAATATGATGGTGGTGTTGTAAGATTTGGAGACAACAATGTTGGTGTGATTTGTGGCAGAGGCACTATTTCTCTTGGTGGTAAATATAATACTGATGATTTCCTTTATGTAGAAGGATTGAAGCATAATATGTTGAGTGTTGGATAGATGGTTGAAAAGGGATACAATATTAAGTTCAAATATGGAAAATTCAAAATAATGGGAAGCTCTAGAAATGTAATTGCTTCAGGTACAAAGATAAGAGGTAAAAAATTTCACCTAAGTGTTACTAGTGAAAGTTGTTTAATTTCTCAAGTTGATGTAAGCTGGTTATGGCATAGGAGGCTATGTCATGTGAATTTTGATAACATTGTCAAAGTAAGCTCCACTCAAGAAGTTATAGATCTTCCTAAGCTAGTGAATCCTACTAACACCATATGCAAGGAATGCCAGATGGGAAAGCAGACTAGAATTTATTTTAGGAGCAAACAACACCATTCTAATGGAGTATTGGACCTAGTGCATACTGATCTATGTGGTCCCTCTAGAATCATAATTCTACAAGGAGAAAGGTAATTTATGTTGCTTATTGATGATTACTCTAGGATGACATGGGTTTCTTTCTTGAGAGAAAAACATGAAACATTAGAAAAGTTCAATAGTTTCAAAGCTACATGGCCCATAATCCTCAATAGAACAGAGTTATTGAGAGAAAGAACAAAAAAATTCTAGATGATGCTACAACTATGATGTTGGAAGGTAATGTTCCTCCTATCTATTGGAGACAAGTTTTAATAACTACTCTATATACTATTAACCGGGTAAATGTCACTGGTAATTCTGGTAAGACTCCTTTTGAGCTATGGTTTGGTTATAAGCCTACTGTTAAATATTTCAAAATCTTTGGAAGCAGATGCTATATCAAGAGAGATGAAGATATAGGCAAGTTTGATGCTAGGAGTGATGAAGGAATCTTTTTGGGTTACTCTACTAAGAGCAAGGCCTACCGGTTCTATAATAGAAGATTAAGTATAATGGTTGAAAGTGCAAATGTTAGAGATGATGAGGACATTGCTAGATCATCTAGATACTATGGATATGATTTAGATGACCAACATGATAATATTGATAAAGGAAAGAATGCTTAGGCATAGAATCAAGTTCAAATTGTTCCAGTAAATCAAGAGAGTCTACAAGGAGAAGCTAGTGGAAGTGTAGAAGAAAGATGATCTTACTTTGAGTGCCTTTACTAATGAAAATGAGGCAGGAAATGTGGATGACAATAAAATTACTAGTGGTGGTGCCTTCTTATTGGGGAAGAAGTTGGTGTCTTGGTTAAGTAAAAAGTAGAATCTCTTTCCTTATCTACCGCTAAGGCAAAATATATTGTTGTTGCAAACAATTGTAATCAAGTAATATGGATGAAGTAGATGTTGAGATATATTAGAATTGAGTATGATGAACCTATTGATATATTTTGTGATAATTCAAGTACCATAAAAATTTCTAAGAATCTGGTGTTGCATTGAAAGACAAAACATATATCTATCAAATAACACTTTTTGAGAGACAAAGTGAGTGATAAAGAATCAGACTGGAGTATGTCCCTACTAAGGAACATATTGCAGAAATATTTAATAATTTTTTGCCTAAGGATAATTTTGAGTATCTCAGAGGGAAGTTAGGGGTGATTCCCCTCCTAATCAAAACTAAGATGCAAGTCTTTGCATCAGTCTGTGCATTCACAGTCATATCTTGTTTCAGATTGATGTTATGGTGGTTGCTACTTAGGGGGAGTAGTCACATGATTCAAATATGTGGTTCAGAGCTTGTGTACCTTTTCCATTGATGTCAAAGGGGGAGAAGATTAATGTGAAAAACTTTGACGAGAAGAGTAATACTGGAAGAGCTAAAAAGAAAAAGGGAGAAGAACAATGCAATATCTAAGGGGGAGACTGTTGGAGAATAGTTAGTTTTGTTGATGGTATTTTTCACATCATGTGTTTCCATCAATGCCAAAGGGGGAGATTGTTGGATGTTGTGGTTGTGTTGCTGATAAGTGGTTGTAATTGATGTCAACACTATTAGCATTGATATCCTGAAAGTTGTATATTTTGAGGATATTGATAAAATTATAATAAATATGTTGAAGGTTGTTTGTGAAGCTATGAATTTCAGTGTGGTGGAAAGTTCAATATGTTGGTATTCAAAATTTTCACTTTAAAGGGTTTATTTCTGAGCCTATCTAGTTCATCCTCTAAATTTTTTAGTGGTGCGCATCAAGATTTGAGAATGTTGTGAGTTTTTGTGTTCCTACAATTATTATGTTACTGTAGTCGATGTTTCTAGAAGAAGAGAATGAAATTCTGGTAATTTGAGTTGTTGCATATTCTTTTGCGATGTTCATTGATGTTTCTAGATCATGCTCTATCTTTGTTGTATGTTCACATTGATCGGTGTGATCGTGATCGAATATTTTTCCTTTGCATGTTCGGGTTTTCATTTTCTTAGTGGACATGGTAGTTGTAGCATGTTGTGGATCCTCGTGGATTAATTTTTGAATGTTTGGCATGTTTGAGGATGTTTTTTTAGGTCTTTATTATGTTCTGACTAACTTTGGTTGGTGCAGATTGAGATTTGTTCATGAATTGGGCCGATAGTTTGTATTCATTTATTCTTTTATTTTTGGCTGACAAAGTTGTTGATGTAATTCCATGTAGTGGATATATAAGAGAAATTGTTTCTTCATTTTGATATGTGTGAAGTGAGTAATGCGAATTGTGCTAGTGCTATGTCCGAATAAAGATCAAATCATTCAATTGTAGAGCAGAGTGTGAAGAAGTTTGAGCAAAGTGTGAAGAAGTGTTTTTGTGCCTAATTGGAACTACCATCAGGCTTTTGAAGAAGCTGCTTTCTCAGTTCAACCTTTTTAGATGGATTTAATCTGAAAGTTTTATGTAAGATAGTGTATCTTCTTTGAGTAGTGAACTCTAGGCAGTGTGCCTGAATGCATGTGCATTCCTTATTCATTTTCCTTATAATTTTAATAGGGTATAACTTGTGGATTAACCTACATTGTGGTTTTTCCCCTAACAGGGTTTCCACACAAAAATCTTGGTGTTATGTGTGTTTCTAATGTGTTGTTGATTCATGCTTTAACTGTTATTTATCATATTTGAGATTAAAGGTTAATAAGCTTAAATAAGTTTAAAATTCTATAACAAATGATTCACTTCCCCCTCTCAATTATCTATCCTTGTTTTTCCAACAAAGGCTTGGATTGTGTTGGGGTACTAGGGACAAAGAAAGGAAAGATTAAGGTATATGATTGCTACCCTAAACTGCAATATAGAAATTTCAAGAAATATTACCGAAGAGTA
Source organism: Sequoiadendron giganteum (assembly GCA_007115665.2). NCBI lineage: Eukaryota > Viridiplantae > Streptophyta > Pinopsida > Cupressales > Cupressaceae > Sequoiadendron > Sequoiadendron giganteum. The sequence goes on along the minus strand of CM021107.1, from coordinate 117,793,208 downwards.
AATGATGACTTCATTGGGCACATCATCAGAACTATTGGCAAAGATTATGACAGAAGGGTGTCACACAACATAAGGGAGGTCATAAATGGCTTTGGATATTTTTTCATCCAATTCCGTAAATTCACATATATTAGAGTAGAGGGATTCTCAGGAAGACCCTATCGACTACCCCACTACCCAAACAACATAATAGAATTGTTGGAGATTACTCGATAGTTGCAAATGCTCACACCTTATTTCACAATCTACATCATGTTGGGATTCCATATCCCCTAGTTATGTCTGGATAGGGAATATACTTTCCATACTACCCCATGCATTGAATACTCTGAAAAGGAACTTGCAAAGTATAACATTGAATTGCATAGAGATAGAAGAGGCTTGGATCCCCTTAGGAAATTGAAGAAGTAGCTTGGAAGACAGTACGGCCATCGACCTCACATCGAAGAATTTTGGAAAAATTGTGACAATCATAAAGAAGTTTGAAGGTGGCGATACATGAGGATGACTGTCCAATTTGTAAAGGCCATTAATTTGTTCCCAGTGCCTGATCAAATTGTTGAGGATTCCAATATTCTTGATGATAAATATAATGATTTGATAAATGTGTTACTTCTAGTCATTGATTGTGATGGAACTTCAATTTTTGTTCTATAGGTTTCATTTGTCTTGCCTATGTTTTTGGGTCTACATGATGTTTGAGGAAAGCCTAGGGTTGGGGTTTTACATTTGTTTTCATTTATTTATATAAAACCCTAGCATCTTATCTTATACAATGTCTTGGATCTATTTGATCGTTACTTTTTTGAGAAGGGTTTTAAGAACAACTTGTGCCCCCATTGATTCGTCTAGGTTTGGCCCCCTTTTGATCCGTCATTTTATTTCTTTCACTAGACTTTATTCTTTCCTAAGTATAGGTTGGCCCACGCTCCCTCTTCTAAAAACAACTTTTTTCATCATTTGTCATCGACCTAGTAATGTCCCCTTTTGTTTTAACAAATGTTTTATATTTTTCAAAGGGATAAATTTTTATGACCATTTATGAATCGTTGTTTGATCTCAGTCGTTCCCTGCTATCCTGTGATGACCCCACCACATAGTTTTGGTTGATCATGATATCACAGGCGAGCACCACATGTCACATTTGGTGAAGCCAAAGGAATGATAGGAATACTTTAATACATTAATCTAGCTTTGATACATTATCTGGTGGGTTACTAAAGAAGTTATAAGATGCACGTGTTTCAAATGGATGGAAATGTTTTAATCTCGGTAGGAAAGGTGCTTGATGTTTAATGATAGAGTTGGCAACTGTTTTTAAGGAACAAGATCATTGATGATTGAGATCCATGGTTGCCCACCATCGCGTGATTGGAATTTGCAAGGTTTTTACTGATTGTGATATCATGAGCGAGCACCACATGGATTTCCTTGGCGACGCAGAATGTGGTGGGCCATTTTTCCATAGTGGATGGTCATGTCAAATTGATTTAAAGGAAGCCATTTGATGATCCAACCAACATGAAAGATCAACGGGTAATATTTGAATCTGCATCAAATGCGATTAGAGCCATTGGTGCAATGTGCGAGTGAGCTTTAATGGAGGATGAGACATTTTCTAGTGTGATTTAATCAAAATAAAGCAGTTCTTTTTCCTGTTCTATTGTATCACAAGGCATTCAGGCAGTTTCGCAGAGCACTCTTAAAGATGAGGATGAATTCACGAGCTGTTGCAGTGAAGAATTAGGGTTTCTGCAAGCACAAAGCTATAAGTTGAATTCTACATCTCCTTGTCAAATTGTAATCTAAATTTGGGGGAATTTGTTGTGTGGTTGTTGGGAATCTTGTTAAAAATAATTTTAGGGTTATAGGTGAGTAAATTGTGGGAAGTTGCAAAGTATTTGTTTTGTAATTTCGTAGTCTCATAAGGCCCTAGCTTGTTCAAGGTCTGTAATACAAGGAATCCCTAGTTTACTCAGGATGGCACCATTAAAACATCATTCCGACCAGATTGACTTTTTGAATAGAAACCTGTATGACGATTTCCTAGATCAATTGTCGTTGTCAACAAATGATATGAAGAAAGGGTTGGTTTTAATGCGAGGAAAAACCCTAGGGGAGGTATTAGTGTATAATTGTTTTAATATAGCCGATGCTAGGGTTCCCCTTAAGGGTTTGGAGATTTTTAGACTATGGTTTGGACAGAGAAATTTGCCTCATCCTTTTTCAAATGGCTAGATGTATGATATGGGGAAATTGATAGTTCCAAATGTGTTCCTTGATGTGGATTTTCTCAAGGTAGTGGCCACAAGATATGATCCTGTCATACGGGTGGTTAGGGATAATGATGGAAAGGTTTTGTTAAGTATTAACAAAGAGGAATTTCGACAGGTCTTTGATTTGAGTGAGCCCAGTGTATTCTTGGTCCTTATTGATCTTGAAGGAATGAAACAGGAGTATGGGAAGATGAAATCCCTTTTCAGAGCTAAGATTCTCCCACCTCATTTGTCTAGGGCAGGAAGTTCCAAAGTTCATATTAGCCCTAGCGACTAGGAACCTTTCAGATTGGATTGTTTTTCCAAACAATTCATGGCCACTTTCTATTCATTATGCCAAATTTTGGGTTTTAGCCCTAATACAGTGATGCCTATAGCATATATGTTCATGGGGGTGCAAATAAAACACCCCAATTTCTCTATAGTATATGATTTTGCTTCCTTCTTGTCTAAAAAGATACATGAAGGGTTGTTGAAATTACAACAAAATGATACAGGCACCCCATTTTTCTAGTATTCTTTTTTAATGCACATGTTTTTGTTCAAGAATGCTGATCTTTTTCTCCGAGAAGATGAAATTGAAGCAATTTGTCAATGGAGAAAGGCTGCCAGTACAAGTTTGGACTGCTAACCTTTCATACAATAGGGAGAATGCCAGTTATGTACAGTTCGATAATTGCTTTGCATCAACACTGAGAGCCATATTGATGGTAAATTTACCCAGGGTTCCTAAGGAGTTGCATTACTTGCTTAGGCCAAAGGGGAGGAGGCCGAATTTGAAGATTTTCCACAATTGGGGTGACATTATCCCATACCTAGTCAACATTGTTTTGAGGGTAAATGGTTTTCAGGGGACCCCACATATATTGCCTTATAATGTGCCACCAATAGTTGGGTTTGTTGAGGTTATGTGGTAGATTGGATGTATTCATGACGATAACCTTATAGGAAAGGGTAAGGGGGCTTTTTACCCAGACTATACGATGGTTTATGATTTTGTAATTTCAAAGGGAGGTTGGGTTCATTTTGGAATTTTTTTTGAAGTGTACCATTTGAGTTTTGGTCCTAGGAGGCAACATGATCCTGAGGGTTTATTTTCTCTATTTAGACAAAGAATAAAAGGTGCCAAATTTGTTCATGAGTTCAATTTCCCTGAGGACCTAGTCAGAAATGAATTTGATTTGAATAAGTAGGATTTGAACAAAGAGAAATGGGTAGCTTATGATAAGCTATTGGCCATTGTGCACAAGATGGATCCAAAGTATAATCCATTGATGGAATTCAGTCCTTATCATAAAAAGATTGATTTTTTGATGGAGAATTTCAAAGAAATCATGAGTATTTTGATGACCAAGAAAATTAATCTGGAGTTGGAGTTGGGCATATAGGAACAAGCTGCAAGGCCACTTGAAGAGATGCCAACCTACCAACCTACAGATGACATGCCTATTTACAGGAGGAAAAGGGATGACAACAGTGATGATGAAGAAGAAGATAATGAAATTGCATGAAAAATCAGGTCCACCTCTCAAAGCACCTAGGGCAATAAAAATAATTGATTTGGAGTCATCACTTGAGAGAACTCCCTCACCACCACCATCAGAACCAAACCCCAAGAGGCAAAGGATTGAGCAGTCCCAGGAGGACTTGGTGGATAAGATTATTGTTACTGATCAGGATATGCAAATGGGCATGCCTTCCCCTCCAAGACCAGTTGAGTTGATTCTATCAGACTTGGATATGAAAGGTAAATGTGTGTAGGATGCAAGAATGGAGGCTTGTAAGAATTTTTGGATGATGATGCCTTTGTGAAAACACCAGTATTTTTACAACTGGTATGGAGGATGAAGTTGGAGGAATATCAGGAGAAGTGTAAGAAGAGAAGAGAATTGAGGCCTGATAGGTTAGATTAGGAGAACGATGATGAGGTAAAGGCTGAGGTAATGAGTGAATTCAAGAACATCACTCTAGAGGAAGGGATAAAGTTAGTTAATCAAGATGGTGTCTTGATTCTACTGAGTGGGATATTGCTGATGCAGTAGCTTTCAATGCTATTTTGAAGTCCAAGCATCCCCTCAAGAATTCTAAAGAAGAAAGTCAAGGCAACATTGCAAGACTCTAACTTTAGTGAGGAATATGAAACCTTGGCAATATGGACTTTGGCCCCCCAAGGAAGAAAGAAAAATATTACTGATATTAACCCAAATTTTAGAGGGGGGTTAGAAATAAAAAGAGCTTCAGAGACCTCAACCACAAAGGCCACAAATTTAACTGTAAATGTGGCCAAATTGGCACAAACGACTGTAGAGAGAGAGGAGGCTGAAAAAAGGAGCCTTATGGAAAAGTATAATTTTATGATTGGAGAGTATAATAAGGTGCAACAAAGGAATATTGAGCTGAAAACAAAGGTGGATAGGTTAAAATACAAGAAGATTGGGGAAACATCAGTTGCTCTAGTGATTAGATCATTGCCTTCCACACCAGGATCATTGCCTCTTGTTTCCCCCATTGTATCTAAATTGGGATCTCCCGGTCAAAATCCTTCCCTCAACCCTACATTGGAACCAATTGAGGAAGAGTTAGAATGCTTTGTTGATCCAACAAAGAAGCAGTTAATGTAGAAAATTGCAGAGCTACAAGAATATCAAAAGGTAAGTGAGGAGGGTAATTTTTCAAGACAAAAGAAGATTGTTACTATTGTCTTGCGAAATTTAAATGAGAAGGTTGATGATAGATTATCAGTTGTGTATTCTTATTATTCTTTATTATTAGGTGCAATAAAGAACATTGACAGGGATCAAGAGGTAGCAATACCATTAATTGAGAAGTGGATCCCTAGGGCTAATGATTTAGATGTAATGTATATGACCTCAAGGTTTGATGTAAATAATAGGCCACTCTCATTAAGACCTACTCAAGTGTTGGTTAAATAATTGCAAGGTTTTCAAGCCTTACCAGATGACTTGAGTAGGAAGATCAAACAATTGGTAAAGCGTTTTGATGATTGGAGTGACACACTATTGCCTGATATAATTGATGAGCAGGGTAATATTAGGTCATTTCAACAATGGCAGGATTGGGCTAATGAGATCATAATGAGATCATCAATGCTAAAATTACTTTAATTTGTGATGACTCAAATTTTTATTTATTAGTGAGCTACATGGATAAGATTATTAGCACCAACCCATTCCTTGAGTCTTTTGAATGAGAGGAAAACCAAGTGGCAGTTAAATATACGCCTTATAGTGTCAAGGTAAATGAGGTTATCATTTTTAATTGGCCAAGTGATAAAGAGTACCAATAGTGGGTGAATATATATTTAATTGAGGAGGAGTGAAGCAAGAGTAGGTTTCTAACAGTTAACTAATTAGTTGTTGCAGTTACGAAAAATTCCAGTTTTGTTTTTGATGACATTTTAAGCTCGAAATTCTTGAAGATTTGTTGCTGCATCAAACCATTCTCAATGGGAAAGATGAGAATGAACAAGAAGATTCTCTGGGGGAGGTTGCTATTGTAACAAAAAATTGAAATGTCACAGGGCGGTCCAAGTGGCTGGTGACATGTGTGCTTTCTGGCCCGATGCTTGCTTGCTCCTTCATTTTCTATAAGAAGGATTTCAAGGCCAAAAGTATGAGTTAGCAAGTTAGAAAGTTTTGGGCAAGTCTAGGTGAAGTTGCAAAGAAATTGTAAAGTTTGATAGTTATAGAGAAAATGTAAGTTAGGTTTTGAGTCATTTTGTTGTAGGTTTTCAATTCATGGAGATATGATGTTTTATGACAGTACTGGCATTTTAATTAAACTCATAAATTCAAGCTCATGTCTCTCCTGTGTACAAGCATATTTGAATTTTAAATAAAATGAACAAGGGTTATGTTTTTCATCTCACTGTTGTGGTGTGTGCAATTCTTGTTTTAGCTTTAATTCAAAGAATTAATTAAAATGCTTAAATGAGATTGTAGGTTGATATGTTTTGTACTAGGATTTGATAAGTAGTATTGAGTTAGGATGCATATTAGTGATACTGTAAGACAATTTTATCAAAGATCTTATATGCTATGTGTTGAATCTATTATAAACCCTTAGGTATTTGTGAATTTGACTCCTCTAATGGAAATAAGGCACTGATCTAAATTGTACCTATTTGTGAGATTTAGTATTTGTTTGTGTTCACCTAGATCTTGCTACAAATTCAAAATCAATGAATATCTTTTACTTTGAAGTATTGTTGTGACTATCTCACGCTCCAAATGGTTGATATTATTGATGAACAACGAATTCTATTCAGTATTATCCTGTTTTGTTGAGCTATTAAGTGAGATTATATGTTATTGTTAATGTTGTTTATGATAATGGTGCAGAGGTTGTAAACACATTAATGGATCAACCTGCTGGGTCTTGCGAAGCCCAAAGTGTAGGATGTCATTAAAATCCTCGTCAATTCGTTCAAGTCCTTCAAGCTGCCCTTGATTGGAATTGGAAATTCCATAGGTAGATTAGGAGATCAACCTAGTTATAGTAAAAATAACCAATAGATTGGGTTGAGGAAGAGGTCACTGAGGTGGACACTATCACCTGACCTATTGAAAAAATAAATAATGAATGTATAGATGAGTAAGGTGAAAAGTTAACATATGGGGAGCTCAAAGATGAGCTTGAAAGTGAAACAGACAGTGGAGTTTCTTCAGTCTCATCAGGTGAGGCTCCAAAATATCCACCTATTACAAGATCGAGGAAAAGAAAAGATATATCTGAGAGTAAGACAAAACATAAAGTGTACACAAGAAAATAAATGGAAGAGAAACCACCAAATAAGAAAAAAAAGAATAGGGACTTTTGTTCTCAAAATGCCAACTATCTAGGAGGAGGGACACCTGCATGAAGAGGAAGAAGAGTCTAAACAACCTCACCCACCACCGTCTACCACCTCCCTTCCTTCATCCACTACTGCAACTACACCATCCCCTTCTAGTGCTCGATTTTTTCTTGTCTCATCTCCGCCTGCTGTGGACATTTTAGTCCACCTCACCTCCACTTTTTTGACTACTCCTATTGTGGTTTCAGACTCCTCTTCCTCCACCAATTCCCCAGTATTGTCCTCCTCACTTCCACCTTGGCTACCAAATATTTCCACTTTTATATCTTCTTTTCCAACAACTACTATGGCACCTGTCACCTTATCACATGCCTTTATCGCTTACATGCAAAGTGTTTTAATCTATCTCTCTGGGATAATCCTCACACCACACATTCAAATTTTAATGGTCTAGCTTGTTGGTGCCCTTCCTCTCCCTCCAACACCTACTGATCCCTCGAAAATGGAGGCCACCATGCAAATCTATGAGGAAATGGAGAAGCTTAGTGGGGAGTAGTCCAAAGAAGTAGATGTGGATATCAATGAGGAGCCAAAGGACTCCGATTGGGATGACTAATTTGAGCATCCCGAGGGTGGACTAAAGGTAAAAATTAACAAATTAGCATCTAATGAAGAAGGAAAACAAGAATCCAAGGAAGGAGATGTGGGAAAGCTTGATGATTAATATGAAGTTGAGACCTCCGACCAGGAGCTTGAAGAAGAGAAACCCAAGGAACACAAGGACGAGAAGGAAAACCCTAAGGAGCATTTCTCCGAGGAAGGGAAAATTGACACAGATACTAATGTGGATATAATTGATGAGCCTCTGTGAACTGGCCAAGATAAGGGCTTGAAAGGTGAAGAAATCCCTCCAGAAGGAGAGATAGAGAAAGACAGAGAAGAAGAAGAGAATGCAAAAGAAAAGAGTTTTGGGTCCAAAAAGGAGATTGAAATATAGAATAAATAAGATAAGAAGGAAACACAAGAAGAAGACAAAACTGAAGAAGATGTAGAGACTATTGAGCTCAAAAAAGGGAAGGCTATACAAGAAGAGGAGCCCGATGAGGAAGATAAAAATGATGAATAGTCTCCTAGGCCAAAGAGAATGATCCTCCAAAGGAACAAGAAGAGACGAAGGATCATGAATCCCCAGAACATCAAAAAAAGGTTTGTTCATGGTTGGAGAAATAACTGAAGAAAAGAGACCCTATGCTTGCAAACCCCAAGGCCCAATTGGATGCAATCTTAGCTAGAGCGCAGGTAAAGATCCAGAAGGAAAAGAAGCCCAAGATCAGATCTCAAATCACCACTGATGCTTCTAGGGCTAGGATATTGCAAGTAGCCACTCTTGTTGTAGATGAGGATCCCAACAACATATAGGGTAAAGACTATCAGGTGTCGACCATCAATCTAGGCCCTCCATCTCGAGCTGAGAAAATTGATGAATTTCAATGGTCTATGTCCACAATATTGCAAAAAATGAATAACTTAGATAAAACTAAAAAGGAAGAACTAAAGGCACATGTAGAAGAACTAACTGCCTACATGCAATAGTGGATGTCATCAGGAGAAGAAGCTCCCACGAAACCACCTGCGCCAACCTTGCTCTCTAAGAAGGAGGTGAATAAAATGGAGAAAATGAAGAATTGGGATAAGTCCACCTTAGACTAGTTCAAGAGAGTTGTTGATATTAGAGATAAAGGAATCCATTATGTCGTCAGTGTGCATAACCACTTTTTGGCCCAAAGAAAGGCGATTGAGTTGTAGGTAGATACGTGTAAATATTTCCCTAAGCTCTATAGGATTGTGTACCCCAAGTTGTAGAGAATATTCAGAGGTTCGAGAGAAAGAGATGAACTTGTTGAAGGGGGATCACATCCTGCTTGATGATTGGTTGCATATTATTGAATTCATCACGATAATTTTGGAGAGATCACTAATAGAGCTAGGGGACATCTATTCCAACATTGTCACTCATTTGGCTGAGGTGGATGCCCTCATAAAGTTTATGATGGGCTATGAGGTTCCCACCATAGAACTAGATTTGGGGGTAGTGAGGTAGGAATTCCACAAGAAAATGGAGCAGGGCACCAATGACACCTTGTCAACTGATTTTATCGATTTTTTTGTGCGTGATTTCTCAAAGTCAAATTGAATGGTAAAATTAGGAGATACATGTGTCAAACACCATGAGGAAATGATGAATAATTTCAAGAGAAGCACCTTCAACATTTCCAAATCGGACTTCGTAGAATGGGACAATCTTCAGGCTATAATTGGGAAGTTCATGGAGTATGCTATTCTGCAAAAAGAAGCTGAAAATCTAGTGATAGCTGATGAGTATTTATCAAAATAGTTATAAAAGTTAAAGTTAGCTACAAGAAAAAATAGACTACATGATGAAATAGGAAAAAGACAAAAGGGTCTATTTTATATTGTAAGATATTAGGGTTAGGTGAAACCCTAAACTAGAATGAATCTGATCCATTCATTGAAAATGAATCGTGTCCAATTATTCCTCTTTTGGAAAGTTATAAATAGGGGCATCCTCTCATTTTCAAAAAGAGATGAGTTGTGTAAAGACATGCTGCTGAAAAATATAAGAAAATAATTGAGTTAATGGTTTCTTGTGTCTTTCTCTTTATCTGTGCATGATTCTATCTCCAATAGTTTATTTCAGCATTGCTATTTCAAATTTAAGCTCATTTTCTATTAGTAATTCATGTCATGCTTTAATGGTGGATGTATGCTATAGTGTGATGAATTTTCAACTCATACTTTTAGTAGTTTGTTGATGAAATATTGTTGTGTAAAGTTAGTATAAGCTATTTCATTTTCAACACTTAAATTCATCTGAATGTGTATGCTTTAAGTATTCATGTTGCAGTCTAAAAATCATAAGTAATCCTTAGAATATTGCACTAGTTTTATGAGACTGTAGACTGTCCCTAGTTAAGTAAAACTTAGTTAGGGAGTCTATCCACTATAGAATCCTCCATTATTACTATTCATCTTAGTTGTAGACTTATGAAAACTTATGAACCCTTTCCCTTTTTCTATTTCTTATAAAATTTGAGTTAGAAACAAGTTTCCAACATCATTGTAAAGCCAAATTTGATGACAAAAGTGAGTTTCAACTTGCTATTCTAAAGTTACAGTCACTGTTCATCCTCTTTAGAAATCTAAAACTCCATTTGTAGACCCCTGAAACATCCAATATTAGAAAACCATAAAGGCCCTTTGTGATTACCAATAAGTCACACATCAAACAACTGAGCTATTTTTGTAAGTCATGACCTGACATCTGAGAGACCTTGGGGTGATTTTTTGAAACATAGTTGCAAGAAGTTACCTTTCAAGAGAGGCATCACACTTGTGTGTTTTCTATGTTGAAAAGTGAAAAAACACCCATCAAGAGAACTAGTGCTAGATGGAGGGAACTTAGGCTAAGATGGATCGAATTGGGTCCTTCTCCCCTTATATTTAACAAGGTAACAAGGTCCACACTAGATAAGGGATAATTCCAAGAACTAAAGACCCCTATCAGGGCTAGGATAGCTAAGAAAGTGGAAGCTTCAACATTAGTACTACCTCTTCACCCTACATCTCCTCCATCTCCATCTTCTCCTTCACTTCAACCAGCCTTTTTCCATTCACTTCCCACATCGAAGGTACTATTACAACAACTGGACTACCTCATCCATAGGTTGTAGCACAACCATTACTACCTCCACCTCCACCAATGGATTGGTTGGGCAATAATCCATCTTTGTTGTCCTTCAATGACTACCATGACATGCCGAAGAATTTGGAATGCTTCTACTCCAAGTTCCATTCAAATGATCCACAAAGAATAGTAGAAGAACACATCAAGATCTTCCAAACAACCTTAAAGGATATGCATACCGAACATGAAGATGTGGATTTTTGGATCTTCCCTTACTCATTGGGAGATGAAAAATTCTATTGGTATATCCATTTTCCCACGAGCTCCATCACTTCTTGAGACCTCATGAAGAGCAAATTCTTGCAAAACATTAAAGTCCTAGTCAGTCCCAAAGATTTGTATCAGCAATTCATGTAAGTAAGTAGGGAAGTCAATGAGCTTATCAACTCATTCAATGAAATATTTCATAGGCCATACATGAAGTTGTAGTCACCTTATATAGTTGATGATCCCTTAACGAGGTCTTTGTATCTACATATTTCCTCGGACAACCTCACATCCACCCTGGTCAAAAGGATGCATGAATTGCCTGCAAGATTGGTGGATGCATATGCTAAAGTAGTTAAGGCCAACATTGATCTAGGAAAAAATATTGTAGGTCCATTTCCTTCCTTGGGACCCACTGCCTACCCCAGAAAATTTCATGAACTTACTCATGCCTTGGCCCTTCAAACTCCCTTGATGAACTAAGTTCCTCAACTACCAATCATGCCACATCCAAGGCTTCCCTTAAATTCAACTCCACTCATGTCAAGCTATCTGCAAGCTCCACATTAGTAGAATTATCCACAACCACCCCAAATTCCTTCATACCTACAAGGCTCTGAAGTGTCGACTTCCCAATAGAGTCAGCTCACAACACCTCCTATTTTCTTTCAGAATTTAGTTCCAACTCAAAGGAGTGTGGACAAAGAGTGCATTGATGAGCTGGGTGAATGAAGCTATCCACTAAAGTAGCCCATTTGAGGAATCAAAATAACAAGCTATAAGAATCCTAGAAGAGTATTCAAGCTAAATATCAAAGAGACCATCGAGATTCCAGACCATCTTCAAATCAAAATTATGAATGGGGCCAGAGATCATGAATTTTTTTTGAAAGAAGGTAGCTCCAAAGGAAGAAAAAAACATGGAATACCATACCCAACAATGGAGGCATGCCCACACCCCTTGACCAATCAGGTAGTATAGAAAAAATTATAAGTGGTTTTAACTTAGCTGAAGTAGCATTGTCCAGATGGTATAGAATTCACAAAACCAATACACATTTTGAGCTTGATTGTCTGGAGTTCCAAACTACTGCAAAATATTTCAAGTAGAGGTCTAGAATGCCATTGATGGTTCGACCTATAGGGAAATTGTTTTGTCTGAGCCATATGATTCCTTAGTTTTGGTGGTCAACCAGTCTCCCTTTCCTTGAAGTGACATCAATTCGCTAGAGAAAGAGGTTTCAACAAAGGGAGGCGGACCAAAGGATGTAAGTAACACAAGATCTTTATATTAGTTGTTTGATTTAGTAGATAATGGTCCTAAAGATGAGGAAGAGCAAAGTGAGGATGAGGTTCATATGTTCCACTAGTATGCTACTCCCTATAACTTAATAAATAGACAATTTGGTGGTACCTTTACAACTTCTGCCCCACCTATCAATTTAAATACTCCACCTGATCCTAATGCTAGCAACAACCCAACTTATCGCAAAGTGCCAACCCAGTATTTCAAAAGAAATAGGTAGCCTCATCCAACTCAAGATCAAACTGTTAATGATGCCCAAGGCACGTCCTCTGAGGTAGAAGTGGAGAAAATGGGAAATTACATGGCCGAGGAATTTAAGAAAGTAAAGATAAGCTTCTCAACCTTTGAGTGGCTAAGGGTACCTATCATTAGGAACACCTTCTTTCGATCAGTAAATGGAATTGCCCCATCAAAACCAGCTCAAGAAGCACATGTAAAGAGAGTCTCATTTGACACCTCCAACAATAAGCTCTTGATCATGGAAATTATAGGAAAGAAGCCCAATCAGCCACCTAACCAGCCACCTAAAAATATTTAGCAAGTAGATAAACAACCAACTAAGGAGAAAAATCAAGTACAAACATGAGATAGAATTAACAAAAAAATAAGGCTCAAGTGGCCCAGGCTGATGTTTTTGTGGGGCTATTCCAAGGGAAGTTGGAAACTCCTCTTTTCCTATTGAAAATTCATATATTTGGAAAAAATCTACATAACTACCTCCTAGATTCCAGAGCCTCAACCAATGTTATACCACTCATAGTATGCCAAGCACTAGGAATAAACCTGACCTCGTCTAGATGAAAGGTGACCCAAATTGACAAGACTAAGGTAAACATAGTGGGGGAGTTGAACATGATCCCTATGTAATTCATAACAAAAGCAAGGGTACAACAGGTTATTAACATCTAAGTCAAAATTATCCTAGATACTTATGGTGTCATCTTGGGAAGGGACTTTACTCGGGCTGTCAATGGCTATGCTCAACTGATTATTCACACCTGTGGGTGCCTTGGAAGGGACTACCTAATCAAATTCAGATTGAATGTGAGCCCTGAATGAAATTCATGATCACTAAGTACAATAATACGAATGAATTCCTATTTGCAGAAATGGAGTTGGGAAATTACTTTCCCATCACCTACCAAGGTGAAGAAGAAGGTGAAAAAGAGGTCCTTGTGCTATACCATGCCCCTGTTGATTTGAAAAATCTTCCCGACAACATGAAAGTATTGGTTGAGTCAGATAGTGAGGACAAACTAGAGGATGGAAACCTTGGGTTGTTCAATGGATTCCAAGAGTTTATGCAGAAGTGTGCAAGATCAACTTAGTTTAGGAGCTAGTATCGATTTCAAAGAGTTGTTGTTACCCAATTGGTGTAGAATACATGATGCAACTCATTTAGAGTTTGAGTGTTTCTTATTCCAAACAGTTGTGGATCATATCAAAAGGTAGATCACTCCAAAAGAGGTTATTGAAGAACAACAAGATCAACGCCAACCTGAGCACAAACAACCACCTCAGGGTGTAGAAATAGATACACAACTAGGAAAAGAAGTATGCTTGAACAATTCCAAAGGAAAATGTCCCTCAAAGTTTTGGAAGTTGCGATTTGATGGATCCAAATCCAAGCAAGGAGCAGGAGAAAGCTTCGAGTTAATCATTTCATCGGGTAAGACTTACTTTTCTTCCCATAGATTGCAATTTTATTATACCAATAATGTCATAGAATATGAGGCCTTAGTTCATGGGTTGGTCATGGCTTTGAAAAAGAAGGTCAAAATATTGCAAGTCTTTGGGGACTCTGAATTAGTTATCAAGAAAGTTAGGAAATTATAGTCGTGTCTTGATCAAATATTAGCAAACTATAGGCATAGAGTATGGGATCTCATAGAAGGACTAGATGCATTCAACATTCAACTCATTCCCCATAACAAAAATCAAACCATTGATGCCTTAGCACAAGAAAATAGTACCCTCTAGCCCTTATCATTAACTGGCCTAAATAAATTCATAGTAGAGCTCACCTCTACCCTATCAGTTCCCGATAATTTCACTAACTTTCAAGTGTTTGATGATGAAAAGAATATCCTTGAATTCATTACCAATTTAGATGTTTGCACCTCCCAGATTATAGATGAAGTAGAGCTAGAGGAAGTCGAGCTTGACATAGAAGGGATAATCAATTTAAAAACCAACATGATACCTAGGGGTATGGTTCAACTAGAAAGGATATTTGACCCATATCACATAAGAGACAAGGATCAGTAGACTAAGAAAGAGTTTGTATATCATCAGTGTAATACTCATAACTTGGGTACCATGGAGGATGTTAAAAATGTTTTTTTTGAAAACATTTGCACCCCAAAAGAAAGGAAAGGAATTTTTGGGGAATTGCACACTTATCATGATGTGATATCTTGGGGGTATGAAGACCTAAAAATGTATGATACGTGAATCATCACCCACAAAATTCCCCTCAAGCCAGATGTGAGACCCTTTAGGCAATGACAACACCCAATTAATGTGTTGCTAGAACCCATAATCTTCAAGGAGGTACACAATTTGTTGTCCGCTTGAATCATCTTTCCTATTCAAAATTCTACATGGGTGAAAAATTTAGTTTTGGTAAGAAAAATGAAAAAATTAGATTATGTGTGGATTTCAAAAATATCAACCGGGCCTCTGAAAAGGATAACTATCTAGTACCCTCACTAGATGAAGTGGTGAAAATAGTGACTGGTTCAAAAATGATGTCCTTTTTGGATGGCTACTTAGGATACAATCAAGTGATGGTGTTGTATGAAGACAGGCACAAGATGGAATTCACCATAAAGTGGGGAACATTTGCATACAAAAGGATGCCATTTGGTTTGATCAATGTAGGTGCAACATTTCAGCGAGACATGGATATAACCTTCAAGGATCTCATTGGAAAATGCATCATCATCTACATGGATGATCTTACAATGTTCTCAAAGAAAAGAGGGGATCACATATCTGACTTATGCAAGGTTTTCCAAAATGGCAGGGAATTTGGCATCTGATTGAACACAAAGAAATGCATCTTTGGGGTGACAGAAGTAAAATTGCTAGAACATGTGATTTTAGAAAATGGAATATCAATTGATCCAGAGCATATTCAAGCTATCTTGAAGATTCAACCTCTGAACAAAAAAAAAGGGGAATGAAATCCGTTTTTGGAAAAATCAAATTTATCAAGAAGTTCATCATAGGCTTTATATAAATAGTCAAGAAGTTGAATGCCATGCTCAAAAAAGATGCTAAAGTGGAGTGGACGCCTAAAGCTAGGTAGTATTTTGCAAAAATTAAGTGAGCTATTGTAGATGCTCCCACGTTGGTCAACCCAATATATTTAAATCCTTTCTATATCTATTCTTTTGCTTCAGACCACTCCTGTGCCAACATGTTAACACAAAAGGATGATGAGGGAAATGAGCATCCTATTTCCTTTATGAGTGCTCCACTAAAAGATGTTAAATTGTGTTACCACAATTTTGAAAAGCAAGTGTATTCTCTAGTTAAAGGATTCAAGAAATTCAGACATTACATTCTAATAAATAAGGTATTTTCAATAGTCCCAAACCCAATTGTCAAGGTGTTGCTGATGCAGAATGAACCAGGAGAAAGAAGAGAAAAATGGGTTACACCATTGCAAGAGTATGACATGGAGATCCAACCAGTGAAGCTGGTTCTAGGGCAAGCTCTCACACACATGATGGAAAAAACAAAACTAGAGCTTATGGTCCAACAATACCACTTGGAGGATGTTTCTCCATATGAATTGTACGATATTGTATACTACCTGCTAAACAATAAATTCTCACAACGTCTACAAGGATTCCAGAAACAAGCTTTGCAACTGAATAGAAACAACTACATGCTGAAAGGAGCCATGTTGTATAAGAATAATCATGAGGGAATTTATCTTTAGTGCTTAGGGAAAATTGAAGAAAATGAAGTGATGAAGGAGTTCCATGAAAAATTTAAAACAAGACATGGATCTAGCCCTTCGACAACCCATCAGATTTTACGGGCTGGATACTATTGGCCAACTCTATTCAAAGATTCTTACAACCACGTCTGATCCTACCATGTCTTCCAAACCGTTGCCACTAGGGAAAGGTACGATGTTGTTCCACTACAGTATGTTGCTGAGGTAAGACCATTTTCTCATTGGGGACTTGACTTCATTGGTTTGGTAAATCCACCATCCTTTGTGGGCCACAGGTACATTCTAACCATGACTAATTATTGAGCTAGATGGAAAGAAGCAATTTCTTATAGACAATGCATGACTGAGGTAGTAATTAATTTTCTTGAAATATTTATTATTAATCATTTTGGCTGCCCCTTTACATTTCTCTGTGATAATGGTCCTATATTTGCTTCCCTTAAGTTTTCTAGTTGGGATTTTGACAACGGGATCGTTCTCAAATTTTCATCAAACTACTATCCCCAAGGGAATGGGTTAGCTGAGTCCATGAACAAGAACTTGTTGAACATCATATGCAAACTACTAGACAAAAACCCAAAGGATTGGCACACCCAGTTGTATTTTTCCCTATGGGAAGATCACACTCGACATACAACATCCCTAGGAAATTCTCCATACCACCTCATTTATGGTTTAGAGCCTATCTTCCCGGTTCAACTCAAGATCCATACACTACAATTAATCAATACCTATTATGAGGAAAGAGAACACCTTGAGGGTCACTTGGCTAAGGTGCTCCATTTAGAAGAAGTCACTAACGAAGCAATAGAAATTTTTTCCAAACATTAGGGCGTAGTCAAGAGATGGTTCAACTGTAGAGGTAAAGTTAAGGCCTTTAGGATTGATGATTTGGTCCTGGGTTGGGACAAGGCCCATGAGCAGAAATGAGGACATGAAAAATTCGACAAGCTATGGCTTGGCCCCTTTCAAATTTCTAAAATTTTAGGAGATAATGCTTTTCACATAAAAACATTAACCAAAGAAGATGTCCCATTGTCAATCAATGAACAATACCTCAAACATTATTTCCTTTCATGATTTGTTTAAGCTCACCTTTGTATATAATTAGGGTAGGTTCCTTTTGCTTTCTATTTTTTTTTCCTTTGCTTCCACTTGTTTTCCCGAACCTTATCTTACTGAGGGTATTGTTTGATCTTGATGCGATGGTTGTGATCAACCTTTCCAAAGGGCTCATTTTTCTGCACATTCCTTTTGTTCCATGGATAAGTCTTCATGAGTTACCAAGAGTTTTTGTTCGCCCCCGTGAATTGGGTTTCCTCACTTGAACTTTGGCTTGACTTAATATGGAGCCCTTATTTCATTCCTTCATGCATGTATTAGATTACACGTGCTACATGTTGGTGTTTTTTCTTGCACTCCCCAATTCTAAGGAAAACACACAATGCCTAAACAAAAGGATCAAGGGGTTAAGAAAAAGGTCTTGCACTATCAACAAATCAAGGACAAGAAAGGCCAACGAACAAGGCTATGATCAACCTTATACACTTTGAGCTCCACAAAACTCAGGAGGGTGTTCCTATTCAAAGATATTCACATTTAATGAAACTTGCACTAAATAACACATTGCAGATTTCTAACATGTGGATGATTCTCAGATAAATATATAAAGGATGTTATACATTTCATTACATTCAGACATAATCCATTTGCACCTACAATCAACATTGAGAATAGATAAATTAAGAGACATCTTCACTTGAAATACACAGAGAAGTCACAAGAGAATAATTCTCAATCATAACCCTTATGTTTTATAATCTCCATGAAGATACAAAAAACCTAATAAATTAGACTTGAAAATGGAAAATATTCATTGAGGATTTAAATGGTGATTCCTTCCAAGGTTTGCATAAAAGAAAACACTAGACTAGTGCCTTGTCCATAATAGAGTAAAAATGAAATACCCATCTAGTAATAGCCTGAACACAAAACCAATGACCATTAAGTCATTACTGCATTACAATAATGAGATCTCTTAAGGAAATATCAACAACATTCTTATAGATCCTGAATGCAACACAATATATTCAATATTTGATTGAAAGCACACTTAATCTGTTCTTTGACCAAAAGCCATCAATCCAAAAATTTATTGCAGCAAATGTGCAACAAAAACCATTATAATCCTTGATTACTTTGATAAAAACTATAATTTATACATTCAAGAGACATTAGAGTATGGCATTTTTATGATTTGCAAACTGATTTTCTTGCGATTAACATAAATGAATTACACCATTGGAACTTTGAAATTTAAAGAACTCCTAACCTAGAGATAACTTTGTACACAAATTACAATATCTCCAACCTTGAGTAAATTGGAACCCCTCCAAATGAAACCAAAAATTACATTTTAAGAGAAAAGAGAAGAGAAGATAGAATTCCTAAAAAGAATCCACTGTTGACACATGCCATCTTCAGCTCCCTTGATTCTGTAACAAAATGGAATTTAGAAAATTCCTCTTTACTCTCCATTTTCCCTCTTCTTGGTCTTCACTTGCAAATCTCATGCATCTTTTTACCCTACTTATAGAAATTCATTTACTCGCTCCATTTTCACTTGCAAGTGAAAAATATCACTCCTGGGTAAAATCCCACTTACTGACAATTAAAATTTTCTTTCATCTTGCATTTTAACTTTGCAAATTAATCCACAAAGTCTTCAATTTAATCTTTGTTTACTTGTAATTGACTTAAATGGAAAATATGCAGCCATTTAATCTGCAAATGGTTTGACATTATGTCAAATACTTATCCTGCAACCAATTGCATATTCATTCTACCTACAAGCATTTTTTTCTTAATTGAGCTTCCAACTTTTACATCACCATTTTTACTTGAAACAAATTCCAGATCTCCCTCATTCACTTTTCAATATAGAGAGAACATTTAATTGCCTGCCATTGCAAAAGAATCATGTGCCAGTCATTAGAAATGATTGTTGGGCATTTTTGTCCTGAATGGAATTTTGAAAACTATTCAAACAAAATTTAAAACATTTCCAAGGTGTGAGAAATGGTTGCAAATGGATTTGCAATCATGTAAGTCATTTTTTGTTGTAGCTGGACATGTAAAACAATTTCTCAGTATTTTAGAGCATCATATCAGCCAATTTATTCAATTTGAATGCTCCAAAACCTCCCCTAAGTGTTCAAATAAGGATAGGAAATTTATTTAATCCATAAACAATCTTTGGGCAGCCTCAAAAGAGCCAAAAAGTGGCTTCCCCGCCAGCCTACGCCCTTCACAAAACCTCTCCAAAATTCTGGCGAGCTGGCAAAAAAAGGCTTTGGGTGTAAAATTTTGACTTTTAATTCATCTTGAAACATGTAAAAAAGATTTCAAAGACCCCCCCTAACATTTAAAACACCAAAAATGCTTTAAATCTTTCAAAATTTTGAAGTTCCAAAGAGGAAAAACCAATTTTCTTACTAAAAAAATGGTGAAAAATTGTTTCTCACAAATGGGACCACTTGGAGCCATGATTTTTTGTTTAGGGACATTATCAATTATTTAGAGAAAACCCATTTTCTCAAAATTTGCATCATCGAGAGATTTCTAGGACCTCATTTGTAAACTGGTCTATCTGATGCCTTTGTCGCAACTGAAATGCATTAAAATAATGCATCATATGATCTCCGATTTTGATGAAAATGGATTTGGAGATGTTTTGAACCAAAATGAGAGATGGGTTTCCCTCAGAATTGTAAAGTTCGAAACTTTCTGAAACACCAATTTTGGTTCAAAACAATTAGATAAAACAATTAGATAACCCATCAGAACTCATCCTAAGAGCCTAAAACTGAGCAAACATGTTACCATATGCCAAATGAATATGCTCACCAAGGGGATTTACAATATGAGCTTTGAGTTGCAAAATATTAATCGACAAAGAGGGCCTCCGGGGCATATTCAACAAGATGAGAGCCTAGGCTATGCAAATGCATTGAAGAGATATAAACACTTCAAATTTTTAAAATTTGTAGGTTCTATCAGTGGCTCATGTTTGTGGATGTCTGCCCCTTGCAGGCATGGCGAGATTCCAGATCTCTAGAGAGTAGACCATGTCCAAATCCATTGGGTGCTCTAGAATTGCTCCATTATGTTACATTGGAACTCATTTTTCAAACTTCATTTGGTGGCCCAAGCCCCCAAAAATGAAGTACCAATATTTACCTTTGTCAAACACTCTGTTATCTATTGTTTGCAGTAGGCCAAGTCTGAAAACACTACCATGAACTGCCCACAAACCTACCCTATCATTGACATGCCTTACCATACCATTGTTCTTTCCAATGTCACAACTAATTTTGTCAATTCGCAATCTGCAATCAGACACTGATTGAAATCTATAATCATTATGAAATTTTACCTTGGCCATCTCATTGTCATTTTCCACTAAATGCTCATCCAACTAAACTGAGAAATTAAAATGTTCATAGTCCATTTGACCATTGACATCATCACATTTGACATCATATTTAGTTTGGACATCAAACTGAAAAATTTCATAAACACCTTGTTGTGCACTATGCAAACAACCCCCAGGTGCATCAAAAAGAAAAAAAACATATTCAGTAGCCTCCTTGAATTAGGCATCATGACATGAGCACATATCTAGACATTTTGATTCAGCTGCATCAAAACACTCCTTGTTGTCATGGAAATGGAGATCATATGCATCATCAACATCCCAAAACTGAGTAAATGCACTCATCTCAGGTTAAGTAATATATTTTGATTCATTTTTAAAATTATCACTCAGTTCAATATAAAATGCATCAAAATAAGGCTCAAACAATTCAGAACCAGCAAGTTCAACAAAAAGAAACTCATGTGCATTGGTAATTTCATGTGCATGATCAATTGATAAGTGTGTTGACCCAAATGTGAAAGATTCATTGCAATCTGAATGTTGTCCATTAACAATTGATTAAGAATATTTGTTTTCCTCCATATAAATGCTTTCCTCTTGGGATGAAAACATGTCCATATTCATACTGTGAAGACAAGAAAGATCTACAAAGAAGCACCCATATTCAATTTCATATTGAATAACATCACACCCACTGTCATTTGCATCATTTGGCTCGTCTACACATTGATCAAAAAGTTTTGCAATGTCAACACAATTTGAAATTTTATTGTCATTTAAATCAATAGACTTTTCAATGTTACCAATGGGTAATAATGTTGATTCAAGGTCCTTATGATTGTCACAATGCACAACTTGATTATTCAACTATGAACCACTTTTTTCATCAATGTGCATATCATCATCCTCTTCATACATCACAAATTTTTCTATCTCTACATCATATAAAAAATCATGAGTAGGAGGGATATAAATACATTCATCAACATATTTATCATGTCTACTTCTATGTTCAGGATCAAAATACTAAAAACACACCTTCTTTTCTTCAAATTCATCATAACTCATAGAGTTAGTGTGCTCCATTGATAGCATACTCGAACTACATTCCATATATTCATCATATGGGATTTGTTCATTCACTTGTGAACAAGTGACTTCATGAGAATTTGTATCATTGCATCCTTCATGTGTAGAAATTAATTCTAAGCCACCCTCATGGAACCATTCGTAGTCTTCAAGTGAGCAATCAAAAATTTCACTCTCATCACGACATACACTATGCTCAAAATTTTCATAATTAATGCTTAAAATTTCATTTTCAAGATCAAGATCAATGATTTGTGATTAGAAATCAACAACAATTGCAAGTGTATCTTTATCTTCATCACTGGTATACAGATCTGCATATATGCTACTTGTGGACTGATTACAATCACTATCTTCATCCATACAAGATGGAAGTTCATTTTTTGATATACCATTTTCACTTGTTTGCATTGTTTTTTAATTTTTATCAATAGGACAGCTACCATTAACATATTGAGACATCATATTTTGTGCATAGTCACACTAGGATCCTTCATAAATCGTTATCTCTTCAAGTACTTGATCAAAAATGTGAGGTTTCAATTCTTTTGGAAAGGTACTCAACCTTGACTCAAAGATTTCAAAAAATAAATCAATGCATGTTGAATCCTCAGGTCTGAAATTTTTGGGGACCTCCAACAAGGCATCCAAAAATCTTGAGAATGAATCATAGGGTGATTCTCCCTTGTTTCTCTTCATATTAGACAACTCTTGAAAAAAAGACATTTGATCAACATTACTGAAATTTTGTTGATGTTTAACTTAGAGCTCACTATAATCTATGTGTTGTAGTGATGGAAAATTCAGAACAAGAGAAGCATTACCCTCTTGGAAAACATTTCTATTGGTTGATTTATGAATTCCATTTGTATGAGGTATTCTAGGATAACCAACACTTGCATCCATGTATCCTTTCATCATTGGATATTTCAGATTGTTCTCAATATCGATGGCAATTTGATATGCCTGATGTAATGTTGTAGGCTCTTTATCTTTTAACAGATAGCTCATTTCTTCATCAAATGAATCAAAGTATACAATCAAACAAATTGCATTTTTTGGTCTAATGCTTTCAAGAATGTCACCTAATGTTTTTAAAAATCTGAGATTGAAAGCTGGGACTAACTCATCTTCTTCTTTTTGGATGTTATTAAGTTTTTGTCTCACTGAATTTGGATTAATTATTTCTCCAAACTGCTCTATGAATTCTACCATGAACTCATTCCATGAAGAGATGGAACGCACTAGAAAATATGAAAACCAATCTCTAGAATCTTTCTTCATAGATTGAACAAAGAACTTCATGACAACATCTTCATGGCTTATCTCATAATCTCCCATCAAATCAGAAAATTCTTGTAGATGTTGAGATGCTGATTATGATATTTTCCCTTTGAACTTTGGAAAAAATTCCCTAACTTCATTGGGAATAGGGTTTGGGAAATCTTGAATACCATTAAAATTCAATGGTCTATATCTCTCCATAGAGAAACATCTTTGATGACATGACAAGGGCTGCACACTCTTCATGTTTACATCATGCACCCCATAGGGATGTACAAGTGAATGATACATTTTCTTACACCCCTTTACAAACTTCAAATATCAACTCTACAGTTGATCACTACCCTATTTCTTGCTTTATCATGACCATAAAATATTACAATTGATAAATCAAATACTTCTACATCTAAGATTTCTCTAATGGGTAGATTGTAAAAAACAAGCATACTTCTTCATTACAACATAGAAGCTTAAAATTATAGCTCAGAAGTATGAATTTTTTTTTACCACTACTATTCCCTTAGATCTTAATTCACTTAATAGGGAATCAACATTTTTTCAAGACTTGAATAATTCTCATAAACTGCTTCCAAACATAATAATACTTTCTTAAAATTTATGAGAATACTTGGAAACTTGGAGCAGCTGCTAACCTTTTTCTTGACTGAACATATTTGTAGATCTAAGATTTTCTTCAAATCTTCAGTACATTCTTTGGACAGAGTCACCACCTCTCTTCACAGAGGATTGAACTTCAAGCAACATGAAGCTCCTTCAAAAATGAATTTCCTTCTAGGTTCTCTTCCACAACAAAGTCACACAAATTCTTTGAAGTTTTTCTGCAACACACTCACTTCGAGGTATAAAAAAATCTCTATATCTAAACCAGATGTTCAAATTTACTAAACTCTTAAATCTATTATGTAACAGTCTGCAAGTGGAGATTCAAAGTTCTCCCCAGTGGAGTCATCAATATGTTGGAGGTTTTTCTTGCAATCTCCAATTCTAAGGAAAACCCACAATGCCTAAACAAAGGGATCAAGGGGTTAAGACAAAGGTCTTGCACTATCAACAAATCAGGGACAAGAAAGGCCAATGAACAAGGCTATGATCAACCTTTTTCACTTTGAGCTCCACAAAAATCAGGAGGGTGTTCCTATTCAAAGATCTGCACATTTAATAAAACTCGCACTAAACAACACATTGTAGATTTCTAACATGTGGATGATTCTTAGATAAATGTATAAAGTATGTTATACATTTCATTACATTCAAACATAATCCCTTTGCACCTTCAATCAACACTAAGAATAGATAAATTAAGAGACATCTTCACTTCAAATACACAAAGAGTCACAAGAGAATCATTCTCAATCATAACCCTTCTATTTTTTAATCTCCATGAAGATATAGAAAACCTAATAAATTAGACTTGAAAATGGAAAAGATTCATTGAGTATTTAAATGGTGATTCCCTCAAGGGTTTGCACAAAAGAAAACACTAGACCAATGCATTGTTCATAATAAAGTCAAAATGAAATACCCATCTAGTAATAGCCTAAACACAAAACCAGTGACCATTAAGTCATTATTGCATTACAATAATGAGGTCTCTTAAGGAAATATATACAACATTCTTATAGATCTTGAATGCAACACAGTATATTCAATATTTGACTGAAAGCACACTTAATCTATTCTTGTAACAAAATCCATCAATCCAAACATTTATTGCAGAAAATGTGAAACAAAAACCATTATAATCCTTGATTACTTTGATAAAAAATATAATGCATACATTCAAGAGACATTACAATATGGCATTTTTCATGATTTGCAAACTAATTTGCTTGCGATTAACTAAAATGAATTACACCATTGGAACTCTGAAATTTAAAGAACTCCTAACCTAGAGATAACTTTGTACAAAAATTACAATATCTCCAACCTATTGTAAATTGGAACCCCTCCAAATGAAACAAAAAATTACATTTTAAGAGAAAAGAGAAGAGAAGATAGAATCTCTAAAAATAATCCATTGTTGACACATGGTATCTTCATCTCCCTTGATTCTATAACAGAATGGCATTTAGAAAATTCCTCTTTACTCTCCATTTTCCCTCTTCTTTGTCTTCACTTGCAAATCACGTGCATCTTTTTACCCTACTTGTAGAAAGTCATTTACTAGCTCCATTTTCACTTGCAAGTGAAAAATATCACTCCTGGGTAAAAACACACTTACAACCACTTGCATATTCATTCTACCTACAAACATTTTTTTCTTAATTGAGCTTCCAACTTTTACATCACCATTTTTAATTGAAACAAATTCCAAATCTCCCTCATTCACTTTTCAATATAGAGAACATTTAAATGGTTGTCATTGCAAAAGAACCATGTGCCAAGTCGTTAGAAATGATTGTTGGGAATTTTGTCTTGAATGGAATTTTAAAAAATATTCAAACAACATTAGAAACATTTCCAAGGAGTGAGAAATGGTTGCAAATGGATTTGGAGTCATGTAAGTCATTTTTTGTTGCAGTTGGGTGTGTAATTTTTATTTTTAAGTATTTTAGAGCATCATATCAGCCAATTACTTCAATTTGAATGCCCCAAAACCTCCCCTAAGCATTCAAATAGGGATAGGAAACTTATTTAATCCATAAAAAAGCTTGGGGAAGCCTCAAAAGAGCCAAAATGTGGCTTCCCCGCCAACCCACGCCCTTCACAAAACCTCTGCAGAATTTTGGCGGGCTGATGGGGAAAGGATTTGGGTGTAAAATTTTGACTTGTAATTCATTTTGAAACATGTAAAAATAATTTCAAAGACCCCCCCTAACATTTAAAACACCAAAAATGCTTTAAATCTTGCAAAATAATAAAGTTGCAAAGAGGAAAAAACATTTTTCTTACTAGCGAAATGGTGAAAAATTATTTCTCACAAACGAGACCACTTGGATCTATGATTTTTTGCATAGGGACATTATCAATTATTTAGAGCAAACCCATTTTCTCAAAACTTGCATCATTGAGAAATTTCTAGGACCTCCTTTGTAAGCTGGTCTGTCGGATGCCTTTGCTGCAACTGAAATGCATTAAAATAATGCATCATATGATCTTTGATTTTGATGAAAATAGATTTGGAGATGTTTTGGACCAAAATGAGAGATAGGCTTCCCTTAGAATTGCAAAGTTTGAAACTTTACGAAACAGCAATTTTGGCCCGGTCACAGTTAGAAAACAATTAGATAACCCATCCAAACTCATCCTTAAAGCCTGAAACTAAGAAGACATGTTACCATATGCCAAATGAATATGCTCAACAAGGGGATTTACAATATGAGCTTTGAGTTACAAAATATTAATCGGCAAAGAGGTCCTTTGGGGAATATTCAACAAGATGCAAGCCTAGGCTGTATCGATGCATTGAAGAGATATAAGCACTTCAAATTTTGAAAATTTGAAGGTGTCATCAGTGGATCATGTTCGGGGACGCATGCCCCTTGTGGGAATGGTGAGATTCTAGATCTCTAGGGAGTAGACCAAATGCAAAATCCAATGGGTGCTCTAGAACCGCTCCATTATGTTGCATTGGAACTCATTTTTTAAAATTTCATTTGGTGGCCCTAGGCCCCCAAAAATGAAGTAACAATATTTAACTCTATCAAACACTCTATTCTTTTCTCTTTGCAGTAGGCCAAGTTTGAAAACACTACCATGAACTGCCCACAAACCAACCATATCATTGCCATGCCTTACCATATCACTATTATTTCCAATGTCACCACTAATTCTATCAATCCGTAATGTACAATCAGACACTATTTGAAATCCATAATCATTGTAACATTTTACCTTGGCCATCTCATTGTCATGTTCCACTAAATTCTCATCCAACTGAACTGAGAAATTAAAACGTTCATAGTCTGTTTGACCATTGACATCATCACATTTGACATCATATTTAGTTTTCACATCAAACTGAAAAATTTCATAAACACCTTGTTGTGCACTATGCAAACAACCCCCTATTGCATCAAAAAGAAAAAAAGAATATTTAGGAGCCTCCTTGAATTCGACATCATGACATGAGCACATATCTAGGCATTTTGATTCATCTGCATCAAAACACTCCTTGCTGTCATGGAAATAGAGATCATATGCATCATCAACATCCCAAAACTGAGTAAATGCACTCATCTCAATTTCAGTAATATATTCTAATTCATTTTTAAAATTATCACTCAGTTCAATATAAAATACTTCAAAATAAGGCTCAAAAAATTCAGAACTAGCAAGGTCAATAGAAAGAAACTCATGTGCATGATCAGTTGATAAGTGTGATGACTCAAATGTGAAAGATTCATTGCAATCTGAATGTTGTCCATTAACAATTGAACAAGCATCTTTGTTTTCCTCCACATAAATGCTTTCCTCTTGAGATGAAAACATGTCCATATTCATACCGTGAAGACGAGAAAGATCCACAAAGAAGCACCCATATTCAATTTCATATTGACTAACATCACACCCACTGTCATTTGCATCGTTTGGATGCTCTACACATTGATCATTTTTTTTTGCAATGTCAACACAATCTGAAAATTTATTGTGATATAAATCAATAGAATTTTCAATATTATCAATGGGTAATAATTTTGATTCAAGGTCCTTATGCTTGTCACAATGTACAACTTATTATTCAACCATGAACCCCTTTTTTCATCAATGTGTATATCATCATCCTCTTCATACATCACAAATTTTTCTATCTCTGCATCATATAAACAATCATGAGCAATAGGGACATAAATACATTCATCAACATCTTTATCATCTCTGCTTCTGTGTTTAGGATCAGAATACTGAGAACAAACATTCTTGTCTTCAAATTCATCATCACTCATAGAGTTAGTGTCCTCCATTTATAGCATACCTGGACTACATTCCATGTATTCATCAAATGGGATTTTTTGATTCACTTGCGAACAAGCGACTTCATGAGCATTTGTATCATTGCATCCTTCATGTGTAGAAATCACTTCTAAGCCACCCTCATGGAAGCATTCATAGTGTTGAAGAGAGTAATCAAAAAATACACTCTCATCATGATCCTCTTCACCAACCAATTCATCACAACATAAACTATGCTCAAAATTTTCAGAATGAATGCTTAAAATTTCATTTTCAAAATCATGATCAATGTTTTGTAATGACAAATCAGCAACAATTGCAAGTGTATCTTTATCTTCATCACTGATATACAGATCTACATATATGTTGGTTGTGGACTTATTACAATCACTATCTTCATCTTGATGGAACTTCAAATTTCGCTATTTGTGTTCCATTTTATCTTGCCTTATGTTTCTGGTCATTTGTAGTATTTAGGAAATGCCTAAGGTTTGGGTTTTACCTTTGTTTTCATGTAAAATCCTAGTGTTTTATCTTATGTCTTGGGTGGGATCTGTTTGGCCATTACTTTTTGAAGAGGGTTTTAAAACAACTTATGCCCCATCGCTTCGTCTAGGTCAGACCTCTTTTGATTTATTGTTTTATTTTCTTCGCCTAACTTTATTATTTCCTAAGTCTAGGCTGGCCCCATGCTCCCACATTTTAAGAACAACTTAAGTCATTGTTTTTTGTTGGCCTAGTGATGTCCCCTTGTGCCTTTAATAATTTTTTTATATTTTGCAAAGGGAGAAAATTTGCATGATCGTCGATCAATTATCATTTGATCTTAGTCGTTCCTCGCAATCCCGTGATGACCCCACCACATTGTTTCGACTGATTTCGATATCACAGGCAAGCGCCACATGTCTCATCTAGTGAAGCCAAAAGAGATGATGGAAATACTTTAATACATTTATCTGGCTTTAATACATTATGTAGCGGGTTACTAAAGTAGTTATGAGATGCACGTGCTTCAAATCAGTGAAGATGTTATAATCTCGACAGGAAAGGTGCTCGATGGTTAATGACAAAGCTGGTGACTATGTTGAATGAATAGGATTGTTGATGGTTGAAATCAACAGTTTCTCACCATCGCGTGATCAAAAGTTGTGAGATATTTATTGATCGTGATACCATGGGCGAGTGCCACATGGATTTCCTTGGCAATGCATAGTATGGTGGGCCCTTATCGACATGGTGGAGATCATGTCAGTTTGTTTTGAAGACAACCGCTTGATGATACGACCAAAGTGAGGGATCGACAACTAATATTTGAATCTACATCAAATGCGATTGGAGAATATTGGCGCGACATGCAAGTAAGATTTAATGTCGGATAATACGTCTACTGGCTTGATTTTATCAAAATAAAACAACCATTTTCCTACCCTATTGCATCACAAGGCATTCAAACATCCTTGTGGAGAATTCACAAAGCCAAGGACAAAGTTACGAGTTGTTACAACAAAGATTTGGGTTTCTGCAAACACAAAGACTTTGAAATAGCAAGGAAACTATAGTTTACCCAAGATGGCACTGTCAAAGCAACATTCTAGCCAGGTTGATTATTTAAGTAGAAACATATATGATGATTTCATAGATCAATTTCCCTTGTCAATGAATGATAGGAAGAAGGGGTTGATCTTGATGCGATGAAATACCTTAGGAGGGAGATTAGTGTATCATTGTTCCAACATTGTCAATGCTAGGGTTCCTCTTACAGGTTTAGAAATGTTCAGATTGTGATTTGGACAAAGGAATTTTCCCCACCGCTTTTCGAATGGGTGGATGTATGATATGGAGAAGCTGGTTGTACTGAGTGTATTCCCTGATGTGGATTTTCTTAGAGTAGTGGCTGCACGATATGACTCTTTCACACAGGTGATTAGAGATAATGATGGAAGGGTTATGCTGAGCATTAACAAAGATGAATTCCAACGGGTTTTTGATCTGAGTGAGCCCAATATGTTTTTGGTTCCTATTGATCTTGAGGAGATGAAAGTGGAGTGATAGGATATTGTTAGGTCCTATTACTATAGAATATTGAATGTCAATTAGTCAACCGGGTAGTGTCCAAGGTAGTTTACAGAAGAAGATGATTTGGATAACTCATTTTATATTTTCTGTTTTTCTCCAAACTATCAAAATCAATTCTTAATCTAAGGCTTAAACTGTTTAACTGGAAAAAAATTTCTTCTAAGAAAAACTGGAAATACTAAACTAAAAAGCATAAGACAACTAGCTTAGAAAGCAACACAACTAAACTAGAAAGCATGGAAACAAGCAAACTAAACAACTAATATACTATAGAAGTGGAAAAGTAGGTAAACAAACAATGAAATATTTTAAATAGTAAAAGATTTTATCAATTACAAAAGATAACTCATGCTAATGAAAAACAATGGTGCTCTGAAACTTTAGACTCAACTATTAACAAACTTAGTTACTTCCTACTGAATAGATATCTAGTTTAAACAAATGAAACAACAAAACAGAAAAATACTTATCTATCTAATCTACTTCCCTCGAGTGGCCAACTCGCAGGTTAACACCTCATCTTTAAATCACATAAGCTAATAGTTCTAGAGTCTACCCATTACGAATAGTCATCATTACCCATGATTCGACAAATTTATCAAGAGATAGAAATCAAATTACTCATTCAGCAGTATTTGGAAAACCATGTGAACAACATAACGATACTCTCTCTGACATATTCATTACTCATGAAATTACATTCTTATAGATAACTTTATAACTAAATCCTAAATTTAAGATGGCGTAGATAGCCATTGAAAAAGTCTTCCTCAACTTAAAACTAATTTTGATGTATTTAAAGCTCATAAACATGAAGAAGGCTCAAGAAGAGCCATAAAGTTTTTAACAACAAAATTTAAAAGAACAGAAACTAAATCTTCGGTGCATCATCTAGGCATCTAGGAGTGGGTTTGCAACATTACTCTTGAGGCACATGTTGGTTAAACTTCTACAATAGCTGCATGATGACTTGTTATTTTCTACAAAAACGCTCAAGTCAACCCATTAAACCTGCTTTGGTAAATTTCCTCAATTGATCAAAAGAAAGAAAGAAAGCATAATTTTCCTTAAAATAATTAATTACTTCTCCTAAAGTTTAATAAATTGGCATAGGATTAGGATTGAGTTAGCAAAAGTAAGCTTTCCAAATTATATTATGATGAGGTTATTTTTACCTCATCATTTCCTCCCCTACGTAATTTTTGGTAGGTCCTTCGGCTCCATAGTTAAACCCTGAGTCCTATTCCATTCCTCATAAAGAGTACTGAGATCATGGGTTTCCCTGGGTGATGCATCGAAAGCTTCAGGGTCATGAATAAACCCTCTATGAAACATCACACTCTCCCTCCATTCATTGAAAAGTCTGTCATTCTGATCTGTGGAGATATTGAAGGTCGAGGGTGGATTGAGTAGAAAAGGAGGCCTGTATTTCATTCCTATCCATTTTTTCCTTAGAGTCTTCAGGATTTTAACTAAGGCATCTGCCCTTTTGAATGAACACCTGATATTTAGAGGGAAAATAACCTCTCTTTTCTTCAAATAAGTTGGTAGAGGGGTGAATATTTCCTTGCAAGCATGCCATGCTTTTCCAATTAACTTATGTCCATTTTCCATGAAATTATCATAACACAGCTTGAGGTTGTTGTCATACCTTTCCTTCATTTTATCATTAACAAGGAGAGACAAAAAAATAGCTTTGAACCCATCAAGCCTTGAATTCAGGGACCTGATTTCGAGACCTACTGTTCTTTCTTCCTGTGCAAACTCCTTTGTCCGATCCTACCAATGAATTTGATTCCTCATGGTGGAGAGAAATTCTCTCAGTTCTACCTCTCCTACGAACAAGTTGATGAAGAAATCTATGTGATTTTATAATAAAAATTCATGCAGAAAGAATTCACAGATTAGATCTTGGTCTCCAGGAGTTGAATCTACAAATATTTTAACAAACTCTTTATCATTGGGCTCATAGGGCTGATCATTATAGATCCTAAACAATTTCCATCTTAGCCATTGTTCATTCAAAAACATTGAGTAAATTCTTGATGGTCTTCTACAATTTAGTAAACAGTCCACTACTTGACATGCATCTTGCTTTCCTTTGTAGGCCCTATGAAATGACTCCTTCAGGAGCACCAGTTCCTTCTTTGGTCTGTAATTTTTAGCTTGGACATTCCTAAGGAAGTAACACTTTTCCATACATTTTATTAGCAAAGGTGGAATGCGGACTTGGAACCAATCAGTTACAACTGGTTCAGTCTGAATTTCTTTGGACTCCATTTGAGGTTTTACAATGCATTCCTTCAAGTCTTGTTCTAGTTCAACTACCC
Organism: Sequoiadendron giganteum; assembly: GCA_007115665.2. Taxonomy (NCBI): domain Eukaryota; kingdom Viridiplantae; phylum Streptophyta; class Pinopsida; order Cupressales; family Cupressaceae; genus Sequoiadendron; species Sequoiadendron giganteum. The sequence goes on along the minus strand of CM021107.1, from coordinate 117,760,734 downwards.
TATTGATGGAAGTGTTCAACTCTTTAGTTTTTGTTTTCTTTTCCTCCTTGAAAGCTGTGAGCATAAACATAAAATTTTGTTTTATTCTTTCCATCTCTGCATCTTTGTTTGCAATGTCAACATTATAATTTTTATGCTTTTGATTTTGTTCTTCCATTTGCTCTTGTAACTTACATATTAGTGAATCCTTTTCCTGCAATTGAAGCTTGAAGCCCTATATTTCTTGGTCTCTTTTATTTATTATAACTATTTGCACAGTCAAATCTTCTTTCTGTAATTCTATAAGTTCATTACCTTTAGACAATTGTCTTTGTAAATCATCTATTTCTACTTTACACTTTTTCAATTCAGCAATGACACTACTTGTTTCAACAGTTTCAACAATTTTATTCACAATGGGTGACAAATTTTCTGGCACACCGTCATCCCCCTCAGGTTCTCTTCCCTGAATCTCAACATTGAAGATTTCCTCCACATGTGTAGAGTGGAAAGGAAATTCCTCACTTGAATATTTTTTATTTAGGGGTACCTCCTCTTCATTAGCAAGCTCTAAAATTTCTATGGGCTTAGGTGGCCACTTAGGCTTTTTCTTTTGTGAAATTCCCTCCTTACCCTGTATTGGGGTTTTGGAGAATTCAAAAGCTAGCCGCTTACTCCTTCTGAGTGGAGGAAATTATTGGAAAGTGACGGGTGTTCTATTTTTCCCCTTTCTTTTTTTTCTGGGTTTACTTGAGTCAGAATAAATAATATCAACCTGTTCTGGCAGGTCAGGGGTTTTGAATTCATCCCCGAAGAAGTTTAACAAATCCTCACCAGAAGTGGCGGGATTAAGAGCTTCCAGAGTTGGAGAGCCCTTAGGGGAAATTAATCTGAATGATGGAATAGCTTGGTGGGATGGTTCCCCTAATTCTATGGTTCTTGCAATTGCAGGCTTCTATATTTTCTTTAGAAACTTCTCCCATTTTCTTGCAGGTTTCTTACAGAAGTGGTACTTGCAAATTAGGTGAATTAACCCATGATGTTTCAAAGGCCCAATCCCTATTTTATACCTTTCTATGGAAGTGTTTAAGGAATCACACAAGAATTCAGGCATATTAACCCTAAGAGCTAGGTCCTCCTTCCCATGACGTAAATGGGTCAACATACGAAAGGCACGTCCTACAACTATAGTTAACTGACCCTCACAAGTAAAATACTTTATGATCCATGTGACGACAGTGCCCTAGGGTTCTAATATGGAGGTTCTCTGGAACCCTTTATTCTATCCCTTGGTACTTATTACTACCATTGGGTGTGGGTCTCCCTCTCTAACAAACAATTCAGATAATTTCTGGTACTTAATTTGAGAGGTTTCCTTAATTTTTATTCCTGTATTCTCTAATCCAGATAAGTGGGAAATAATTTTGGAAATTACCTTGAAATGCTTCCCCTAAAATACCACCTCGCCATTAGTGTAGTTCTCAGAAAAAGAGCTTACCAGATTTTCATTATAGCCCTCAAATTTTCTGATGAAGCTTAACTACCCTACTTCTTCAAACAACCTAGAGATATTGCTCAATCCTAACAACTTTTTTGTTGAATCTGGCTCTGCCTTTCTTTTACCACCCCCCATTTCCCGATTTCTCAATCTGCAAAAGACTTCAATTCTGGCACAAAGCTTTTACGTAGGTTTTTGAAAATATTGCCTCTGAAATCACTTATTTGTCTTATTTGTAGCTTACTCTTCAATGATTTCCAATCTGTATGGAGGCATGCGAAAGGATTTTTCGTACAAGTAGTTGATTGCCCTGTGGCACAAATTGCTAAATTGGGAGTGAAGTTTGTACCAATTAATTATTCTTTATTCGAAAATAACTACCTACTTAAAGCAAAAATTAATACTTACTTGCATTCTATGATCGTTTGAAGATCTTATACCTTACAGATTTGACAGGATGACGTGAAGGCATTGGCTGAGGTGATGATAGATTTATTATGATATGGGTGCAAAATTCTATGGGTAGCAGAACTATCAATGAGGAGTACAAAATTGGGTGCCTTATTTGTGATTAAAGCAAAAATAGAAAGACAAATGTATGAGATATTATGGCGGAAGAATCACAAAATTTAAATTTTTGAAAAAGGTGGCGGAATGCGAATGAACAAGTTTTGAAGCACACAATTTGACATCGCGCTCGAAGCTTGTACATAAGTTCTGGAGCATGCAAGAGGTTTGCATTTGTGATGAAAAAGGTGGATAATTTATGGAGCATCGGTGTGAGATGCAATCAGGATAAAAGTGAGATGAAGGTTCCAGAACATCGCTGAAAGATGCAGCCGAAAAGGAATGAAATGAAGGTTCTGGAGCATCGCCGAAAGATGCAGATGGAGCAGCAACAAAATGAAATGTTATGGAGCATCATCGAAAGATGCAGCCAGAGTAGCAACAAAATGGAAGGTTTTGGAGCATCGTCGAAAGATGGAGCCGAAGCAGCAACGAAATGAAAGATGGGGTGATATGATACAAATTTTTGAACTTCGAGAGATTTTAACCTTAGTGTAGAATTCATCCTCGACATGATGAGCTTTGTACAAGTTCCAGAGTATCGAGCATGAAAAACCGTCAAGTTCTGGAGCATCTGGCACTGACATCATAATGTTCTAGAGGATCACTGGAGGGTGCTCCGAAAGTTATTTTCCCGTATTGAAGAAGTCCTACAAAATGGAAAAAAATTTAGCTAAGTCCAAAAAGAAAAATTTAATGAAGGAAAATATCTTGACATACATGTCTTTTTATTGCATTTTTTTTAATTTTATTCTTATTTTTTATTTTTTTAACAACATTGTTACCAGATAGACTCTACCTTGGCAGAGTCAACACATTGGACCTCGCCGTGCATTTCTACCATCCTTGAAAAGTCCTCCTTGTTGACCAACTTATTGTAGACATGTAAGTGGTGACCATTAACCAAAAGAGTTCGTGTGTCACCATTAACTAGTTTCAACCAAACAGTTTCTTTGAAAAGATTTCATCAATTTCATAAGGTCCCAACCAGTGAGTCCTGAGATTTCCCTTATGATCTTTGTATCTTGAATCGAATAGAAGGGCCTAGTCTCCATTATGAAACTCCCTCTCCTTAATATGTTTGTCATGCCATACCTTTCGTTGATGTTGAATTAGTTCAGTTTGATGGACGATGTCTAGGCGAAGCTCATCCAATTCACTTAGTTGTAGAACTCGTTCAACTTGGGCTCATTTTAAATCTAGACCTAGCTCCATAGATATTCGAAGAGTTTGTAGTTCAAACTCAATGGGAAGAAGAGGCTTCTTCCAAAAAATGATCTCATAGGGGCTGAATCCAGTCGTAGATTTGCAGGTTGTGTTGTATGCCCATACGGCTTCAGGGAGTTTCTTGGCATAGTATTTTCTTCTAGAAGAAATTCTTTTCGTTAAATTTTTTTCGAGCTCTCTATTAGTTACTTCTACTTGGCTGTTCGCTTGAGGGTGGTAAGGGGATGACTTCCTATGGCTTACCCGAAAATGGTTGGTAAATGCTAAGAGCACCTTGGACATAAATTGCGATCCCTAATTAGTTACGATAGTTCGAGGGGCTCCAAATCTAAGGAAGATTCTATTATAGAGGAATTCCACGAATTTATCTTCCCTAGCCATGCATAAGGCTTGAACTTCAACCCATTTCGTCAAGTAATCATTGCAAACCAATATGCACTCTTTCCCTTGAGAGGAAGGATCTATGGGTTCGATGAAATCTAAACCCCATTTCTTGAATGGTTCAAGCACTACCTATGGCAGCAATGACATTTTGGAAGAAGTAGTTGGTCTTCCCACCCTCTAAAATTCATCACAATGATGAACATAGTTCTTAATGTCTTTATGCATTGAGGGCCAATAGTATCCAACACCTAAGACTTTATGGGAAGTTCTCTTTGCAGAGTAATGCCCTCTTGAAGGATCATCATGATAGGCCCTTAGAATGCTATAGGTTTCATCCGCTCTCATGCATCTTCTTAGAATCATATCAGACCCACAACAAAATAGAATTTCATTAATCCACTTGAATGGGGCACTTTCCCTGATTAGATGCTTCTTTTGCTTAGTCATGAATCCAGGGGGTATCTCTGAAGAAGCTAAATAGTTAGCGATAGCTACAAACCAAGGTGTTTTTACAGAAAATGCAAACAAATTTTCATCTGGGAAATCATCTTGTATAGGGGTATTATCACCTTATTCATGTTTGATTCATGACATAAAATATGCTACCACATTATATTTCCCTGGTTTATCAAGAATCATGGCATTAAACTCCTGAAGGAGTAATAACCATCTCATAATTCAACCATTAACTACGGGATTATTCATTAGGTACTTCACAGCTGAGTGGTTTGTATGAACTATAGCCTTATACCATGTAATGTGGTGGCAGAATTTTTTTATGGCATGAACAACAACTAATAATTCCTTTTCTGCTGTTGTATAGTTCCTTTCTGCAGGAGTAAGATTTTTACTGATGAAATATATAGCATACTTTCCCCCGTTATCATCTTCTTGTCCCAGAACTACCCCAATAGCATCATCAAAAGCATTTGCATAGATATGGAAGAGAATACTCCAATTTGGTCCTCGTAGAATGGGAGCAGAGACAAGTTTTTCCTTTATGGTTTCGAATGATGACTGACACTCAGGTGTCCAAACAAATTCTACCTCTTTTTGTAAAAGAGAAAACATAGGAGCTGCAATTTTACTGAAGCCTTCAATGAACCAGATGACTTCAATTTTTTTAGGGTCAACCTTTATTCCCTCAGAGGAAATATGATGACCCAGGACTATTCCTTGTTCCACCATTATTAAACATTTGTCATGGCTAAGGGATAGTCTATTTTCCTCAAAAACTTGCAAAAATCGATCTAGGTTCTGAAGAGCTTCGTCATATGTTGACCCATAGACTGTAAAATCGTCCATGTAGACCTCGACATAGTCATTAACGAGAGCGGAAAATATGGAAAGAAAGACTCTCTGGAAGGTCACTGGAGTGTTGCACAGTCCAAAAGGAAGCACTCTATATGCAAACGTACCCCATGGGCAGGTAAACGTGGTTTTGTCCTGATCTTCTAGAGCAACCTATATCTGATTGTAACCACTAAATCCATCAAGAAAGGAGAAATATTTCCTCCTAGCCAAGTTGTCCAGAACTTGATCAACAAATGGTAGGGGAAAATAATCTCTATAAGTGGCTTTGTTGAGTTCTTGATAATCTACATAGATTCTCCATTTCCCATTTTTCTTTGGGACTACCACCATAGGTGATACCCACCTACTATCAGATATTGGATAAATAAATCTAACGCGAAGGAGTTTGTCAATCTCAATTTTGACCAAATCCTTTAGTGCAGGATTGAGTCTCCTCTATGGCTGGAAAACATGTCTTATACCAATGTCAGTGTAAATGTGATGAGTACAAACACTTGGGTGAATTCCCCTCATGTCCATATAATCCCAAGCAAAATATTTAGATTTTGTACCAACACATTAAACAATTTATCCTCTTGAGTTTCTGTCAACCAAATATTGATATTCAAAGTTTTTCCTGGTAATAGCATTATCGATTTTGTTCCAGGATGGACCAAGGTGACAGTATACATAGGTCGCAATAATGTGTTGAGAGGAAAACTATGAGGTATAAGCTGGTGAAAGCTTGTGATATCCTCAAAGAAATGACTTGTTTTGGGAATCATATTGCTAAGGGACAAGGCATTCCCATTGTAGCATAATTGTGCTCCATTCCACTTATATCAATTGGTTGCCCAAAAATATTTGGAGCATCCATCATTTCTTCCTCATTCGGGGTTATAGCATGTTGTGCAATGTCACTTACTAACTCTTCATCCAATTCTTCCCCATGTTGTTTAATTACTACCATGGCTAGGGAGGCTAAACTCTCTGAACCATTGGTTTCCTCAAGTTCATCGACCCAGACCTTTTTATGCTCTGTAGGTTTAGCAGAGGGATATAAGAACAAATGTTTACTATCTTGACCATGCAAAATGGTCATTCCACCTTCCCTACAATCAATCTTAGCAGAAACCATGGCCATCCAAGGTCTTCCAAGAATTACTTTAGAACATTGAATGTCAATTAATCAACCAAGTAGTGTCGAAGGTAGTTTGCAGAAGAAGATGATTTGGATAACTCATTTTATATTTTATGTTTTTCTCTAAACTATCAGAATCAATTCTTAATCTAATGCTTAAACTGTTTAACTGGAAAACAATTTATTCTAAGAAAAACTGGAAATACTAAACTAAAAAGCATAAGATAACTAACTTAGAAAGCAACACAACTAAACTAGAAAGCATGGAAACAAGCAAACTAAACAACTAATATACTACAAAAGAGGAAAAGTAGGTAAACAAACAATGAAACATTTTAAACAGTAAAATATTTTATCAATTACAAGAGATAACTCATGCTAATGAAAAACAATGGTGCTCTGGAACTTCAGACTCAACTCTTAACAAACTTAGTTACTTCCTACTGAACAAATATCTAGTTTAAACAAATGAAACAACAAAACAGAAAAATACTTATCTATCTAATCTACTTCCCTTGAGTGGCCAGCTCACGTGTTAACACCTCATCTTTAAATCACATAAGCTACTAGTTCTGGAGTCTACCCATTACTAATAGTCATCATCACCCATGATTCAACAGATTTATCAAGAGACATAAATCAAATAACTCATTCAGCAGTATTTGGAAAACCATGTGAACAACATAACAATACTCTCTATGTCTTATTCATTACTCATGAAATTACATTCTTATAGATAATTTTATAACTAAATCCTAAATTTAAGATGGCATAGATAGCCATTGAAAAAGTCTTCCTCAAGTTAAAACTAACTTTGATGTCTTTAAAGCTCATAAACATGAAGAAGGCTCGAGAAGAGACATAAAGTTTTTAACAACATAATTTAAAAGAACAAAAACTAAATCTTCGGTGCATCATCCAGGCATCTAGGAGTGGGTTCGCAGGATTACTCTTGCGGCACATTCTAGTTAAAATTCTGTAACAGCCGCATGATGACCTATTATTTCCTACAAAAATGCTCAAGTCAACCCATTAAACCTGCTTTGGTAAATTTCCTCAATTGATCAAAAGAAATAAAGAAAGCATAATTTTCCTTAAAATAATTAATTACTTCTCCTAAAGTTTAATAAACTGGCACAAGCTTAGGATTGATTAGCAAAAGTAAGCTTTCCAGATTATATTATGATGAGGTTATTTTTACCTCATCATGGAGTATGGGAGGATGAAGTCACTTTTTAGAGGTAAGTTGCTCCCACCTCATTGGGCTAGGGCAGGAGGTTCAAAATTCTATATTAGCCCTAGTGACCAAGAACCTTTCAGACTGAACTATTTTTCAAATCATTTCTTGGCCACCTTTTACTCATTATGCCAGATATTGGGTTTTAATCCCAACACGATGATGCATATTGCTTACATGTTCATGGGGGTGCAAATACAACATCCTAATTTCTCGGTGATTTATGATTTTACTTCCTTTTTGGCTGAAAAAATACATGAAGGGTTGTTGAGGTTGTAACTAAATGATGCAGACACTCCATTCTTCTGGTATTCCATGTCGATGTATATTTTCTTGTATAAGAATGTTGATTTCTTCTTTGAGAAGATGGAGTTAAGGGAGTCGGTTAATGGATAAAGATTGCTAGTGCAGGTATGGGTTCCACATATGTCATATAACAGGGAGAATGCTAGTTATGTGTAGTTCAACAACTTTTTTTCTTCCAGATTGAGAGCCAGGCTAATGGTGAATGTGCCTAGAATTCCTGAGCAGTTGCATGACTTCCTCAGACCAAAGATGAGGAAGCCAGAGTTGAAGGTTTTCCACAACTGGGGTGATATTATTCAATACCCAGTTAGCACTATCTTGAGGGTGTATGGTTTTCAAGGGACCCCTCATATATTTCCATACAATGTGCCACCAAGAGTGGGATTTGCAGAAGTTATGTGGCAGATTGGTTGTATCCATGATGACAACCTTACTGGGAAAGGTACAGGAACATTTTTCCCAGATTATACTGTGGTGTCATATTTTGTCCTTTCAGAAGGAGGCTAGGTACATTTTGGAAAATTCTTTGAAGAATACCATTTGAGGTGTGGTCCCAAGCGGCAGCATGAGCTTGAGGGTTTCTTCACCCTTTTTAGACAAAGGATAAAAGGTGGTAGGTTTGTGCATGAGTTCAAATTCCCTCAGGACCTGATAAGAAATGAGTTTGATCTAACTAGGGAGGAATTGAACAAGGAGAAATGGATAGATTATGATAAGCTATTAGCCATTGTGCACAAAATGGATCCAAAATATGATCCATTGATGGAGTTCAGTCCATATCATAAGAAAGTTGATTTTTTGATGGACAACTTCAAAGAAATCATGGGCACCTTGATGACCAAGAAAATAAACCTAGAGTTGGATCTAGGCATACAGGAGCAAGATTCCAAGCCATTGGAAGAGATGCCAGCCTACCAACCTGCAGAGAATTGGTCTATCTATAGAAGGAAAATAAATGATAGTTGTGATGAGGAAGGAGAAAATAGAAAAAAATAAAATAATGAAATTGCCTACACAACCAGGTCCAAAGCTCAAAACACCTGGGGCAATCAATATTATTGATTTGGAATCATCACCCAAGAATAGTCCCTCACCACCACCATCAGAGCCAAGCCCTAAGAGGAAAAAGATTGAGAAATCACAAGAGGATTTGGTGGGTGAAATTGTTGTCACTAACTAGGACATGTAGATGGGTATGCCTTCTCCTCCTAGGCTAGTTGAATTGGTTCTCTCCGATTTGGATATGAAAGGAAAATGTGTGCAAGATGCAATGATGGAGGCATGCAAGGCATTTTTAGATGATGATGCATTTTTCAAAAATCTAGTCTTCTTGCAATTAGTATGGAGAATGAAATTGGAAGAATATCAGGATAAATGCAAGAGGAGAAGAGAATTGAGATCTGACAGGTCTGGCCAAGAGAATGATGATGAGGTGAAGCTGAATTGATGGAAGAATTCAAGAGCATCACTCTTGAGGAGGGGAGAAAATTCATAAATCAGACTGGTGTCTTGATTCTACCTGAGTGGGACATTGTAGATGCAGTAGCTTTTAATGCTATTCTAAAGTCCAAGCATCCCCTGCAAGATTTTGAGGAAGAGGTTAAGGCAACATTGCAAGATTCTACCTTCAGTGAAGAATATGAGACCTTAGAAATTTGGGCCTTGGCCCCTCAAGGGAGAAAGCCCAATGTGATTGATATTAACCCAAACCTAAGAGGAGGGTTGATAATAAAAGAGCCTCAGAGACCTCAACCATAAAGGCCACTAATCTGACTATAAATGTGGCCAGATTGGCCCAAAAGACTATTGAAAGAGAGGAGGCTGAAAAGAAGGGCCTAATTGAGAAGTAAAATTTCATAATTGGAGAGTATAGCAAGGTGCAATAAAGGAATGTTGAGTTGCAAAATGAGGTGGACAGGCTAAAGTGTAGGAAAATTGGGGAGACATCAAGTGCTATAGAAATCAGAGCATTGCCTTCCACATTAGGATCAGTGCCTTTGGCTTCTCCCATTGTTTCTACACCAAGGTCTCCTGACCAAACTCCTTCCCTCAGCCCTAATTTAGAGCCAGCTGATGAAGAAATAGAATTCTCTATTGATCCTACAAAAAAGCAGCTGATGCACAAAATTGCAGAGTTACAGGATTCCTTGAAGGTAAGTGAGGAGGGAGCACTTTTAAAGCAGGGGGAGGTAGTTAATGTTATATTGAGACATTTAAATGAGAAGTTTGATGATAGATTGACATATGTATATTCTTTATTATTAAATGAAATAAAGAATATTGATAGGGATTAGGAGGTAGTAATACCACTGATTGAAAAATGGATCCCTAGGGCCAGTGATTTAGACATAATGTATAAAGCCTCAAGGTTTGATACAAATAATAGACCCCAATCATTAAGGCCTACTCAAGTGTTAGTTAAGTCGTTGTAGGGTTTTCAGGCCTTACCAGATGACTTGAGTTGGAAGATCAAAGAGTTGGTGAAGAACTTTAATGATTGGAGTGACAAATTGTTACCTGATATAATTGATGAGCAGGGAAACATCAGGTCATTTCAACAGTGTTTGGATTGAGCAAATGAAGTCATCAATGCACAAATTAAATTGATTTGTGATGACTCAGATTATGACTTGTTGGTGAGTTATATGGACAAGATTATTAGTACCAGTTCATTTTTGGAATCTTTTGAAAGAGAAGAAAATCAGGTGGCGGTTAAGTACACACCTTATAGTGTTAAGGTGAACGAGGTAGTCAATTTTGATTGGCCAACTGATGAAGAATACCAGAGATGGGTAAATGTATACTTAACTAAGGAAGAATGAAACAAAGTAGGTTGCTAACGGTTAAAAAATCAGCTGTTGCAACTACAACGGCTTCCAGTTTTGTTTTTGGTGATAGTCTTGGTGTGAAGTCCTTGAGGTTTTGTTGCCACGTCAACCTTTCTCAGCAAGCGAGCATGAATAAGAAGATTCTTCTCGAGATTTTTGTTGTAACCGACTTTTTGAAGTGTCACAAGGTGGTCCAAGTGACTTGTGACATGTGTACTGTCTGGCCCCATGCTTTTTTTCTCCTTCATTCCCTATAAGAATTATTTCAAGGCCAGAAGTACGGGTTAGCAAGTTAGATATTTTTTGGTCGAGTCTAGGTAAAATTGCAGAGAAAATTGTAAATTCTGATGGTTTTTAGAGAATATGAAATTTAGGTTTTGAGTCGTTCTATTGTAGGTCTTGAACTCGTGGAGATTTGATTGTTTTATGAAAGTATTGGAATTTGAATTAAAATGATTAATTTGAGCTCATGTCTCTCCATTGTACAAGCATATCTAAATTTTGAATAGAATGATCAATGGTTGTTTTGTTCATCTCACTATTGTGGTGTTCATGATTCTTGTTTTAACTTAATTCAAATAATTAATTAAAATTCTTGAATGGGATTGTAGGTGGATATGCTTTGTATAAGGATTCCATAAGTAGTATTGGGTTAGAATATATATTGATAAGATTGTAAAGCAATGTTATCAAGGAACTTATATGTTATGTGTTAAAATCTATCATAATCCCTTAGATGCTTATGAATTTGTCTCCTCCAATGGATATATGGCACTAATTTGAGTTGTACTCATTCATATGGTTCAGTATTTGTTTGTATTTACCTAGATCTTGCTACAAATTTCAAATCAATGACTATAATGTACTATGAAAGGTTGTTGTAGTTATCTCATGCTCCAAGTAGTTGATACTATTGATGAACAACCAATTCTATTCGATATTATCCTATTTTTTTGAGCTATTAAATGAGATTATCTGTTGTTGTTAATGTTGTTTATGATACTAGTGCAGAGGTTGTAAACACATTAAGGGATAACCCTCCCGGGTCTTGCAGAGCCTAAAGTGTAAGATGTTTGTTAAAGTCCTCATCAGTTGGTCCAGGTCCTTCGAGATTCCCTTAATTGGAATTGACAATTCCATAGGTATAATAGAAGACCAACCTGGTTGTAGTTAAAAAACAAACCAACAAATCCATACAAGGTGGATGTTCATTTTCTGATATACCCTTTTCACTTGTTTTCATTGTTTTTTGATTTTTCGCAATAGGACAACTACCATCAACATCTTGAGACATCATATTTTGTGCATAGTCACACTAGGCTCCTTCAACACTCTTTATCCATTCAGGTACCTGATCAAAACTGCGAGGTTTCAATTCTTTTGGAAAGGTACTCAACCCTGACTCAAAGATTTCAAAAAATAAATCAATGCATGTTGAATCCTCAAGTCTAAATTTTTTGGGCACCTCCAACAAGGAATCCAAAAATCTTGAGAACAAATCATAGGGTGATTCTCCCTTGTGCCTCTTCATATTAGACAACTCTTGAATAAAAGACATCTGATCAACATTACTGAAATTTTGTTGATGTTCAGCTTGGAGCTCACTATGATCTATGTGTTGTAGTGATGAACAATTCAAAATAGTAGAAAAATTACCCTCTTGAAAAGAATTTCTATTGTCTGATCCATGAATTCCATTTCCATGAGGTGTGCTAGGATAACCAACACTTGTAGCCATGCATCATTTCATCATTGAATATTTCAAATTGTTCTCAATATCCATGGCAATTTAAAATGTCTGATGTAATGTTGTAGGATATTTATCTTTTAACAAATAGCTCATTTCTTCATCAAATGCATCAAATTATACAATCAAACGCACTACATCATTTGGAATTACTTTCAGGAATGTCACCTATTTTTTTTTAAATCTGAGATTAAAAGCTGAGACTAACTCATCTTCTTCTTTTTTGATATTATTAAGTTTTTTTCTCACTAAATTTGGATTAATTATTTCTCCAAACTACTCTATGAATGTTGCCATGAACTCATTCCATGAAGAGATACAACACTAGAAAATTTGAAAACCAATCTCTAGAATCTTTCTTCTGAGATTGAACAAAGAACTTCATGACAACATCTTCATGAATTATCTCATAATCTCCCATCAGATCAAAAAATTCTTGTAGATGTTGAGATGCTGATACTGATCTTTTGCCTTTGAACTTTGGGAAACATTCCCTAACTTCATTGGGAACAGGGTTTTGGAAACCTTGAATACCATTAAAATTGAATGGTCTATATCTTTCCACAAAGAAACTTCTTTGATGACATGACAGGGGTTGCACACTCTTCATGTTTACATCATGCACCTCATAGGGATGTACAAGTGAATGATACATTTTCTTACACCCCTTTACAAACTTCAAATATCAACTCTACAGTTGATCACTACCCTATTTCTTGCTTTATCATGACCATAAAATATTACAATGCATAACTCAAATACTTATACATCTAAGATCTCTCTAATGGGAAGATTTTAAAAAATAAGCATACTTCTTCATTACAACATAGAAGCTTCAAATTATAGCTTGGAAGTATGAATTTTTTTTTACCACTACCATTCCCTTTCTTAGTGCTTAATTCACTTAATAAAGAATCAACATTTTTTCAAGACTTTTATACTTCTTATAAACTATTTTCAAACATAATAATACTTTGTTTAAATTTATGAGAATACTTGGAAACTTGGAGCAGCTGCTAACCTTTCTTCTTGAAAGAACATTTTTGTAGATCTGAGTTTTTCTTAAAATCTTCAGTAGGTTCTTTGGAAAAATTTGCCACCTCTCTTCACAGAGGATTGTACTTCAAGCAACATGAAGCTCCTTCAAAAATGAATTTCCTTCTAGGTCTCCTTCCACAGTAGAGTCACACAAATTCTTTGAAATTTTGTTGCAACAAACTCACTTCTAGGTATAAAAACTTCTCTATATCTGAACCAGATGTCCAGATTTACCAAACTCTTGACTCTGTGATGTAATAGTCTGCAAGTGGAGATTCAAAGTTCTCCCTAGTGGAGTCACCAATCTATTGGTTTTTTTTCTTGCAATCCCCAATTCTAAGGAAAAAAAAGAATGTGTAAACAAAGGGATCAAGGGGTTAAGACAAAGGTCTTGCACTATAAGTAAATTAGGGACTTGCAAATGGTTTGAAATTCTATCAAATACTTATCCTGCAACCACTTGCATATTCATTCTACCTAAAACCATTTTTTTCTTAATTGAGTTTCCAACTTTTACATCACCATTTTTACTTGAAACAAATTCCAGATCTTCCTCATTCACTTTGCAATATAGAGAGAACATTTAAATGGTTGTCATTGCAAAAGAACCATGTGCCAGTCGTTAGAAATGATTGTTGGGTGTTTTTTTCTTGAATAAAATTTTGAAAACTATTCAAACAACATTAGAAACATTTCCAAGGTGTGAGAAATGGTTGCAAATGGATTTGCAATCATGTAAGTAGTTTTTTGTTGCAGTTGATCGTGTAAAATAATTTCTGAGTATTTTAGAGCATCATATCAATCAATTTCTTCAATTTGAATGCCCTAAAACCTCCCCTAATTGTTGAAATAGGGATAGGAAACTTATATAATCCATAAACAAGCTTTGGACAGCCTCAAAAAAGCCAAAAAGTGGCTTCCCCGCTAGCCCACGCCCTTCACAAAACCTCTCAAAAATTTTGGCAGGTTGGCAGGGAAAGGCTTTGGGTGTAAAATTTTGACTTGTAATTCATCTTGAAACATGTTAAAAAAAATTCAAAAACCCCCCTAACATTTAAAACACCAAAAATGCTTTAAATCTCACAAAATTTTGAAGTTGCCAAGAGGAAAAAACAATTTTCTTACTGGCAAAATGGTGAAAAATTGCTGCTCACAAATGGGACCACTTGGAGGAATGATTTTTTGCATAGGGACATTATAAATTTTTTAGAGTAAACCCATTTTCTCAAAACTTGCATCATTGAGATATTTCTAGGACCTCCTTTGTAAACTGGCTTGTTGGATGTCTTTGCCGCAATTAAAATGCATTAAAATAATGCATCATATGATCTTCAATTTTGATGAAAATAGATTTGGAGATGTTTTGGACTAAAATGAGAGATGGGTTTCCCTTAGAATTACAAAGTTCAAAACTTTCTGAAACATCAATTTTGGCTTGGTCGTAGTCAGAAAATAATTAGATAACCCATCAAAACTCATCCTTAGAGCTTGAAATTGGGCAGACATGTTACCATATGCCAAATGAATATGCTCACCTAGGGGATTTACAATATGATCTTTTAGTTTCAAAATACTAATCGGTAAAGGAGGCCTCAGGGGCATATTCAACAAGATGCAAGCCTAGGCTCTATCGATGCATTGAAGAGATATAATCAATTCAAATTTTAAAAAATTGAAGATATTGTCACTACACACGTTAAATACTCCTGATGGGCTACATGATATTTACCATGAAGCCTAGGCAAGTGAAAAATCCTAAGTCTACTCCAATAAACACTGTAGTTTCCAAACACACTATAAGCTTCATTGCTTATAAAGTTGAGAAAAAGAGTATCAAAAAGAAAATATGAAAAGGAAAGAAAAATAAAAGAAGATATTAAAAAATGGGAAATTGTGTGGGTGTGTGAGAAACTCTATCGTGGCTATGGACATCTGACTAGCAATAGAGCACCTATTTGTGGAGATTGCATCAACAACTCCATCAGGGCTATGGATGCTTGATTGGCAGCGAAGCAATGTGGAAGGTTACTTTTGGGGTTAGATTACTTATGTAGCTTGCGTTGACTGATTGATCATTTTCCTCTATGGTTTTTGAAGGAGGGGAAATAAATTCATTGAACACACGCTTCTGAGGAATTTTGTGATCTGATTCAACTAAGGATTATGTTCTCCTTCAAGTTTCAGTTCATTTGAGGTTACTTGCTTCTGGTCTATGAAACTAGAGACTCTAGATTTCAGATGAATCCTAACCCTTGGAATGCTCAGGAGAGTTCCTCTAGTGAAGTCGCCATTTGTTGTTCTTGTAGCACACATGCCCCATTCGGACCAGAGACCCCCTCTTTTCCTTTTTTACTTTTTCAGGTCATTTTGCTTTTTCCTCATTTTGCATGCCCCTTTTTTTTTAGCCTAAGTTGGTCACATACCATAAAGATTGCACTAGTACACAAAAAATAATATATGACCAAATAAACTACTAAAAATTGCATATAAATGACTAACTTTAGTCACATGACTATTAGTGGTTTATTTGTAGTTATTTATAACACCACTAAATTTATGACTAAACAATTTTAGTCATTTATTTAGTCGTTAATTTGGTCACTAATTTGGTCATTGATTTGGTCATTGATTTAATCATTGATTTAGTCATTGATTTAGTCATGGTAGTGATTTATTTAGTCATATATTTAGTCATTGATTATTGTTAACTGGTCATTTATTTAGTCATGGTAGTCATTACTTTATTCATATATTTAGTCATTAATTTAGTCATATATTTACTCATATATTTATTCATTAATTTAGTCATTACTTTAGTCATTAATTTAGTCATATACGTAGTCATATATTTAATAATTAATTTAGCCATTAATTTAGTCATGTATTTAATCATTAATTTAGTCATTACTTTAGTCATATATTTAGTTATTACAAATCAAATCTAACTTAATTAATCCTCACAAATTTATGCATATAAACTTCAAGTATCATAGATATTCAAATGTGGAAAAAACACCATGAAATGAAGACTAAAATGTTTGAACAAATATGATTGATCAGACACAAAAACAAAAAAATTACAAATCAAGAGGAGCCACAACACAGTATTTATGAGTGGAGAAAAAACCACTCTGAAAATTTACTTCATTAAGCCTCATTGGCAAATCAAAATCTCATTGATTACATTCAATGTCTCAGTGACATTGTAAAACTTACATACATTATATAAACAAAATACTCCTATTTTCATATACTTATACTATTTTCCCCTTCCTTAACTGCAGTCCTTTTGGAAGGGCAGTGACCTCCTATAGGGGCTCGAACAATTTAATCCCCTTGCAAATACATAGCATTCTTGTCACTATTGGTTTTGGCTCCTCCAAACTCTTCCTCGTTGGTATCTACCTTTCACTTCTCGAATTTGGATCTGCAGCCTAAAAATAAGGTTTCAAAATTTGCACATCAAAAACTAAAAAAGTCAAATAATATAGAGGATAAAATTCAAACATTTTCTTTTCCTTTTCCAACTATGGCACCCTAAACTTAGGCACTAGATATAATGTTTCCTAATTATCTCTTACAATTTTTAAAAATATGAATTCATGCAAGACAACAAACAAATAGACAATATTCAATTAGTGATATACAACTGCCTTATTCCTGAACAACTGATCAATAGCTTGATTATTGATTGTAAATTTGTAATTGATATGCTTGAAAGTGTCCTTCTTGCCTATGTGTGAATTGGAGCTTTGGATGAGGATATGAACATCAATCAAAAGAATATTTGGAAGTAGATTTGTTGGTTGCTTTTTATGTATGAACCAGGTTTGTCTCCTAATCTACCTATGGAATTGCCAAATTTCCAATCAAGGGCAGCTCGGAGGACCTGGACCAACTGACGAAGATCTTAATAGTAACCTCCTACACTTCGGGCTCTGCAAGACCCAAGAGGGTGGTCCCTATAACATATTTATGATCTCTGCACCAAACTCATAAACATGCTATTAAAAGTTCACAGATTATCTCACTTAATAGCTCAACAAAATGAGACAAGACTGAAATGAATTGGCTATTCATCAGTAATATCAATCACTTGGAGCATGAGATGGTTATAACATCATTTCGTAACTTATGATAGTCATTTTAATTGCAATTTGGTGGCAAACCCTAAGTGAAGACATACAAAAACAAGATCTTATAAAATTATACAATTTAGATCAGTGCCATATACCATTGGGGAGTCAAGTTTACAAACACTCACAAGATAACAATAGATTCAAACACATAACATATATGATCTCTGGCAATATTGCATTACAACATTGTCAATCCCTATCCCAGCCCAGTACTTCTTACCAAATCCTTTTACAAACATACCCATCTATGATTCCATCCAAGCATTTAATTAATTCTTTGAATTAAAGCCAAAACAGAAACATACTCATCACAACAATGAGATGAACATCATAATCCTTGATCATTTTATTCAAAATTATGATATGTCTGTATATAGGAGAGACAAGAGCTCGAGATATTTCATCGTAACTCAAATGCTAGTACTGTTATAAACCTTGGAATTTCATAAAACATAAAACCCATTACAATTGAACCCCAAACCTAAATTGCCTTAACATTCAGAAAACGAGATTCATACAATATGTTCTACAACTAGACCTAGACTCAACCTTCAAAATTTTTGGCTTGCCAACCCCTACTTCTGGCCTTGAAATCCTTCTTATAGAAATGAAGGAGCAAAACAAGCATCGGGCCAGAAGTTACACATGTCATTAATCAATAGGACCGCTATGAGCCCACTCAAAATCATGATGAAAATCACCAAGTCCCAGAGCATCTTCCCATTGATTCTATCCCTTACATAATAGTTGTTGCATTTGTTACATCTCAAAAACTATGCCCAAAGCCATCATGCTATCCCAACCATAATTAGTTACACTGTAATTGCTGAGCTATAAGTTACCCGTGGAAAGTCGTTTCATTCCTCATCAATTAGGTACTTGTCTACCCAAATTTGATACTCTTCATCTGTGGGACAATTAAAATTCACCACCTCAATCACCCTAGTATTGTAAGGTGTGAATTTCACTACAACCTGGTTGGATTCTCTTTCAAATGACTCCAGAAACATGCTAGTATTAATTATTTTGTCCATACTACTTACTAACAAGTCATGATCTGAATCATCACAAATCAATTTGATTTGTGCAATGATAACTTCTTCTACCATTTCCTACCACTGTTGAAGTGCCTTGATGTTTCCTTGTGCATCCAATATATCGGACAAAAAGGTATCACTCCAATCATTAAAACCTTTTACTAATTCTCCAATTTTCTTACTCAAGTCATCAGGTAGGGCCTGGAATCCCTTCAATGATTTCACAAAACCTTGAGTAGGTTTTAATAATTGAGGCCTGTTATTTGCATCAAACTTGGAAGCCCTAAACATAATGTCCAAGTCAGTGGCACGAGGGACCCACTTCTCAACCAAGGGTAAGACAACATCCCGATCCTTGTTAATATTTTGTAAACCAATCAAAAATAAAGAATATAAAGAATGAACAAATGGCAGCCTAGAATCAACCCTCTCATTCAAATGCCTCAACATGGTATCCACCACCTCATTGTGTCTAGCCATGGCATCATTCTCATTGGTTTTTAGAGCAGCTTGTAGCTCTGTGATCTTATTCATCATCTACTTTTTGGTGGGATCCACAGAGTATTCCATTTCCTCTTCAACTGGCTCTGGCACTTGACTAGGATCTAATGTCTGAATTGGGGATCCAGGGGTAGAATTGATTGGGACAATAGGGGGTAATGACCCCGAAGTAGTAGGTATTTCTCTGACAATAGGATCATTAGAAGATTCTCCTACATGCCCATACTTTATCCTATCTACTTCAGACTGTAGCTCAACATTCCTTTGTTGCATTCTACTGTATTCCCCGATTATTGCAATATATTTTTTCATCAGACTTCTCCTTTTAGCCTCTTCCCTTTCTACTGTCCTCTGGGCCAATTTGGCCACATTTAGTGTCAGGCTTGTGGCTTCTGTTACTAAGGTTTCAGAAGCTCTTTTGATAATGAGCCCACCTCTTAGATTTGGGCTAATATCTGCCACATTTGGTTTCCTGCCCTGAGGTGTCAATGCCCATATGGCCAATGTCTCATACTCTTCACTGAAGGTAGAGTCTTGTAGGGCTGCCTTGACCTCCTCTTCATTGTTTTGCATAGGATTCTTGGATTGAATAATAGCATTGAATGCCATAGCATCTGCTATGTCCCATTCAGGGAGGAGTAAGACACCTCATTGGGTCACCAGTTTCCTTCCTTCTTCAGGAGTGATGTTTTTGAATTGCTCCATCAATTCAGCCTTCACTTCATCATCATTCTCCTGGTCTGACCTATCAGGTCTTGACTCCCTCCTGCTCTTGCACTTATCTTGATATTCTTCTAGCTTCATTCTCCAAATCAGTTGCAAGAATACAAGAGTTTTCATAAAGGCATCATCATCCATGAATGCCTTGCAAGCTTCCATCCTAGCATCCTGCACATACTGCCCCTTTATATCCATATCAATGAGCACCAATTGTGTTGATCTAGGAGGAGAGGGGATACCAACCTACATTTCTTCGTTGGTTATGATTATTTCATCCACCAGAACCTCCTGTGGTTCTTCAATCCTTTGCCTCTTAGGGCTTGGCTCTGATGATAGCTCCATAGGATCAATATTTGGTGGTGAATCCAAATCTATAATTTTTATCCTAGCAAGTTTCCTAATCCCATGGATCGGCAATGATGATGTTTTCATTATTTGTTTTCCCTTTTTATTTCCTGCCTCTTCATCATTGCTATTATTCTTCCTCCTCCTGTACAGAGTTCTATCCACTAATGGCTGATGAGTCAGCCTTGTTTCCTCAGGCCTCACCTCTGGCTCCTGAATTCCCAAGTCTAATTCTAAATTGGCCTTCTTAGCCCTTAGGATATTCATGATTTCTTTAAAATTACTCATCAAAAAATCAATTCTTTTGTGAAATGGAGTAAACTCCATTAGTGGATCATACTTGGATCCAGTTTATGTACCATGGCCAAAATCTTCTCATATGCAATCCACTTCTCTTTATTCAATTCTTGCTGGTTCAAATCAAATTCATTTCTTATTAAATCCTTGGGGAAGTTGAAAACATGAATGAATTTACCACCCTTAATCTTTTGCCTAAACAGGGCAAAGAATCCCTCAGGGTCATGTTGTCTTCTAGATCCATTCTTCAAATGGTATTCATCAAAATAATAGTCAAAATGGACCCATCCTCCCTTGGAGAACACAAAGTCAGAGACAACTGTATAATCAGGGAACAGAGTCCCTTTTCCTCTTCCCGTTAGATTCTCTTCATGAATGCAGCCTAATTGCCACATTACCTCTGCGAATCCCATCCGTGATGGTACATTATAAGGGAGAATATGAGGAGCTCCCTGGAAACCAAAAACCCTCAAAACAGTACTCACAGGGTACAAAATAATGTCACCCCAATTGTGGCATACCTTCAAGTCAGGTTTCCTTATTTTGGGTCAGAGGAAATCATGCAAATCCTCCATAATTCTTGGCACATTCACCACCAATTTATCCCTAAGCCTAGAGGAAAAGCAGTTATCAAATTGCACAAAACTAGCACCTCCCTTGTTACCAGACATGTCTGCATTCCAAGCCTGTACTGGTAATCTCTCTCCATTTACCTCTCGCTTCAGCTCCATCTTCTCTGAGAAGAAGTCAACATTCTCATACAAAAACATGTGCATTAACAAGGAATACCAAAAGAAAGGAGTATCGGAATCTCCATTGTGCAACTTCAGCAAACCCTCATGTATCCTTTCAGCAAGGAATGAAGCACAGTCATAAATCACAAAAAAATTAGGGTGTTGAATCTGAGCCCCCATGAACATATAAGCGATGGGCATCACAGTGTTAGGGTTGAAACCAATAATTTGGCAAAGTGAATAGAACGTTGCCAAGAAATGATCAGCAAAACAATTTAGCCTGAAAGGCTCACGGTCTGATGGGCTGATGTGAATTGTTGAACTGCCCGCCCTGGCCAGGTGAGGGGGAAGCAACCTTGACCTAAAAAGAGGCTGAGATCTGGCATATTCTTGCTTCATCTCCTCAAAGTCAATTCGAACCAAAAATGAGCTATACTCACTCAAATCAAAGACCAGACGAATTGTATCTGCATTCACACTCAATAGAACACCGTCATCATTATCTCTGATAATCTATGTGACAGGGTCACATCGTACAACAACTGCCCTAAGTAGGTCGACATCCAGGAACACATTCGGGACCACAAGCTTTCCCATGTCATATCTCTAGCTGTTTGAAAATAGGTGAGACACATTGCATTGCCCATACCATCTTTTGAATAATTCCAAACCTGTCATAGGCACTCTGGCATCTGCAATATTGTAGTTTTTACATCTCAACCCCTCACCTAGGGCTGTTCCATTCATCAAGATCAAACCTTTCTTCCTGTCGTTTGTTGATAAAGGGAATTGGTCTAGGAAATCATCATATAAATTTATGTGTATGTAATCTATACGGCCAGAATGTTGCTTTGGTGGTGCCATTTTAACAATTAGGGCTTCTTCAAAAATAGATTCGAAGACAAACTAAATTTACCCAGAACGGAACTACAGCAGAGTCTTGCAAATCTCTCACAATCAAAAGGAATAGTAACCCTAGAACTTTAACCAAGAAAACCACTGATAACACAATGCAACCTTTTCTTGGATCACGTTTCAAACAGAAATAGTGGTCAGAGAAATCAACTTACGGAATTTGTGCTACACAGCAAACAAACCCATGCCGAAATTGCTTTGAAAACTTCTATCTCTGGCTCTGGATCACTTCGCAAACACTTGAATGTCTTTATGGCAAGGCAATTATGAACTTAAATACTCAGAAATGATGAAAACAGCCAAGTAGACGTCTCATCCGCCATTAAAGCATACTTGTGTGCCACGCCAATGGCTTCAATTTCATTTGATGCAAGTTTAAAATCTCGCAGTCGATCTCATCTTTCTGTCAGGCCATCGAACGACTGTCTTCAAAAAAGCTGACAACACATCCATGTCACAACCAAGGGCCCACCATAAAATGCAGCCTCAAAAAAGTACATGTGGCACCTGCCTGTGATATCGTGATCACTAAACCCCTCTTGGTTTAGGATCACGTGATAGCGGGCAACCGTTGATCTCCATCATCTATGATCTCGACGATCAAAACAGGAGGTAACACCAATGCATATCTATCGAGCAGCTTTTCCATCAAGATTAAGACATCGTCATTGATTACAAGCACATGCATTTCTCATGTCGTTTAGTAACCTGCTTGATAACCCTCTAAAGTTCAATGCATAAATTAATCACTTTATTTACTTCCTTCGGCACCGGCAACTTAAGACACGTGGCGTCCAACCGTGATATCGCTATCGCCCGAAAGCCAATAGTGATGTCATCGCGGGATGGCGGGCAACGGTGAGGATCAACCTCAGGAAGATGGACGGTTGGTAAAATAACCCCTGCAAAACATTAAGATACTTAGGAAAAATTAAGGGGAAAGGGACACCGCCTAGGGCAATGACAGTTGATGACATAAGGTTGTTTTTAACAGATAAAGCACGGACCGGCTTAGACTTAGGCGAATAAAAGGTCAAAATTTTTCATTTTATAATAAGAGGGGCCATGCCTAGACGATCACATAGGACATAAGTTGTTCTTAAAAGACCCTCTCCAAAAGTAACGACGAAATAGACCCAACCCAACAATAGAATATCAAGGTTTCATGGAGGCCAAGGCAAGAAACCATCTTTAGGCACTCTCCGAATAACAAGGCAAACCAGTAATACGGGAAAACCAAGGATCCAAAAATTTAGGCTCCATCAAGATTTTTATCAGATATTGTAGTTGCAAGTTCCACTAATTATAATAAAGATAAATAGTTCTACCTTTTTGCATCAACTAATACAATTCTGATAATTTTTAGAGGATCGACAACGCCAACCTTTATCATATCAACGTACTCACCTACAAGTTGCAACATGACATTAAACTTATTAATTAGACTCAACATCTAAGAAAGAAAAAGAAAATTTAAACATTATCAATTTAGTAAAAAAATCATCAATTTCAAATATCAAAGTAGCCAATGCTTCACTCTTTACATCCTCTACTACAATCAAAAGAGGCCTTTGTTTTTGTGATAAATGGAAAAAGAAATTATATTATTTGTCAAAACTTCTCACTATGTACTTATGAATTCATGATCATTCAAATTTTCAAACTAATCGACATGACTACATAATTTATTTCTATCACATACACTTTGGGTATACAAGATCATTGAGAATCCCAATTATTGAACTATGAAATTCAACAATGCAACGGAATTATATCTTAAGTAAAATGTAAATCATATCAACATTACATGTCTCAGCTTATCAATTGATCTCAAATTATATATACACCTTTGTCATATATCTTAAGGACATCTACTATAGATATGCACAAAATCAATTTGGTGGAAAGGCTTTAAAAAATTTGAAGCGAATACAATTCATAGTTGTAAAGCCAAATTCCACAACCTTTTCCAACATCCTCCCTTCCTGTGCCAAAATGGGAGCTTTGAAACAAGCTATGAATATCCATCAATGTATAGAAAATACACGATAGTATCCCTATAAGAAATTTGGTCTATGGATTGCAATATTGCAGTTTATGCACAAAATGGATTTGTTGAAAAGGCTTTAGAAAATTTCAAGCAAATGCAATTGGCAGGTGTAAAGCCAGATTCTATAACCTTTCCCAACATACTCCCTACCTGTAATAAAATGTGAGCTTTGGACAGGGTATGTACATCCATCAAAGCATAATAGATGGTGGATTTCTATTAGATATTATGGTTGGAAATTCTCTGGTAGATATGCATGCAAAATGTGGAAGCACAAACAAGGCACGTGATCTATTTGACAAAATGCCTCAAAGAGATGTCATATCATGGAATGCAATTATTGTAGGTTTTGCAGAAAATTTTTTGTTGAAAAGGCTTTTGAAACTTTCAAATGAATTCAATTGGTAGGTATAAAGCCAAATTTTTTTCTAGTGTCCTCCCTACCTTGCCAAAATGGGAGCTTTAGGATAGGCTATGAACATGCACCAAAGAATAATGGTAGGGGAATTTTTTTCAGATGTTATAGTTGGATATGCTCTGGTAGACATATATGCAAGATGTGGAATCATAGACAAAACACCTGAATTGTTTGATAGAATGCCTCAAAGAGATGTCATCTCATGGAGTGAAATGATTGATTGCAAAATGTGCACAAAATGGATTTTGCAAGGAACCTCTCAAAATATTTGAATTAATGAAGCACTCTAGAACACATCCTAACATTCTATTTTCAATGGAATTGGGGAGGTTATTTAAAATTTTACACCCTTCTATGTTCAAGTGTTGCAGTTGTGTGGTTGCCAATGAATCAGGGAGGCTATTTAAATCTATACACCCTACCATGTTCAAGTGTTGCAGCTGTGACAAGTTTCCAATGGAATGAGGGAGCTTATTTAAACATCCACATCCTTCTATTTTCAAGTGTTGCAGCTATGATAGGTTGCCAAATGAATCAGGGAGCTTATTTAAATGTCCACACCCTTCTATGTTCAAGTGTGACAGTTGTGACAAGTTTCTAATGGAATCAAGGAGGTTATTTAATTATGGAGCTTATTTAAATGTCCACACCCTTCTATGTTCAAGTGTTGTGTTGCAACTCTGACAGGTTGCTAATGAAATCAAGGAGTCTATTTAAACTATGACTATTTTATTTTTACGTGTTACAGTTGTGATGGATTGTCAACAAAATCAAGGAGGCTATTTAAACCTTTAAAATTTCCTATTATATTCAAGTGTTGGAGTTATGAGAGGTTGGCAATGGAATTGTGGAGGTTATTTAAACCTCTGCAACTTTCTATTTTCAAGTGTTGTAGATGTGACAGGTTTCCAATGGAATCAAGAAGGTTATTTAAACCTCTACAGTCTTTTATGTTCAAGTGTTGTAGTTGTGATAGGTTTCCAATAGAATCAGGGGGTTATTTAAACTTTTACACATTTCTATGTTCAAATGCTACAGTTATGACAGGTTTCCAATCGAATGAGGCAGGTTATTTAAATCTATACACCCTACCATGGTCAATTGTTGTAGTTGTGATAGGTTTCCAATGGAATCAATAAGGTTATTTAAATGTTCGCACCCTTCTATGTTCAAGGTTACAGTTGTGATAGGTTTCCAATGGAACCAAGGAGGTTATTTAAACCATGACAATATTTTAGTTTCGAATGCTACAACTACAATAGATTGTCAATAGAGTCAAGGAGGTTATTTAAACCTTTGAAACTTCTATTTTGTTCAAGTGCTACATTTTTTATAGGTTGACAATGGAATCAGGGAGGTTATTTAAACCTCTACAACTTACTATTTTCAAGTACTGTAGACGTGACAGGTTGCCAATGGAATAAGGAAGGTTATTTAAACCTCTACAATCTTCTAAAATAACTAAAGAAAGTAGCTGAAATTCAATCAAACTACCTAGCAAATTCCCTTGAGTAAATATGGTGACATTACAGATTGCTAGTTTAAAACACATCGACTTGAAGTTATATATGAAAAATTAAATGAGCCTGCAATTTTGTGCTAATACCATGCAATGGCTAAACCATCTTTCACTATCATAGGTTTCAAAATGTTTTCCACCATAATACAGTCAGATTAAAATCTATATTCAAGTTATAAATATATTTATTCCTGGATATTTTCAAAGCAAACGACTATTTGATTGATACTAGCTATGTTTGTACAAGACATTTTTTGTTTGCAACAAATGAATAATTCAGTTCAAAACCAAAAATTACAAGTGTGATCTTTTTTGTCCCATTATATTGGGACTTATGGCTAATAAAATGAATCTAAAATGTGCTAATAATAATCAAATCGCTTACCTTACCCTCTGAATCCCTTTCAAAAGATGACATTACAGTTCCCTTAATGAACTGGACACCTTTACTCCTATAGTAGTCCTTGTAGAAAGTTGCTAACTCTGATGTAAATAACCGGGGCATTGAAATCACGGCCCTAAAGAAGGTGATTCTCTAGTATTTATTAAAGACAAAATAATTGTGAGCATTATTCTATCACCATAATTGCACCATGTTATAAACCCAAATGTACTAATGAATAGTGAATCAACATGCATTAAGAATGGGAATCATAAATAATGATAAATACTTTGTGATTGTGAAGAATCATCAACATGTGGTATTTTACAATAATATGAAGAAGAAAATTAGAACTATGTATATACAAGATTGATATGAAATAAAACTTACTTCAGTGTTTCTCTAGAAATACCATTGTTACATGCATATAAAATGGAGAAAGATGAAACTGAGTATATACAAGATGGATAGGAAAGAAAGAAAGCTTACTTAAGTGTTCCTCTGGAAATACCATTGTTACATGTATTTTATTGGTAACTAATGTTGCAATCAGCTTAGCAATCAAGCTCATTACCTCATCATTCCCATTTGGGTGTCTTTGAAACCAATTGACATTCAAAACCTACATCATCAACAATCATAATTAACAACTCAACCAATCAAAACCAAGCATAAGCTAAGTAAACTAGCATTTGCACCCATGGGAGGTTCAAGGAAAATGCCGATAGGAAAGCAAAGGTATGGAAATGAAGAATTTTAACATTACATAATAAAGTATATTTAAATAAAAAATTATATTATTACAATATATAGTTGTTGTGGATGTCTTTATTGTTCTTTGATTTTCTAACCAGATGTTTATTCTTTCCAATGTAAAGAGCTCAGGACTTGTATGGTTTGTGACCAGGAAATTAAAATTTTATCTTTATACATAGATTTCCCTTGAATTCAAATTCGATGGTCTAATCTACAGTAATATTTATCTACAATAAAAACAAATAAAAACTTGAGTAACATACACCTCCCTGAACGTGCCCTCTGTAAAATCTTGATATGGCTTGTGTATCTATATTAGAGAAAACAATTTGCATTTTGAATGCAATATTTCTATAAGTAAATAATTATACTTTATCAATCAATGAACAGGAAACACAACCAACACTCAAATTACCTTTTGAGTATTATTTTTAAAGTAAAACTAACAAGCAACTAAACTATGCAATTATGCTCTCTAAAAGAGCTTGAATAATGACATAATGTAAGGTGCATGTTTTGGAAAAAACTATTCACTGCATTATACGAGAAGCATTACAATTGGTTTCAAACTTTGTAAATATCATGTCCTCATCACTTTTGTGATGAGATACATGATCTTACCTCCCATATACATAAGAGGGGCACCTTCGATTTCATTAGAATGCAGTAGATTTGTTCACTAAAAACCTATCCTGAACCAAGTTGAAAAATGCATTTGAAATTTATTTTCTGCAGACAACAAAAAAAAATTAACTTGATCCCATCATCATCGTATCAATTTTTCTATTAATGATAGATCAAAGTGATCTAGAATGTTGATGGAAAAACTATACACTGCATTATAGTAGAAGCATTGCAATTGGTTTCAGACTTTGTAAATATCGTGTCTTCATCACTGTTGCGGTGAGACACATGATCTTACCTACCATATACATAAGAGGGGCACCTTTGATATCATTAGAATGCAACATATTTTCTCATTAAAAACCTATCCTGAATCTATTAGCTGGAAAAATAACCCTGCACAACATGCCAACTTCATTTACATTGCAGAAAGAGTCAATCAACAAACTATATTTCCAACCTCTGAAATAAAACAACAATTTTGATTAGAAAACCCTTGAACATTAGCTATAATTTCTAATTTATTAATTTTTTCAGAGGGATAAACACTAAATATTCAATCTACACATATACCTTTAGGCCTAATAATTGCAATATTAAACATATAGATGTCAAAAATAGGCCTTGTTAATGTGCCTTTTATTATTGAAACTCTACTCAATTAGGTAGATGATAGTAACATCACTTGAATGTCACTCAAAGCATCATGGAGAGAGTATTTTTATTAGATATTAGGGTATACATATATGAAAAATGTGGAAGCATAAAAAAGGAACATGAACAGTTTGATAGAATTCCTCAAAGAAAGGTTATCTCATGGAGTGCAATGATTGCAAGAAATGCAAAAAATGGTTTTTTTTAAAAACATTTTGAAACTTTCAAGCAAATGAAATTGGAAGGTGTAAAGATTAGAATTAATTGGAATTGTTGTAAACAAGGTAAAGCCCATAGTGTGAAGTTTGTAGTAACTAAACTGCATTTGTATGTATAAATAGTGTAAACTTTGGGGAGGTTGTTTGTGTTTGTGTACTTGAACAATGGATCATGATGTTTGCAAAGAATGATATGAATTTCACCACTCATCTACTATGCAATGTCCAACATAAGTTATATTGATTTGACAATAGTCCATTCACCTACTACACTTCACAGTTCTGATTGTCAACATGTGCACTAAGCTTGCATCAAAAATTTGCTCCAAATTGGAAGATAGCAATATAAATTTTATCAACATAAGCATACAAATACAAAACCAATCTCCCAATGGAGAAGTATGATCTAATTTAATAATCTTTCTATTATTATGAACTGCATACCAAGTGAAACTTGTGTACCATAATTTGCATTGTTGTACTTGGCAAGGGGAATGCCAAAATTCTAAGGGATTTCCTTGTTAAGAGTAAACAAGAAAACAAAATTCTTAAATTAATTTGCATGAAATTTGATGTAAGAAAAGGTTTTATCCAACACAAACAACTCAAATCCAACACTATTCAACAAGGAATTGAAACTTCAAACCCACACAAGGGCATTCCTTCATACAAAGCACTCCCCTTCTCCACTAGGTCTGCATACCTCTTTACCTCACCTTAAATCTCAAATATCCCTAACAATCCCTACAAAAAATCATTGTTCTAAACCCCCATTTAGGCCACCTCTAATATACACCAATACCTCCTAGGACTCCTTTGGATCAACATGCACCAAAACCAAGAAATAACGTTGTCCAAGGCTAATTAGGCCAAAATTACAAAGGAGGTGTGACTTAAAATTTCTCTTTCACCCAAATCTTGATTGGGAAACACTCACCTACTTGAGGAAACACAAAATCCACAACTTTTAGGGCAAGATGGACCTAGCAACACCCCAAACACTAAAACCCTCACCTCCCACCATGTAACCTAGGCTTATTACAAAACCTACTTCCAGACACTTCTAGACCATGCCACCACCTCAGACACACTTATTTCAACCTGTACATTCTTAAAAGTCACAAAAACATCACTTCCCTTAAGGATTTTATCAAACCATAGTCATAGACCCCAAATTTCATGCCTTTTCTCTCACAAAATCAACTAGGACAACAACTCATTCTCCCCTATTTCTTCTCCTCAAAAAAAGAGCCTTCTTCCTAATGTCTACACATCCTCCATGAGACCCATTCCACCAATCATAGTGATTACAATTGGTGAAAGGGTCCTCAATTCATGTCAAATGTTTTCAAAACCCCAAATAGGGTATACCTGATAGACCTCAAGGAAACACACAAAAAATGCTTCAAACACACTTTTATCCCCTCAAACCAATTGTAAACTACAAGTAATTCACACCACCCTAAGTTCCATGAATAATTTACACAAATTTAGGACTGTACGTGCCATACAATGGCTGCAAACAAGGAAATGTATAGAAAATGAAAAAAATATGAGAAAAATAGTTTTTATTGTTCTTCCAAAATCTTCAAGAGAGCTTCTACTTCAATATTTCTCCATTTTCAACTTTATTCCCTCCAAATACAACTAAATTAACAACTTCCAACTACCTTTCAAACTCTTTGTGACCATTGGGCTTCCAAGCCTTTATAATTTTGCATTTTTGCAAGTTTATTATTGACAATATTTGCATATTTGCAATATTGACACCCTTGAATCTCCTAGACTCCTAAAAAATTAAAGATGATCTATCTAGACCTTATTCAACTCCTAACATGACCCCACAATTGAAAAACAACATAAACCTTTACCATGACAACTTTGTCAAACTTGACAATGACTAGCAATTTTACATTTTTGCATATTTTGCAACTTCCTTGTTGCTTGTTACTCAAAAGACTCCAAATCATCATGGATGGCCTTCATCATGACCTTATTACACAAATTTGACTCAAAACTCTAACAACTAGACTCAACCTTTCTTAGGACAACTGAAGAGAAACATTAAAAGGATTGGTGCTCTTGCACCATACACCGATAGATCAATAAGGTGGGGGCAATCAATTCCATTTTTTGCAATGTGGTAAGAGTCATATAGGTAACATTATGTTAGGCTTGGGATATCTTCTTGGAGGTTCTTTATGTATAGGTAGGAGAAAAAACACAAAATTCTTAGTTACTCAACAAATCTCAAGGTAGTGTTCTCACTTTTCATGCTTCTTGGTGTTCTTGGGGCTTACTTGGCAACAACTCAACATAAGGAATCAACAACATAACACTCTATTTGACACTTGGATAACCTTACACAAGGTAGAATGACCAATGTAATCCTTCAATACCCTATCAACCACTTATCAATATCACTGGAAATTCACATGTGAATTTTCATACAAGATTCTATTAAATCTATTTGACTAGCTGTTTTCTTCCCCAAGAAAAAAATTGTAAGTTTAACTAAAATTACCATTGATATTTGTTTCCATATACTCATTCTGGAAAGCTAATTATTTAAAAACTTCCAAGAATAAATGGAGTAAAGAAACTATCTTACCATCTGCTATGATTTTGCTTGATCCTCACTTTTGATAAAATATCCTTGAAAGCATTTACTAAAGAAACAAGCAAATTCACTAGATACCATTTGTAAAGACCACTCATGGAAGATAACTGACAACCATGAACAAGTCATAACTAAAAACCTATCCACTTACCTATATTTCAATCACAAACTATATTTAAAAATATATATCCTTTGCTCTCAAATTTTATACTTATTTTAAGAAAAAATTCCTTGTGTGCCATTTTCTTGGTTAGTATAAGAATCAAGTACTTTTCCAATACTGTGCTCAAATATGGCCATCCCATTTCCTTCATTGCTGATAAGGCATACTAAATTGGAACTCAACTAGAAAGCATCCAAAAAATCGTCAATTACACAAAAATTACATCTAAACAAACATTAGCAAGATTCGTAAACTTAATCCTTAACATTGGTCCTTGAATGGGTATGGTAGCAACGATACTCAAAAATCAAACTTGAAGGTTGGTTGAGTCTAGTCTCTACATCTCTTTGATGGATTATGTTCTCTAATTATATTTTAAAATTACTGAAAATGGTTCTCTTGTATTTGGTATTTCAACATTATGTTCCTACATAGAGGGGTAAACCATAACATGCCATGAAATTGTATAAAACAAAGTCTATCCAATAGCTTATAAAAAAATTCAAAGACAATTTATGTAATATCCACATGGTATCATGTGACCTATACAAGACTTTAAACTCACCACACTCACAACATAAACTCTTTCTTCACGTATTAATTAGAAAAATTTCAACAAATTCATGACTTAGCCAAAATATTCCTCAACATATTTCAAGACATAAACCCCACTGCCCTAAAACCCTTTACCATCTTCTACAAAAGACCTTAGAAAACTTTCATAAAGTTTGCTCACATACTTTAATAATTGATGTGAAACCAAGCGCTGGAGCGATCAAAGACAAAAATTCAACAATAGTTGACAATACTCTCTGAAAATACACTTCAAGTGCACAACTATTTTTGATAGATTGAACAATAAAGACTCCTTACAAATACACTACAAACATGCACTTTAGGCCTTGCACAGTTAGCAGATATAGTTAATGTTTACATGTAGGGATGAGATGGTCTACATGCCTCCCAAGCTCTCTAGAATAGCTTTGAACCTTACACGTCTAGTTCAATGGTAAAGAAAACAACATGTTAGTCAAATTCATCTAAAAATGCTAGACCAATTGGGTCTTATTTAGAAAACCTAGATCACCAACATATCAGCTCATGTGAGAGGTCAATAACCCACTATTAAGCCTACAAATGGCATGTGCATGGACAAAATAAAAAATAAAAATAACAAATCATGCATCACACAATAAGTATAAGACAAAAAATGTCAAAAGAGCTGCTCTATTCATCCATCATTTGCATGCATTGCTCAACCATACAACATATGTACTAGGCTTTATGCTCTATACCACAACATATCTAACAAATCTTACTACATCATGTAGCCACGCTGTCAAGTGAATAGAAGGCATGCTTATATAGATTCGCAAGACCCTCCTTTGGATTAATTTATTTACACATACCCACTAGATACTTTATTCTAGGGCCAACTACTTTTTCTATCCCAATGCAACCACTTGTGCCCAATTAATTTATACAATCTTATTTACAACTTTTGTGGCAAACAATATCCTAGTACAATCATCTGTTATTTTATCAAAACACTTAGGTATAAAGAATAGAGAATCAAAAATAATATCCTCAAGGTGGAGGGAAGCATCAGTGCATGATATAACTCTGATTAATTCAAGCAGGGAGGAATCTGGCAAAAAAATGAAGCACTCTGGAACACATCCTAACATTGTAAGCTTCTCTTGGGTTCTAGGTGCATGCAATCATGCAGGTTTAGTGGATGAGGGTTGCACATACTTCACACATCATTAACCCTTATTGCATTATATTTTACATACATATTTGATCATTAGGTGTACATGGATGACCTTTGTGCCCATGCTGGCTATATTGAGGACACCCTAAACATTATTACTAGGATGCTAGTTAAATTTGTGGTACATGTGGATCATATATGAATATAGGCTAAGTATTTCCAGCAACACTTCTTTTTTAGTTGGATCCTAAAAATGCTGCAACTTATGTTCTTCTCTAAAACATATGTACGAGGTTCAAATAGTAAAGAGATTGATGAAAGATAGAGGAATTAAAAAGATACCTGGGTGAAGTTGGATTGAAGGCCGCAAACTGGTACATGTTTTTTGTGTAGGAGATAGATCACATCCACAAACATGGAAAAGCTATGCAAAGTAGGAGAAATTGGCTTGGAAAATGAAGGTAGTAGGGTATAAAGAATCATTTATCTACCACCATAGTGAAAATTTAGTAATTGCTTTGGTTTGTTAAACATGGCCCCTGGTACAACTATTAGAGTTGTTAAGAACCTTCAAGTATGTTTTGATGGCCACACTGCATATCCATCTACACATAAGATTCTATTTCCATCTAGCATATCCATCATCTATGGATCCACATGTAATGTCCCCCTCCTACTTTAGGTCTTCATCCAAAGTTGTAGTGCAACCAAGTTATCATTGTATCAAATAAATATATTTGTTGATCCTTTGAAAAAGTGAATAATGAAAAGTTAGCCAACAAAGCATGCACTATCCTTAGGTTTGTCTTAATCCAAAGTCATCAAATGCATGCTTTGTGCCCATCTATAACATCACATTAATGAAAACTTCAGACATAATCAACCAAGAGATAAAAGGATAATTCATTGCATTCTATATATTTTTTGGATTATTCAATAGAATAAGCTTATGATGATACCAACATCCATATCATTTAAAAATGGAATTTTTATCCATTGAAGGGTGAATTTAGCATTACTTGACAAAACAATAGGCATGGGTGGGTGAAAGGATCTATCCTAAAAAGTAGTGTTGGCTTTATTAAGTATTCATGGAATTTGTCAAGTGTCCTAAATGTTTATTTTTTATCTTCTTACTAAGAAAGCTATTGTTTATCAAAAATAAAGGAATGCTGACCAAAGTAATCCCAATGCTACTATGTAAGGATGATTTGAACATTGTAGAATTTCTTGAAGGAAATATGTGCTACCATCTTAATTGGTAGGAAATGTTGAAAGAAGAGATACTCAAGTAACATAAATTGGCTTCTACAATCCCCACATAAAATTAAAGAGAGAGTCCTCTAATGAATTATAGTAAAAAAACCTTGATAGAATTCTCCAGGGATTCTACAAAGCCATTATCCCACAATAAGAAGATAGTTTCAAGAATTTCTATAGAAAAATTCTTTTTGTTAGAATCCCACAAAAATAGTTAATAATCCCAAAATAATTTGTCTTTTGGAATAAATAATGCCAAAAATAAGTGGCATCTTCGTTGACAACCAGGTGTTCGACTTGGTTTCTTTACCCAATTCAATCTCTGGAAAAATGACTTGGGGACAGATCAATGGCCAAGATGATAGTTAAATATCTGGTACATGTGGATCATATATGAATATAGGTTGAGTATTTCTAGCAACACTTCTTTTATAGTTGGATCCTAAAAATTTTGCAACTTATGTTCTTCTCTAAAACATTTGTACGAGGTTCAAATAGTAAAAAGATTGATGAAAGATAGAGGAGTTAAAAAGATACCTAGATGTAGTTGGATTGAAGGCTGTAAAATAGTACATGTTTTTTGTGTAGGAGACAAATCACATCCACAAACATGGCAGAGCTATGCAAAGTAGGATAAATTGGCTT
Organism: Sequoiadendron giganteum; assembly: GCA_007115665.2. Taxonomy (NCBI): domain Eukaryota; kingdom Viridiplantae; phylum Streptophyta; class Pinopsida; order Cupressales; family Cupressaceae; genus Sequoiadendron; species Sequoiadendron giganteum. The sequence goes on along the minus strand of CM021107.1, from coordinate 117,725,778 downwards.
GGAAAATGTAGGCAGTAGGGTATAAAGAATCATTTATCTACCACCATAGTGAAAAGTTAGCAATTGCTTTGGTTTGTTAAAGATGGCCCCTGGTACAACTATTAGAGTTGTTAAGAACCTTCAAGTATGTTCTGATTGCCACACTACATATCCATATACACAAAAGATTCTATTTCCATCTAGCATATCCATTATCTATGGATCCACATGTAATGTCTCCCTCCTAGTTTAGGTCTTCATCCAAAGTTGTATCGCAACCAAGTTATCATTGTATCAAACAAATATATTCAGTGATCCTTTGAAAAAGTGAATAATGAAAAGTTAGCCAACAAAGCATTCACTATCCTTAGGTTTTTCTTAATCCAAAGTCATCAAATGCATGCTTTTTTCCCATCTAGAACACCATATTAATGAAAGCTTCAAACATTATCAACCAAGAGATAAAAGGGTAATTCATTGCATTCTATACATTTTTTGGATTATTAAAATATATAGGCATTAGAAATAGTAGTAATATAAAAATAATAGAAAACTAAGTTGGCAATCAAAAAGGTTGAGGTGTGAACATACAAGATTAGATTGATTCCAAGCAAACTATGCAATGTAGAAACTAATAAATGCAACAAGAGACAATTAATGCATCAAATATTTATATAATATTGGTGGATAATTTAATGGTTCATTTAAGGCACTCTACTTTTGTGAACCTTTATTTTATAAGTTATTTAATCCATCTTCTACTGCCCAATAACAAGAAAGATATATTTCAACAACCAACATAATTCGACATAAGAGATAGACTTGTTACTATGAGTAAGATATCTTATAGGTAACAGTTGGGCTCACTCCTTGCACACGTTAAGCAAAAGGCATGCTCACAAGGACTCTACCAAGCATGATGAAGGTACAAATTATTGAATTAATAAAATCAAATTTGAACATCTATGTTAAACTAGCTTTCAACATTAAAGTCAAAAATAAATGTTATCTGAACAAAATTACAACTCGCAAACTAGTAACACATACCACCATGTTGCATTCTTCAATTTTCTTACAAATGTTTTTTAAACTTCTAACTCTAGTTTCAGCCATTAACTTTAGTCTCCGCAATCACTAAACCCAATCTATCAATGAAAGAATTTGCATAAAGCTAAATAAATCTGAAGAATTCAATTAATTTGCTTATTAAGAGACATAGGAGCATGAAAAAAATGAATATTATGGTAATGCACAAATTTGAAATAGTTTGTCATATGTTGAAGCCTTGAGAAAGTTGTATTATGTGAAAGCTAGTTTATAAGGACTCACATGAAAATATCAATCCATAATGTAGTCTAAAAATTGGCTTAAGATTTTTCAAAAAAATTGCCTTGCCAACAGGGCATTGGCTCAGTTGTTAAACAACTTTGTATGCCCCCATTTGGGTTTGTTTTAGTTTAAGTCCATTCCACTCAAACAACACACATTAATTAATGAGATGTTGTTGGGAACAAGCCCCTATAAATTTTTGGCAGCCTAGATTCCCTTGGACCTAGCAATTAAGCCAATAAAAGTCCATATGTGCAGCACAAGCCACTAAGGGGCATGTTTCAAGAAGCTTCCCAAAAGTGTTTAAAATATTTGGTTAAACATTTTTGCTTCTATATGTCTAACAGGTTCATATAGTTTCACAACATGAAAAACAAAGAATATGCAAGCATCCATTTACAAACAAATGCATGTCATTATCACCTTTCCTCAGCATCCTCGTACACTCCTACAAAACAACTATACTTGCACTTGGTAAATATGTGTACAATAAATTACATAACTAAGAATTAAATACTCTAAATATTATTGCGTGTTTCCATTTTACCCCATGAAATTAAATGCAAACCAAAATAAAATTATGATTACGGATTAGAAAGATGAAGCAAACATCTATATTCATTCATTTGATGAATTGTTGCTTGTAGAACATTCAACGACACTTCTTAACTACACATTACATACATTAAACATTACTGTTTCTCGAAAGATATCTTTGGTTTACTCTTTTACTCTTTTATTTGGCAAGGCTCGAAGAGGAAAGTTTTAATGCCATTTCTAAAGAGGGGGACAAGAGGGGAGCTAGATTGAGCTCTTCTCACTCAATTCTATATTTCAGAAGCTTTATAGAAGGGAATACTTGTTGATGTTGAACCTAAATCTGGTAAATTATCTTAGAATAATAGGAGAGGTTTTTGTGACATCACAATTATCTCCTCTTAGTATCATCAGAATGGTTAAACAAATAGTGATCACAAAATCTTTCATCATTAATATCTTGGGTTTTGATCATCTTGCATTCTAGTTAGAGGTTCAACCATACAAGCCCTTTGATAGGTGTCCCTTCAAATTGAATCAATGTGGATAATAGTAATAAATTTAGATTTGCAAAGTTCATGACTGATTGGTGAAAGAAGTCTATGGTAGGCAAGCAATTGCAAATGTTCAAGTTTGCACATAAGCTGAAATATCTCAACTCTTGTTAAAAATCTGGGAATAGAGAAGTATTTGGGAATATCTTTACTGAAAAGAACTCTCTAGAAAATGTCTTAGTGGCCATAAATTTGAGGATTCATGAAAATGTCTTGACAAATGATTTAATAGATTTGGATTTGGGCCTTTTAAAGAGGCTTTAGGAGTCTTATACCCTTGTGGATTTTTTTTTGGTAACACAAATCTATGGTTCAATGCATAAGGGAAGGAGATAGAATTACCTACTTATTTCATTTATATTGTAGCTCATAGATGGGTCAATAGGATCACATGTATCAAGGATGGAGTGAAGTCTATTCAACAAGATTTGTCCCCCATAACAGATGAAATCATGTGTTTCTTAAGAGCCTTCTTTTTCATCAGCAAGTAGACTCATCTTTGGACATAAAACAATTTTTTGGGCAAGATTCCTAGAATTCTTGGTGAAGCTCAAAACCAAGCTCTTATTGTGCCTTTCTCCATAGAGGAAATCAAGAAAACATTTTTTCCTCTTAGAAGAGATAAAGCTTCAAGACCTGGCAGTTTTCCAAGCAATTTTTTTAAGGGTTTCTGGAAAATAATTGAGATGGACGTTAGGGAAATTGTCAATAAATCTAGATGATTAGGGAAGGTCCTACTAGAATTTAAATGAACCTTCCTTTCTCTCATCCATATAATAATGCTTCTACTTTTCTCTCATCCTTAAAAAGAATAATGATTCCTCCTTTCTCACATCCTTAAAAATAATAATGCTTCTTCCTTTTTTTTGACTTCAATCCAATTACACTATGCAATAATATCAACAAGATCATTTATAAAGCAATAGAAAAAAGGTTGAAGCAGTTCTTGACATTATTAATTTTGTCAAAAAAAGGTGGTTTTGTTGCTGGAAGATAAAACCATAAGGCAATACACTTTCTCAATCGAGACAATGCTAGAGGTATGGTGATTAAGTTGAGATTGCTAACAGATGATAAAATAAGATGTGAAATTCTTGCCAAAGTTTTACAATAATATCACTTCTCCCATGTGTGGCTTAATTGGGCTTTGACCTTTACTACACAGACCAATTTTACAGTATAGTTCAACAAGAGCCCCCCATGATTCTTCACTAACTTCAAAAGGTTGCAACAAGGAGTTCCACTCTCTTCATATCTTTTCACTTTGATGGTGGATGCATTGGGAAGATCTCCTTAAAGCTATAAAAAGGAGGGAATGTTGAAAGGCATCAGCCCCACAAGTGGTTTCTTTGACTCAACTCTAGTTTTTGGATGATACTATGTTGTCAAAAGTAGCTAAGATGATAGAATATAAAGCTTTCAAAGAATTCCTACATCTGTATGATACTATGAGGAGGTATCCATCCATTGATGCAAAAAAATCCAAAGTTTTATTTATGAATATGCTCCTAGGAGTGACTCGAAGAACCAAATATGTCCTTGGCTTTCAAATGGATTCCTACCCTGCACATGCTTCAAGATTCCACTCTTCGAGGGTGTTGGTGGATATATGATCTGACAAAATTCAAAAACAACTTTCATCACGCAAAGGTAAATGACTTAGTCTAGCTAGATGGATTACCATAATTGGGATTATTTTGTAGGCCATTCCCTACTTTACACTTTATTCTTTTGAAATTCCCAAAGTAATTATGGACAAGATCAATGGTAAATACACATCTTTTCTTTGGTAGGGTTGTTCAGAAGAAAGGAAGTTCCTGCTACTTAGCTAGTAAAAATTATGTAGGCATAAAGAGCAAGTGGGGTTGACAATAGGGACCCGAGCTTACATTATAAGGGCTTAGGTTCAAAATTGGATTGTAGGATCTTCACACAAAAGGATAAATTGTAGAGTATTTTTCTATGAAAGAAATATTTTTCCAGAGGGGAGATGCTCAGTATGTTCAGATTGGATGATTCTTAAGGATCCAACTATCTATAACTATATCACATCCTCTCGGGATGTGATCCCTACTTTCTTATCTTGGGATATAGGGCATGGTAGTCAAGAATTTTTTTGGGAGGATTCATAGATGGTTCATTCTCCATTGTGTAAGAATAAAAAAATAGAAGAGATTTGGAGTTGCATAGTAGCTAGCTATGTGAGGAAAGTCGGTAGCTTCTGGTGAGAATTTTTTTATAATGGTTTAGGGAAAAGGTTAGATGGACCCAAAGGATTTCCCTATCTCAAAAGATCAGAAAAATATTTTTGTTGATATTGTCTTAGGAATTTTAATTCCTTTCATGACAAGGTTGGATGAGCTAAAGTGGAAAAAAGATACTTCAGGTGACTATAGAGTCAACTCAGTTTACTCAAGGATGTAAAAGAAGGTTTTCCCACCTTTAGAAGAGAGGTCTGGGAATATTTTGGTTTGAATGAAATCCTTACTTTTCATAATTTTATAAAGAATTTCTTTGCCAGTCCTTCTAGATATTGTCTTTGCCTAAAAGATGAAGATTTTTTAGATCATCTTCTGTTGCATTGTGAAACTTTCAAAAATTTAGCAAACTGTGATGAGTAGATTGGAAATGCAATGGATCATCTTTGCTAGCTTGAGGTAACACTTGTGCAGTTGGCCATGTGGAAATATTTGATTCAGTTATTTGTGGAGGATAACCTTTGGGTGTGCCATTTGGGGCATTTTTCTACAAAGAATTTAGAAACAATCAAGTCTCATGGAAAAAGAAAACCATTGGGAAAATTGCTCGGCTATGATTGAAGCCATCATTACCCATTATGGTTTTGCAACCCTGTAAGAAAGTAGTTCCAACTTATTGCCTTTAGAAGGAGAGTGATTTTCTTTGCTTCACTTCCTGAAGAATTTGTGGATCATCTTTTGTTGCATTGTGAATCTTTCAAAAATTTAGCAAACTTTGATGAGTAGATTGGAAATGCAATGGATCATTTTTGCTAGCTTGAGGAAGCACTTGTGCAGTTGGCCATGTGGAAATATTTGATTCAATTAGTTGTGGAGGATAACCTTTGGGTGTGCCATTTGGGGAATTTCACTAGAAATAATTTAGAAAAAATCAAGTCTTGTGGAAAAAGAAAACCATTGGGAAATTTTTTGGGCTATGATTGAAGCCATCATTACCCATTATGGGTTTGCAACCTTGCAAGCAAGTAGTTCCAACTTCTTGCCATTAGAATGGAAAGCAGTGATAAATTAGAAGATGTTGCTCCTTGCTCCTTTTAGTACGGATGTTGGTAGAAAATCAGATAGATCCCAAACAGTTTGAATGAGACCCCTAGTAGGGTTGTTCAAGCTTCACATTTATGAGTCATTGAATAAAACAAGGACTGGCTGGTGTTGATTTCCCTTTGATAATCATTTCTTCACAACAAGTCTTTTTTTGGACTAGAGAGCTAATAATGAAGCTTAGTTGGAAAAACTCTTGGAAGGTTTGACAATGGAAGCTAAAATGAATCTCAAGATGTTGATTGTGGAAAAAGATTCATAGGCAATTATTTTGGGGCTTTCCAAGAGTGCAACTCCTAGCAACAAACTTAATAATGGGATAGTGTAAGCTTGTTCTATATGTAGACAAAAGAGTGTTATTAGTTTAGTGTTATAGAGTATAGGGAGGCTAATTGATATGCAGACTTCCTAGCAGAGGACTTGAATTTCCCCTCATCCCTTTCTATTGTTTTTTACCTAGATACTTATTTCTGGACAAATGCTTAGAACTAATTTTGAGCTTTATCAAGTTGTCTGTATTTTTTATGAATTAATTACTACCAAACTAACTTGTAGAAAGAGTAAGTGTCTAAAACAAGTGAAAGGTGGATAAGGTTCAGAGGAAATATTACTCACACACTTAAGATTAAAGATTTTCAGATTGAAAATGGATAGCCAGACAGAGGAATCTTGGTGATTATCAAAAAGTCATTTGACCTCTATGTATCAAATATCCAAAGAACAGGAAAAGAACTAAGTAACACTTTTCGGTCCATATCAAAAAATTACACGCAAAACACTCACACCATATTTTCATACACTTGAAACCTAAAAGAATAATAAAGTTCAGACTTCTCTATCGCCAAAACCCTAAAACCATAGTCACCATGAATCACAAGTTGAGAAATGGAGATTGGTCCCAACGGCCATACCCACACCATCTCCTGCTAATTGTATTTAATTCTAATATAATCATGCCCTTATTTATAAAATCCCATATCCTATTTCAACATGACATCCCCGTTTCCATGCCCCACATCTCCAAGTGATTGGGCCTTAAGAATTTTCAACGCTAGGAAAATAAGGGTTTGAATTGTAACACTTTACCAACCAATGTTTATAGGAGACCGGGTTATAAATATTGGAAAAATCGAGATTTGAATGACAACACAACTTTTTTTTCCAATTTACCCTAAACTGGATGGGTTCCCAATCACTTTCAAGGCATGGTATATATTTAGGTATCAGGAAAATCTTAATGATTGATTTATTTTCCATTGAAAAAGCGGTAGTCAGTAGTAAGAGGAAGTTAGGAAATGAAAAACTTACAAGTCGTCCATATATAGCGATAGGGAAATTGCAACAAAGATAGATGTGGATCTTGTCTCCAGTACACCTCATGTGCTTGTGGTTGATTGTCTTGAGGAGTTTGACATTGGAGAGGGAGGAGAGACCGAGGCCTTTGGCCACGAGTAGGTTCACTAGCATAGGGTGGTCGGGGCAGCAGATGATGAAATTATCGGTAGAAGGGGCTCTGCTGCCTCCTCCCTCCATCGATCCACTTCCCCTATTCAACTATATCTGCAGTATCTTCACTTTGCTTTCCTTGTGCCATTGCTCTTATTTTTTTTGGGATACAGGAATCGAAAAGGAAAATGCATATCGAATGAGGGAGAAAAGGAAAATGCATGTGGAATGAGGAGGGAAAATGAATGAGGAGAGGGAAATAAAAAATTTATTTTAAAAATATATATTTTTTATTGTCTTAATTTAAGACAATTAAAAAATTATAAATATAATTTAAACATAAAATATATATTTAAGAAAAAATTAATATTTTGTCTTAAATCCTTCTTTTATGTAGTAGTGTAAATTTAGAAAAATCTAGATTAAGGCTCCCTTACATAATTCATGCTCTTGGGCATAGATGTGGTGAAGTTAGGCCTCCCTAACATGCTTTCTCTTTGACCCCATCATGGTGGACTATGGGGATAACACTATTCATTCTTGATTCCTTAAATAATCTATTCAAATGGATTGAGATAATTGATAATATATATGTATTATATGTACCATAACTCTTATTGAATCACTGGTAGAATTATATGTTATCAAAATGGCTTCAAATCATAGTTAAAAACATCAATGATTCATTGAAATAATGAGTAATAAAAGTTAAAGAATATAAATGTTAATTTTTTTTATAAAATATGTGAAGTCCTTAAGATTGCATCGAGAGGTAATTCCTTCCATGCAATAGGTATTTTTGGTGCACCAAGCAACTGAGGTGGCCAAATGGCCCACTTAGGTAGGGGTCCCATGAGGAGGGCTTAATTAGCTCTATGGATTATGATCAAATTTGAAAGAAAAAATAATAGAGGAGTAATAGTCATTTATTTAGTCATTAATCTAGCCATATATTTAGTCATTTATTTAGTCATTTTTATTTGTCTGATATTAGTCATTTATTTAGTCATTTTTATTTGTCAGATATTAAACATTTATTTAGTCATTTAGTTGTGATTTTACCTAATTACCAAATTAGTCACTTATAAATGACCAAATTAGTCATTTATTTTCCAAATTCTACTAGTGTTGTTAAAACATCTTGGCCAAGTTTACCTACCTAAATTTAACCAAGTTTTGAGCCTTTATGGAACTTGCACTATAGGATTTCATCCACCCTAAGCTACCACACTCATCGCCCCTAGCAGACCCAAAAATGTGGGTATCCATTAGCGTATTGAAATCTATCCTTCAAAATTCCTTGCATCCTCTAGGTCATGTCCACTTGCATGGCAAGTTTTTCCCTCATTTCCACCGTCAGGGTCTTCATCAAACATCTTTCATGGTGTGGGTTTCTGCAACCCCACCTACCTCATCCTAGCCATACATGTGAGTTAATGCGGTCATTAATGAAGCTTGATCTATATAAATAACTTTCCTCCCATGTCATTTTCACTCAAAAAATTCAAAATTGAGAGGTGAAGAAGAGAGATCAGCATGCGAAGAAATTTCGGAGTGCGATTCTAATCACTTCTGACACTAGCACAAGGTACGAGCTCAGATGCCTATGCTTTGTCCTTTAAGTTGAAAATTTTGTTGCAGGTCATTAAGTGAGGTTTCAATCCATTTAAAAATTTGTGGATTAAATTTTAAACGGATATAAAAAACTCACTTGAAACCATAGCATGTTCTCTACTTGTTTTTAACAAAGAAGACCACCCTAGAAATATCTTTGGCAACCTCATGCTCTGCAACCCAACCCCTGGAGAGGGCTTTCCAAATCACAAGGACTGTTTATGTGATTAAAAACCCTTGTGGGCTTATGTGTGGAAGTCTTCTCCATTGCAGCCATGATTAATGATGGGGCCTTTAGGGTGGCTCAACCTGCTAAACCCACGTTGTTTTCTATACTTAATTTGGGCTAGTTCCCTCATGAAGAAATCACTAAGTATTCAGACCTCAATGACTTCACCCCTACGGGGTGTCGTCCTTGGGAGGCAGTCCCTTTGTAGCCATTGCTTAACAACCGCATTCAAAAACCCATCCACCCCACATAATCTTCCCTTGTCACCACTTATAAAGAATTGGAATGAAGATAAATAAGTTAATGGTGTTTGGCAAAGATTAACCTGTGAAACTCCTCATGTAGGTTGTTTCCAACCCGTTGCCATTCCTGGTGGAAAAAATCTCACATCCCCCACTATGTGAATCTCTCATAGGTCAACATCGTGAAATTAAAATCTGAGCCTAAGTGCCTAAATCCACTAAGAATCTAATTGTGTGGGTTACCCCAGGAAAAGGTTTTCCTCTATGTCATTATTCTCAATGACTAATCAGACCTAGCCCTCCCAACTTGTTGGCCCTGCACCAATTAATACCATCGCAAGCAATGAATGATACAAAAGGCAATATTTCTTGGTGGACCCACCCATGCAGGCCACCTCATGTGAAATACCATTGTGTCGGCATCATTCCTAATGACAAATCAAGTTTTCCTTTTTGTAGTTCATTCCTTGCCACCTTTCCATTTGTAACACTTAAACTAAAAATGATAAAATGATCAAGTCCAAGGGGGCCTTGTAGGTGGCAATGAAAAATTTGGTAAGTAGGCCACTATTTTTCCTCCACCATTCTCAATGGATAAAACCTATTAAAATTTTCGCGATGCAGGTCTTGGAATCACGAGTGTCATGGATGCAACTTTGAGCAAAAACAAGGAAAACCTCATGACCAAGTGTTCAAGCGGGTTCGCTCATGTGAGTCATCCTTTGCGGAATTATGCTACTTCGAAGCCGCTCTCTAAGGGAAAAAACTTAACGGTGCCCCGCATCACATCATTTTCCATCTCAAGTCTCATACCCTACAAAGTAATAGGGCTTGAAAGGAAAATGATGAGGCATGTTTTCTTGCACATACCAAAGTATAAGGAACCAAATGAACGATGTCAAAATGTCCTGTGGGTTCCGCTATGCAAAAATATTCTTACGAGAGGCTATCTCCTTTTGGTTGTACTTTAATAGCTAAACCAGGATGGTGGTCCCACTCACGACACCTGCATCTGTCACATCTGCACAAGCTTGATAGGGTTGATTTAACAAAAGAAAAAAACTTCAAGTTCCCCATCACCAACTTTCACATGTGTCAAATGACTTTTTGTTATTTTTTCTCAATAATCATGTCATGCAAAATATTATCACTAGGTCACCGCTTGTGGGAATTTGCTTCCCCGGTGTCGTCCCTTAAGATTTTTCATCTCGACAGCTTTTGTAGGGAAAAAACTTGCACTCCTAGACTCGCATTTTAGCAAACTACTTGAACGAGCCTTAAATGATGAAATATGATTAATGTTGTATATGAATACATCTGATGGTATATTTGCATGATTTAATTAACATTTTCCCTCTTTATTTTTCAACACTTACTACACCCTTTATATATAGGATTTATGGAACCTGTTGAGGGGCCATTAGAGAAGCTAGTGGAGAAGATTGACAAGGGAAAGAGAACAACAAGGGTTCCTAGAGTGAAGGAAGAGAAAGAAAAAAATGAAGTACTAATTCCATGGGGTAGATTGCACTTCCAAAATCACTTCTGACTAGGACAAGGTCATTGACACGAACCTCGAATATGTCAACATTGATGAGTTTAAGTAGAGGGTGGTGATCAAAACCACAACAGAGGAAGCTATGAGAATCAAGGAAAGTGGAATTTCCAAGGTAGAAGACATTCATTCCACCCTGGTTGCTCTAGAACTATTAATGGCTTGTCGAGAGTGCTATCACTCTTAGAGAAGAAGAATAGTTGCCAAGGATGGGAGAGTGTTGGATGACTTGTCTACTTAGTCTATTGGGAGGACATTTGGCATCCCAACCTTTGAAAAATGGAGGAATTTTAAAAGGAGTTTTATCTACAAATATGGAAGCATGACCCTATTGGATGCAAGAGGACAATAAACCAAACCTGGTTGAAAGATAAGAGGGGTAGTGCTAACAAGGTACCCCAAAAAATGTATCAGAGTGACTTTATAGAAGAGACTAACGACTTGGTGACCCTACTCGGTAGAGTAAAGGGCCTTCCCACTTCCACATTCTTTGAGGAGTGGATGTTTTATTTCATTGAGGAGATCTTCTAGGGAAATGCCAAGTTCCATTGGGAGAAGATGATAAGAGAAAACCTGCATAATCAGTTCATGGTGGTGAAGAATACTTCACAATTTTATATGACCTCTTATTTTTTCTATCTCCTAGCATTCAAGTTCCCATACAAAGGCTTGGATTATGTTGGGGTACTAGGGACAAAGAAAGGATAGCTTAAGGTATATGACTACTACCCTCAAGTGCAGTATAGAAATTTCAAGAAGGATTATTGGAGAGTAAATAGTGCCTTCATTGGGCACAACATTAGAACTATGGGTGGAGATTATCACAGAAGGGTGTCACACAATGCAAGGGAGGTCATAAAGGGCTTTGGATATTTGTTCATCCAATTCCCTAAATTCACATATATCAGAGCATAGGGATTCTCAAGAAGACCCTATTGGCTGCCCCGCTACCCAAATGATAGAATAGTATTACTAGAGCTTACTAGAAATTGTAGATTTCTCACACCTTATTGCACAATCTAAATCATGCTGGGGTTCCATATCCACTCACATTTAGGTAGGGAATGTACTCTTTCCCTGCTACCCCATGTGTCAAATACTCTTAAAAGGAACTTGAAGAGTATAACTTTGAATTGCACATAGGTAGAGGAGGCCTAAATCCCCTCAGGAAATTGAAGAGGTAGGCTGGAAGATAGTACACACACCGACCTCACATCGAAGACTTTTGTTAGAATTATCCAAGTAGTTTTCTTAGTAGTGAGAATTAATTTTTGTTATAATAAAGTTTAGTAATTTTTGTACCATGTTAATTAGATCATTGTGACATTTAATTAAACAATATTATTATGTTTTTTAGTTAGATCACAAGTGTATATAATTCAACATGTGTGTAAACTAGACAACCATTTGCTACATTTAATTAATAAATTTTAATAATTTTTTTTTATTAGATCACATGATTCATCGAATTTAGTAACATATCACCAATAAATGTATTAATTATATCATTGTAGTATGTATTAGATAATCTAAATAGGTTATTTAATTAAATCACAATTATATTTAATTAACCATACAAGTCAATTATCACATCTAATAAGATATTTTTTGCATTTAACTAAACAATGCATTACATTGATTCAATTATATCACAAATAACATATAAGTCAAATCATCTCACAACACAATAGTGATCAAAATCTCAAAATTTTCATATATATACAAATGTCTCAATATATGATGTAAAAAAATCAGCACCATAAAAAAATATGGTGTTTCATAATGATATTATAATATACAATGATCTCATCACCCTAAGGTACCATGACTACCATATCCCTTGGGCCACTAAGCAAAAAATGTATATCATTGTGAGGTTGTTGACCATGAGTGGTTCCTAGATCCACTCTATTTATGCATGCCCCTAACATTGCCCTTGAGACTTTCCACCTCCATCCTAAAATCTATGTAATGCTACTATATCCAATCTCTCTCAACTCACAATCGGTCCACCTCTACCTAGAGAGCCACCACATGAGGATGATTAATCATGGGTGTTGGTGTTGATCTAACCACCTGAAGGTCAATTAGGGCTTGATCTCTCTAATTTTTAACTCAAATAAGATCCACTAACCCATCCTCATATGTGCCTCTCAATTGTGCCATGGACTAAAAAATATCCATGTTTCATCTTATGGTTTGTTGAGGCCTATAATTAGCCTGCATTGGCTGCTAGGTCTAAACAATGGGGACCATCTCTACTATGAATTGAACTATAAAGTTGAGCCATGCCTAGGTGAAAACTATAAATTAAAAAAAATTGTATTAGAAATTTCATCATATATCTAAAAATAAAAATAAAATGCAACATCTAGTGTTCTATTCAAGCGAAAATCAAAACATAAATATAAACTTCTCACTTGGATTTGCAATCCACAAGTGGTGATCCATGAGGGTGGTGATTACACTTGTTCTTGGAGTCATCATGGTGGGGGAATCGTAGTGGAAGATCTGATTGACTCCTTGTGCTCATGTTGACTCGACCCTCAAGAAGTAGTAGGCAATACTCATAACATGCAAGGTTAGTACCTGTGCCTCCCCTTGGTGGTATCACTAGCATCCTTCCTTTTACCTCATCACCATCCTACTATTAGTGTTGGATTATCCCCATCATCATATTCTAGGCTCCATGAAAAGTGGTGCTCCACCATGTTACATATGCTAGGTTTACACCCATATCATCAACACTTGACATAGGGGCTACATCCTACTCCTCGTCATAAAAGTTCCTCAATATGACAACCATGATGGTGGTCCTAGGAACATCTTTTGGTCTCATGGTACTACATGTTGATAATATATAGGTTTATTGCACAATGGAAACCCCTTGCATGCAATCAAATTATCTCACCAAATTATCAAAATAAAAGGGCATGCCAATATGCTCTTGGTGACTAACAAAGAGTTGATCCTAATACATCCTAACTATCTAGCAAGTCTGACCCACCTAATTTTGTAGATCCCTACATGACCTTTGTAGTATATCCTTGGAATACAATCTATCAAAAAAAAACAAGCCAATATAGCAGGTCACCAAATTTCCATGTCCTCCTTAGTGCATAGGTGTGTGCTCAGGGGTGGTTCTTGAATGGATCAATTGAGAACCTCATGTGCCACATGCATATGATGTTCTTGAATTCTCACACCTAAAGGAGGGTGTAGGTCATGAAGCCATATACCTCATAATGCATATGGTGCCCTAGGTCTTGATACAAGTGGGACAACATTCTTGAACCTCGATTGAAGACAATCCTTTGGCTCTTCATTGCTTAGATGGTATGAACGTGCCTCCCATAAAGGTGTGAGCCTCATCCATCTAGTGCCACCACAAGTTTAATGGTGAAAACCATGATGCGATAGATGACTGGAATGACAATGACACCAAATAGCAATCAACACATGAAAATGTGCCTAGTGGTGTCCTTAGATATGGTGCAACCAAGAAAATACATCTAGCTAACTAGAACATAGTCTGTTAGCCAGTTCTCTTTGATTGCATGGGCAGCCATAGGATCTAGTATATATCCTCTTGGATGACTGTCATCTCCTCTATGGAAATAAGGAAAGCAAAGGTATTTGCATCCTAATGCTCTTGGAGCACCATTAGCATCATATCATGAAATCGCATGATAGGCATAGTATATACCCACCATAGATCGACATCTTTGAGATGTTCAACCTCTATGGATATCAACATCTAGGTATGGCCATGCAAAAATGTGTACATATGGCTACTCATATGCTCTCGTATCTCTAGAGAAATCTGTAAACACATTAAAAAAGTACAATTAGTTCATCATCATCATCAAATGATCACTAAATCAAATTTATTTTTTTACCTAAATGTCTAAGGATGCAATAAACTAGAGTGCTAACATACCCCTTGAAATATATTGCCTGTTCCAAATGCTAGCACATCTAGGGGACCCTAGTGCACCCTTTAGACACTAGCACCCATCTTGGATGGTAGAACCTATGAAGGAGGGGATTCGCTACTCCCAAGTCCCAAGACAAATAGGGTCCAAAGGGAGTGAGTTACCCTTGGTCACCTCAATGACAAAAAATCAAGTTGCGGAGGTTCAAGATGAAATAGATTGAAAAATGCATTTAAAATAGAGATTCTAGAATGATTATAGTTAAGGTAATTTGAGGATTGAAAGAGAATATTGTAGAGATTATTGAGACAATAGGGTAAGCTCTCGGCTGAAGTATGTTTATGTGAAAGTGGTACAATAGTGTACTACATTGCCATATCAGGGATGTCTTAGTGTCTCATACAAATAGAGAATACAACCATTTGTATATAACTCAAAGAATCTACTAAATATTCAAAATTTGAGGTCTATTTAATCTACCAACTTAATAGAAAGCAAGAATTCAAGTAAATTACAAGGGAAGTGAATTTTTATATCACAAGATTTCCTATGCTTCAAAGCCTTCCACAAATCTCATCATGATAAACTTTCACACAAGGTGAACAAGGAAAAATGTTGGGGCTATTTTTGAGCTTGCCTCAGTAAAAACCCTATTTTGGTGTTCCCACCTCCATAGACAACCAAATACATAGAGTATAAAAGATAAATTAAAGTAGACACAATGAGTGATAAAAGAAAAACTTGTGATGGAGGAAAAATTATATCACAAAATAGACATAATGAATGATAAATAAAAACCTTTATATGGAGGAGAACCCATATTACCAAATAGAGACATAATAAATTTTTGAACACCCAAAATACTGAGAGGGGGGGTGAATCAATATTCTATTAAACCATTTAATCATTATCAATTCGATAGTAAAAATATATCTAACTGCTACTATGAATGAAAGAATTAAAGGAATCACAAGATCACATTACTCATGAACACTAGGATTTTTAGGTGGAAAACCCAAAAAGGGAAAAACCATGGTGAGGATTAGCTCACAATATATTATAACTGGTTATAAGATATTACAGTGGCTCACTGCCAAGACACACTATCCTTATAAGGATCATAGTTATAAATAGATACAAAAAATAAATGGATTCACAACCGAAATGTGAACTAATACAAAGTGTACCTTCCTTATGTTGAATTCAGTTTCTTTGAAGTTTTGAATATAAAATATTGATCTACTTAGTAGTTGCTCAACATTCACAAAAATTATGCCCTTATACTGATCTCAGACATAAAAATTTATAATTTTGCACAATATCAAATCTCACACACATCAAATTACCTTGTTATTACATATCATCAACTCAAAAATGTTTCACATATATACCCTATTACATCTGCATACATCAATTCGGTCAACCTGATTAGACATAGCCCTATTTAACTCAAAATCACTTTATCATCTCCACACTTGATTCAAAAACATCTTCATACTCAAATCAAACATGAAATACTTGATTTAGGTTTGCATGGATCTAAAATAGATTCCCTTAACATCTGCAATATATGTTAATCTTCATAGTACATATATCAAGTATTAGGTCGGTCATGAATTAGCAATAGTCACAAAATAAACCAACTGATCCCACATCAACAATCCATCTAATCAAATAAATATGCACCATTTGGAGTATGCATTGTTCAAACATCTATAAATCATATCCCAAAATTGTAGAGTTTAATTCTAAATATTGGAGGAATGTGGACCAAAAAACTCATACCTATTTACACTATATAAAGCCAAAAAACTCTATGTCAAACTTTCGTTACTTAAAACATTCAGCCAATTCACCCAAAATCAAAGAAATATTGATCATGGATGCATTTAGTAGTCCTAAATAACATACTATGACCTCAAAATCTGATCTTATAACATGATCAATTTCAAACGAAATTACCAGATCAAGATGTCACCTAAATTGTTTATTAGATTAGACAAAAATGCCAAGAATCAATGTTGACATCAATGGCAACACATCAAAGGTTTTCTTCTTCATTATTTCAAAAATCTCCCAATTTTTCATTGATGGAAACATGTGCCAAAAATAAGCCTTAAAAAAATATACATCACCAAAAATTTAGGCATACATGATCTCCTTCTTTAAACATTATCTCCCCCTATACCTTCATCAAAACTTCTACCCAATTCCATTTTTTTTCTCAACTCTTCTCTCCCTTTGACATCAAGGACAAAGGGTGTGCCAATAACACACTTGAAAAGTTGGCAGAAATGTATTGAATCACCCTTGGAGAGTTATCCCAAAAATTTGATTCGAATCATATGTACATAGATAAACTGAAAACAAATGAAAACAATGAAATAGTATACAAGAAAAAATGTTCATCCAGAGGAGGCACCTTATAATTCATCAAGAATTGTTTGTGATGAGGGATACACCACCCAAACCCCACACAAAATACAATTAAAAATAACAACACATAAAATGCAAGATAGAAAACAACCCAATTTCAATTATTTTCCAAAAATGAAATACATATTAAAAAATAATAGGGCTACAGCCTCATGGGCTTGATTCATTACATCTAAATAACCTCTAAAAATAAAATATATTATTCGAAGTCACAATCTGCACTAATGGAGCCACCTTCTACAACCCCCACTTAACCCTTTTATTTTACCTAATAACCACCCTAGAATGTTTTGTTTAAAAGGGGGAAAACGGGTTTTGAAGGGAACCTGAAACCATTTACAATATCAGACACAAAATGCTACACCAAAGGATATTCTAAAGAACCACTAGCAACAAACTAATAGCCAAAAAATACCATAGAATGGGTGCTGATCTACAAATAATATAAGAAGATTCCATCAACACCCAATAGCCACAAAATAGTAAAATAACCTAAAAGAAACCGAAACCCAATAGCAAACAAAAAGAAACAAATAAAAAGACTAGTTTAGGTCACTCAGAGTATTGGCCACCTCCAACTGTCGATTCCTATGTTTTTCAACCATATCCAACAATTCCTTCTTCTCTACATAAAATCTCTTCTTCCACTTAGCCAATCCTCTAACCATAGGACCTTTGTCTTCATCCTTAACAACTTTCTTACCTTTTCCCTTTGTCGTGCATTCTTTCTCTATAAGCTCAGAGAAATAAAATCGATCCTCTCTGAGCTCACTGATTATTTTGAAAAGAACTTCCAAAGAGTCTGTTTTGTTCTTAACAAATATGTGACATGCCTGTAGAAGTTCCTTGATATCCACATTTATACCCGACACCTTAGCCTCCAGAGCAGACAATATTTCTTCACAAAGAGACTTAAAGTCATGATAGGACCCTTCAAGATCCACCATTCTATCAATAAGAATGTCTGGCGCCGAACCTTTTGGAATATTCTTAATATTTTCCTTTAAACCTTTGATTTTATTGTTAATCTTATTGAACTCTTTTAGAGTCCATTTATCTAACTTAAAGGTATGCATAGCCCCAACTTTGGCCATATCCAACAAACTATACGTGGAGGTAGCATCATCATCAAGATAAGAAAATTCCTCGAAAAGAGGATCTACCTACAAAGGCTCTTGTTTGGCTTCTTTATTTTCTGCATCCTCATCCTCCTTGGGAAAGTCCTACAAAGTAGAATCCACAATGGTCACCTTCTTATCACCAGAATTCTTATCCTCACCAGCCTCATTACGGTCCTTTTTCAAAACCTCTAAGGCCTTGTTCTTCAGTTTAGCAATATGCAACAAGATTCTCCTTACTTTGTCGACAACACCCATATATTTTTCTTGTGCCCCATCTCACCACTAGCACTAACAGAATATCTACCAATAACCACCTCCACAGACTTAGGAGAGGGATCATTCGACCCCACATCCATGTCAACACTCCCAGAAAGGGCAAGCCTTTCAATTAGCTTATTACTCTTAGCACCCACCACCTTCCTTTGATTTGAAGATGTAGCCACAGTGGTAAGAGAAAAATCCTCCTCATCTTCATTCCATTCCTCCTCCTCCTCTGAAGACGACTCTGACCTCGACAATCTAGACTCATCACTTAAAGTCTTCTCCTTACCCATGATGGTAGGAGTAGGGAGAATATTCTTGACATGTTCCACGATCAATAAAATAAGCCCTTCATGTAGGATGGGGACCTTCCTATTCTAAAGTGCGCATACACTGAAACCTCCAAAGAAGATAACAAAAAGAAAGGAAAATAAATGAACAAACAATGTCAAAAATGATTGAGGAGAGTAAAATGGTGACCAAGAATGGCCTTAAATCTCCCTTCCAGAGTTACATAATGCATTAGCACCTCAGAAAAAATCGCCCAAATTTTCTTGAGGGAAGTTCTCTCATAACCCTATCTCCCCAGTTTAACTAATTGCTTCCTCTCATCATCTTTAAAAAACTAAGTCATCGCCTCTTCATTGCTCTTTTTATTTTTGAATAACTTCTAGCCAATTGTTGGCAATCCAGTAACCATGGTGACCAAATCCTCATTCACCTCAACATCTAGACCTTTAACCCTAAGCTTTTGATTGTGCCAGAAAGAAACAAATTGGGCTGAGGAATTAGGGTCATGCCTATGCAATCTCTCCAAGAATGGAGTAAAATTACCATGGTGCAGAATGTTCCAGAGTTTCTCCTTTCACCGAATGTCCCCACAAGAATGCGGCTCAATTCTTCTCCTTTCACCACCCATGGCAGCCAACACACTACTCACAAAACCCTTGCGAAAAGCACACAACTCAAGGCCAAAAAGAAACAAGACACCCACAAAGCATGTAAAATAGAGGCAGGTACTATAACACAAAACCTCATCCCATGCCATCATTCCTCAATAAACTCTTGGCTTCCTCAGGAAGGATCAATCCCTCCTCCCATGAATGAAATTCATTTAGACTGACAACCTTGTTGGCAAAAAAATATACCAAGTTACCTTCTCGATAAACGTGAGAGACAAAAGTATCATCACAATATTGTAGCATCATTATCATATCCTTGATGATTTGATCATCACTCCAACTCAGAGTATGAGTGCCATGTAGATAGTTAATAATTTTCATAGAATCTCTTTCCACCCATAATTTGGAGTAGTCTTTGTTGATAGCATACTTAACACTTATGAATGCAACCTCCGCCTCCGCAACCACCCTAGAATGTTATAGAAAGTGTAACTTTCCCTTTTTTTGGCACCAAAATTCCTACCATTTGATTTCTTTCCTAGGAAGATATTTTAATGAAATTCATTTTTTAGTTAGGCAGCTTCTTGGGGCCATAACTTTTGATCCAAGTGTCCGATTTTCTATTATAATATATTGTTAGAAATCTCTCAAAGAGATTTACAATGCCAAAACATTGAAGATCATTTCATCCACTTTTCAAGTTGTTTTGAGGCTTGTAAGGTTTTAAAATTTAGATTTGAAGTTGCATTGGATAAATTTCTCAAGACGAAAAAATTTAATAGCTACCAAACCGTACAAGGTATTAATACGATTCTTTCATCGCTGGAAATGTTTTTCAGGTCCATACGAGCTCGTTTAGGCTTAATTAATAAAAATAGTAAGTGAAATTTTTTCACCTTTTCTAACTTTTGATTGTCTTACACCCCTTAAGTTCCATCATGTGACTCAAAAAAACTAAAGAAAAATAATGAAAATATTTTTTGGGTGATGCAAGATTACCCCTACACCACTGGATGCTCCTGCATCAAAAACCCAAGGTAATTTTAAAAGTGGCCCTATCACTTCTCAAAAGTTAGAGGGAAACCAATAGATTTAACCTCAGGCTTAGACAACCATGATGAATCTTCAACATTCCTTCCTTTCCATTTAATCAGATATTCTTCATACGACATGTTTCTTGTACTTCTACCCACACGACTATCCAAGATTTCTTCTATATCTTCCTTCTTTGAAGTAGGTGTTGGAATTTTCCACTGTTCTTTCATCGACCCATCCTCTATATCACCTTCATGATACTTTTTCAAATAAAAAATGTTAACCATAGGAGAAATTTTTATTCCACTAGGAAACTTTACCTCATAAACATTTCTTGAATCACACTTCTTTAGGATCTTGCATGGTCCAAATTTATTCATCTTTAACTTGTTGTATGTACCAACTGGAAACCTCTCCTTTCAAAAATGAACCATGACTTCATCTCCTACATAAACTCATTATACCTCCTTTCCTAATCTTCCTTAGCCTTATATTGTGATTTCATCTTATTGATACGTTTCTTCACCTCTTCATGCAAATCCTTTAGGTTCTCAACAAAATATTCAACCTCAACACTACTCTTCTCCCCTTTATCCATATTCCTTAATTTAGAAGCAATTATTGGAATACTTCCATACACAATCTGAAATGGTTATTTACCAGTGCTCCTATTGATAGAATTGTTATAAGAAAACTCTTCCTGTGATAAAATAAAATTCCATCCCTTTGGTTTGTCTCCTACGAAACATCTCAACAGGTTACCCAAACTCCTATTCACCACCTTCGTTTTTCCATTTTTCTGCAGATGGCATGTAGAACTAAACTTCAAATATATCTTCAACTTCTTCCATAATATCCTACATAAATAACCA
>CM021107.1:117452270-117704332 GCA_007115665.2 Sequoiadendron giganteum | reverse complement strand
CTATGGCCAATAATAATTCTCACTAACAAGAGCAATGGTCTTATCTCGACCAAAATGTCCAGCCAATCCTCCACTATGCTTCTCCTTGATTAGATTCTCTCTCATAGAACTCCTTGGAATGCACAATTGGCTTCCTCTAAACAACATCACATCTTGGATTAATAAATCCAACCATATTGTCTTATCCAATGTAACAGGTTCCAAGCAAGCCTTTCAAACTTCTACAAAGTTTGAATCTTTAGGATACAAACTCTTGAGTTCATTGAACCCAACAACCTCTATATTCATCTCTATCAACAAATTTTTACTTCTACTCAAGGTATCTATTTACCTTCCACTCCTTGGCATCAAAACAAAATTATAACTCTTTAAAAAATCAACCCATTTTAAGTGCCTTTGATTTAACTTTCCTTGACTATTGAGATACTACAAAGCCTAGTGATCAGTTTATAAAAAAAATTATTTTGGCAACAAATAGTGTCTCCATTTCTTTAAAGCCTAAACTATAGCATAAAAATATTGATCATAGACATAATATTTATTCTTAGCATCATTCAACTTCTCACTAAAATAAGTAACAATCTTATCTTCTTGACTCAAAACTACTCCTATGGTAGTGCCACTAGCATCACAATCAACTTGAAAGACCTTATTGAAATTTGGAAGTGCTAGAATATGTTTCTTAGTGACTTTATTCTTCAACATATCAAAACTCTTTGTTGCTCCTAAAATCCATTTAAAATCATTTCTATCCCCTCTCATTGCTTCAATTAGAGGTGCACAAATACTAATAAAATTTATGTAAAAACTTGCTATACCATGAAATGACGTTACCTCTATAACACTCCTTGGGGTAGGCCATTCAATTATGGCTCTCACCTTCTTTGGATCCATTTTAAGACCCTCTGCCGAGACAAAAAATTCCAGATACACTAACTCTCTCTTCACAAAACTGCACTTCTTCAAATTGATCAACAATTTCTCCTCTCTTAGCTTCTCAAAAAAAATTATAATATGCATCAAATGCTCCTCCACTTTTTTACTGAAAGTTTAAATTTCATCCAAATAAACAATGACAAATTTACCTAGAAACTCTTTCAATACCTTGTTCATGAGTCACATGAATGTGCTCAATGCATTGGTTAGACCAAAAGGCATGACTAACCACTCGTACAAGCCCTCTTTAGTCTTGAAGGATGTCTTCCATTCATATCCTTCTCTAATCTGTATCTAGTGATAACCATTGTTTAAATATATCTTCATGAAGTACTCAACTCCACTCAAACAATCCATGATGTCATCCATCCTTGGCAAGGGGAATCCATACCTAATGGTGATCTTTTTGATGGCTCAAGATTCTATACACATCCTCCATTCTCCATCCTTCTTCGATGCAAGTACTACAAGTACCACACATGGGCTCAAACTCTCTTGAATCAATCCCTTCTAGAACAAATCTTGCACTTGCCTATTCAACTCTTCATTCTCTGTTGGAGTCATTTGATGGGTTTCCTTATTTGGAAAATTGGCTCCAAGAATTAGGCCCATCTGATGACTAATATTTCTTACTAGAGGAAAACCCTGAAGTACATTATCAAATACAATATCTTGAAACTCATCCAATAAGTGTGAAACCTTTATGGGTATATCTTTATCATCTTCTCTATCAACTCTAGGAATCAAATCATAACACATATGTTTTTGCTTCATACCTTTCAAATATTTTCTTCCATCAACCAAACATATTATGGCATTAATGCATAAATTTTCCTCTACCTCTTTGAAGGGCTTCAACTTATGATGAACTCCATCCTTTGTTAAAGAATAGGTTTTGGAATTTCCATCATGTACGGTTCGTCGATCAAACTACCATGGTCCACCTAACAACATATGACAAACATCCATAAGAATAATATCACACAATACCTTGTCATGATAATTTCCAATCTTGAACTTTACCAGACTTTGTTCATTTACCAAAGATTTATGGTCCTTTTGCAACTAAGAAATCCAGTATGGATTCAGATGCCTTGTTCTCTCCAACTGCAACTTACTAACCATATTTTCTGAAACATGGTTATCAGTACTACCTCCATCAATAATATTGCAAACTTTACCTTCACACTTACATCTCATGCTAAAATATTATTCCTTTGAGTTGGTTCTTTCGCATTCAACAAGGCTCTTCTAGCATCAATAAACTCTCCTATTTCTACATCCTCAGAATGTGAAGACTCAACATCTTCATCTACATGTGCAACTCATGCATTACCCTTAGGTCTTCTATTTTTTCTTCCTTCATGTTGAGGACACTCATAGCTTCTATGTCCTTGTGCACACTAGAAATAGGTTCCACAAAAGCCTCCTCTTCCTAGTCCTTGTACAAATATTCCTCTTCCTCTTTGGTCTCCATTATTTTGATTATGAGGACGATAAGTTTTATCTCCTTTTTAGTTCTGGCTACTACTGGATCCTTCACCATTCTTTTGATCTTCATTTCAACCTCCATATGACCCTCCACTATTCTTTCCACCATGACCCCCACCTCTTTACTTTCTTTCAAACCTTCTATTCAAATTTTCTTGTACCTTCAAATCAAACTAATATGCATCTTCAATGGTAGACATTCTTACCAAACCCAACTCTTCTTGAATACTCGGCTTCAACCCATTTATGTAATGGGCGAATTTCTCCTTATTGGCCTTAGAATGGCATGTTCTAATCATAACATGATAGATATCTTCTATATACTCCTTGAAAAATTGTCCTACTTGTTTCAACCCTTGCATCTTCTTTAATAAATCTAGCTCATAGTCCATGAGAATGAACTGTCTTTTTAATTTTTCCACCATCTAGTCCCATTTGGTTATTTTATCTTTTCCTCTTCAATTTATTTCTAGTTGCACCTCTTTCCACCAAATATTCGCATGACCCTTTAGCTTGGTCTTTGTGAATTTGACCCTCTCAAGATCTTCCACCTCCTCATACTCAAAGTACTCCATATCATTGATCCAATCAATCAACTCTTCTGGGTTAAAATTTCTAGAAAATGTAGAAACATCAATCTTTTGCATTTTTCCAATCTTGGAGATGGCCTTAAATAATCTGATTTTCTATAGATCTATTGCATCTTGTTCTTCTTCGAACTATTCTTCATTCTTAGTTTCATCTTCAGTTTCATCTCCTCTTCTTGGCTTAAACACTCAATGCAGCTCCTCCTGTAATGCTTGAACTTGTCTCTGAATGGCTCTAAAACCCTCTTTTTGTGCAACAAAATTTCTTCCACCAACATGGTTTCTTTGTGGAGGTATTCTCATCACTTTTCTCAAAAACCCACAACCACAAGTCCTAGCGCAAACTTCCTCACATTCGGCGATCTGTTTACACACTCAAGAAAATCTGCTTCGATACCACTTGATGAGGGCTACACCGTCCAAACCCCACACAAAACAAAATAACAAATAACAACATAGAAAATGCAAGATAGAAAACAACCCACTTTCAATTATTTTTTGAAAATGAAATTATAGATTTAGAAATCATAGGGCTACAACGTCATGGGCTTGATTCATTAAATCCAAATCAACTTTGAAAATAAAATCTATTATTCAGAGCCATAATATGCACTAATGGATCCACCTTCTATAACCCCCACTTAACCCTTTTATTTTACCTAATAACCGCCCTAGAATGTTCTAGAAAGTGTAACTTTCCCTTTTTTTTTGGCACCAAAAGTCTTGCCATTTGATTTTTTACCTAGGAAGATATTTTAATGAAATTCACTTTTTAGTGAGGTAGCTTTTCATGGCCATAACTTTTGATCCAGGTGTCCAATTTTCTATTATAATATATCGTTGGAAATATCTTGAAAATATATACAACACCAAAACCATCGGAGATCGTTTTGTCCACGTTTTGAGCAATTTCGAGGCTTCTAAGGTTTTCAAATTTGAATTTGAGGATGCATTGGAGAAATTTCTGAGGATGGAAACTTTAATATCTCTCCAATTGTATAGGGTATTGAGTCAATTATTCTACTACTATAAAAAAAAATTCAGTTCTACTCCTTGGGGTAAAATTTTAGGTCCATACAAGCCTATTTAGGTCGGCTTACTAAAAATAGTAAGTGACCATTTTTCACCTTTCTTGACTTATGCCTGTCTTATACCCCTTAATTGCCATCATGGGACTAAAAATAAATAACGAGAAATAAGGAGAATTTTTTTTTGGGTGATGCAAGATTTCCCCTACACCATTGGATGCTCATGCATCAATTTGGCAGGCGGATTTTCCTTCATTTTGTTGGTGATTTTTCCAACAGAACCTAGTAATTCTCTAAAAATTTCCAAACTCTTATAGTGAAGAAACTACAAGGTTAGTGGCCAACACAACGAGCTTAGGATTTTGTGATCCTTACTCCTTCACTTCAGGCTCTGTGAAACCTAAGAGGGTGATCCCAAATATGCTTTCATTAAGTGTATTTAATTTATAACATATTTATACACAGATTGATTCATATTTACTGCAAATAAAACCCATCTCACTAAAGATTTGGCAAATCCTCTAAGTGAATGATTATTTACTTGCTACAAATCAAAGATATTCCCAACCCACACAATTCTTAAAAAAATATATTTTACATGAATATTGTTCTTATTTTAAGTACATGGCCAAGTATGCTTTTTGCTCATTTTTATGCAATATTTTCTAACAAACTGACCAGTGCCTCATTAATTGGAGCAACAGAGTCAAATATGTAAGAATCTGTAATATATGAACTACTCAATTTAGAGATAGGTAGACTATTTTCATACTGATTTTCATTTATGAAAACTCATAATTCCTAAAAAACACTCACTCCTTGAAAATCCTAAGCAATTCCTCACAAATTCTATACCCTCTTCAAGCATTTTAATCAACTCTTTGAGTTAAAGCTAAGAACAAAATCATACATTCAAATGGAATAATTTGAAGACAGTTTATAACACCATTAGTACTGTCATTCATAACTTGTGAGAAATATACATAGGAGAGTATTTGTTTCTAGACCAAGCCTTGTTTTGATATTAGTAGTTTCTATAAAACTTATTTAAGAATATTACATACAAGATTTCATACCCAAGAAAATCTAATAGCCTATTTATCCATATTCTATTCAAAATGTCTTTCCTGAGCTTAGCATTCACCTAAAACCCTTTGTAATGAGCCCTTAAATCCATTTTATAGAATAAGGGAACAACATGCATCAGACTCAATTAAATTTATATTTCACTTCATTTCAAGATCATTTGCACCTGAATTTGAGACATCCTTAGTTAGATACATGCAATCATTGTGGAAAATGGAAGAGTAAAAGACCACATTCCACATCCTTTGCATGTGGACATGCCAACTCCTCAAAAGGTGGAGTTTGTTGCAGAAACATCATTGAATCCCCGTCCTCGTTGACCAAAGAATATTCTCCACTCGTAGCCCCAACAAAAACTTGCATACAACCCAGTGTTAGGAAGTCTATCACTTCTCTTATACACCAGAAAAAAAATTCCACATTAGCACTAGAAACAAGAAATCACATGAATGATGAATAGGAAAATCCTAACAAAAGGGCCATGGTGTCATCAAAACAAAAATGGGGAAAATTCATCACTTTGAGTCATTAGCCTCAAAGGATACTAGCCCGTGCCTTGCTCGTGGTGGAAGCGGGGGAATCGACACTACCTCCTCGTCAAAATCATCAGATGGTACCAGGGAGAGGGGATAATAATCACCCTTTGGGTCATTGTCACCCTCATTGTCTGAAAGGATATTAGAAATATCACTAGGAGAATTAAGTTCTCCTAGATAAGCCTTATGATACTTGCATTTTTTCTTTGCCTTCTTTTCATATTCCACTAGATTGTTTCCTTTGAACTTGACCAGTTCTTCTGAAATAGTTTGACTCCTTAGGTGGTAAATACTCTTGACACCATACTTCTTAAATTTCCTGTGTCCCCTTCTATTCTTTGGTGTACCAGGAGCTCCTTGTGTATCAACCTCATTATTAGGGGAATTCTTCTTAGAATTGAGGAAACTCAATCTCTTATACCTCTAGACTGGCCTAACAGACTCTCCGGACTTACTCATCATCTTAGTGATAAGAACCAGAAGACACCTACCAATTCTTCTCTCGAACTGAAACTCAATGCAATTTATGAATGAGAAATATAGCAATCATTCCTTCTTATAACGATCCATACAAGTGTTCCAACCATTAATTATTCAAAGAAAGCTTGTGTGTGTGAGTTGAAAATAGTCTTCTTTGATCCTTTTAATCTTAACCATTGATCATGTTTTAAAAGATAAATCAATGGGTATATTACTATGCAACCACTTATAATTAAGTTTTAATTATTTTTTTAATGCTCCTTTAAATCAAAAAAACTCTGAGTAGATAAACATCTACTCTATACATAGAATCAATTTTAACTATTCTTGCTATAATTACCCACTTACCCATAGGAATTATTTCACTTGTATTTCTTCTTATCAAAACAATGGGGATTGATCCTGATCTGATCTCAAAATATCAGTTCATACATTTCCATGATTTGTTTTCACCTTCTCCACATGTATCAATAGATGTTAGGACCGAGGGCCGAAATCTCAAGCATGCACCTCAAAGAACAAAGTTGAAAATAGTGTCATTTAGAAATAGTATCTTCTTAGCCAAATTTAGAAGTATTCCATCTTTATTAGAGCCCGTCAGAGTCTTTTAGAAAGTCCACATGGCACTTTCCTGCTTGCCCATTGGAAGATATAGGACATGGAAAGGGCCCTCATGGGATGGAAGGGAGTGGTAAGGATTGGGCCACATCACCCGCCTTCGACCATCAAATTCATCCCTTACGAAAAAAACCTTTGTCTTCAAAGCTTAGTGTGTTCAATAAAAATGATAGGTGTCACTCCACCTACCAACCTGTGTGACTGCCTTTCCTTACTACTGTAGATGGATAGATTTGCGGGGAACATCCCTGATGAGAACACATGTTATGCCATCTACTTTTGATCATGCCTAAGACAACATCCACTACCCTATGGATATTCAGGTCCCACCATCAAGTAGTACCACATGGCCATTGATTGCTAGCCCGTGTCTTTAAAATAACATGAAATAAATCAAGACAGGCATGCGGGGAGTGGTAGATATGTGTCCACATCTTCAATCCCATAGTCGTTGATCCTCTTTTGAAAAGTGCCAATTATCTTCACCAAGGAGACCGAGCCCACTAGCATACCAGACATGTGGTCGAAGCACGATAGCCCATGTGAATAAAATAAGAAGAAATAAACCAACGCGGGCATATGGGGAATGACTAGGATTATCTCCCACAATCAAATGACCGACATGAAGTTCCATTTCTTCACACATCACAAAATTTAATCATAAAAGGGGGCCATCTCTAGGAAAACAAGATATTGAACCATAAGAACAAAGGCTAAGGATTTAAGTCGTTAAAATCAAGCCTTCGATCATAGGAAAATTAATACCGAGAAGAACTAAGGCGATCAAAAAACCTAAGATCAGGGTTCGGTAAAAAAAACAACCACAATGACACAAGTGATAACTTAAATGACTAGGTACCAAGAAAATAGGTCAATGCAATTTTAAAATGACCAAGGGTTTTTTGATTCATAGGCCAATTTTGGGAAGTTTTATGAATATAAAACCCTATCATAGTGATGATAATATGACCTAAAATCAGAAACGAGGGAGAAAGCCAAACTTTGCACAATTTTTAGGGTGGAACAAAGAATTTTTTTGAGAGGTTCCATCACATTCAAAATTTTCTTAGATTTGGAAATATACATGTACATTTCTTCCAATTCAACTAAGCTCTCCTCTCCTTCTTCTAGAGTACTTGGAACTGGATTTATCTTCTCAAGCTTCTCTATGTCAACAAGGGAACTTGACACCAAAATGTTTTTGGTCTTTTCCAAGTCCTCAAGCTGTCCAATTATCCTTATTATATCTTCTCTCCACCTTTGAAGAGTGAAATTTTTTCTTTGTATAACTGTGACAGCAGTCCAAGAGATGTAATATTTGTCTTGTGCAAGGTCAAAAGTACCAGAGGCATTGGATATTTGTGACTTGATGGGGTCCATTAAGTCCATAATGCCTTGAGTGGCATCTAAATACCTCATGCAATACAAAAACAATGTCTTGGATTCATCTTCACATCCTCCACATCATTCATTGTCTCTTCTCAGCAAGTATTGATTCCACTTCCTTCTTAGTCTACTCCTTCAGACTAGAGGCATACTCTTTGAGAGAATCAACTAAAAACTTCAAGTTTTCAATGGGTGTCAAAGAATTATAAATTATGGAATTAGGGGTGACATCTTGTAGAGACCTGATTGTATCATTTATCGGATAAGTCCCCTTTTGATGAGTCTTAATTATCTCCTTTCATTCATAGGTAAGAAAATTATCTTTGAGCTCCATCCTCTAAATAGGTGAGATCTTATTTAGATTTACATAGCCTTGATGTGATGAGGGTTGAATAAACTGGGGAGCAATGGTTGGTTGGAACCTCACCTATCCTGTCAAAAGACCCTTAAATGCATTACCAGAGGATTCTCCAAATGAAATTGTTATCTCCATTATCTTTTGAGGTTCTTTTTCATTCTTTCCAACCAATGTTTCCTTTTATTAATCTCTTTCTCTTCTTCATCTTCTTTGCCTTCTTTACTGGAGGGTTTTTCTTTCTTCTCTTTATCTTCATCCTCTTTTTTCTCCCCATCATCTTTCTTATTGTTATTATTTTCTCCTTGTTCTCTTTCTTCTTCTCCATTTTGATTCTCCTCACCTTCATTTCTAGCATCCTCATTTTGTCTATCAGGGGGATCCTTAGCATTATTATCACCATGATTTTATCTTGATCTTATTCTTGTCTTGTATTCTTGTCTTTAGTGTTAGCACCATTGGTAGTTTTTGTGTTTTCTACAGGAACAAATATCTTTGGAGAAGCATTTGTATCATCAACCGATGGTGGTCTGAGCACCACATTCTCTGTATCAACAAGTTATGAATTTCTTCATTATGAATGTTTACTTCTTCTACAACTTCTTTGAAAACATGAAAATTTATTTTAGGAAGAGGAATATTTTCGTCTGCATCAGTAATCTTATCCTTATCAATTTCCTTACCTTGAGTTGTACCAGATGATGAATCAATCATATTGAATTTATTTTCTATGCCTCTTATTGTATTTACAGTTTCTTGTTTTAGCTTCGTTGTATTATTCTTTTCTCTAGCCATAAGAATTGTGACCCTTTTCTTTACTTTGAACTGTATGGTGTATACTTCCAATAAGGTAGCATTGTCATCCTCAGATAGGAGGATCCAATTTCATTCAAGGAATCCATTTTAATCTTGTTATCAACTTTAATAGATTCATTCCTTCTTTTTACCAAAGCTTTCCACACAAAATTGGTCACCCTCTTCTTCGTGTTATCCATATTTTCATATAAAATAATCATGTATTGAATGATGAAATTTATTATAGTTTTCTTGTCTTATTCATCTACTTCAACATACAATTTAGAAATTAATTCTTATAGACCATCATGCTCTAACATATTGTTAAGAAAAGACTCTAGCTTTATTGGTGAATGAGTTCTTACCAAAGGAGTCTTAGACTTCTTCTTCTCCGGCTTTGAAGTGCCTTCTTCTAAATTCTTCTATTTTTCTCTTCTTAGGATTTTTGTGAACATGTATTGTGAAATATTCCTTTTCCTTTTCTATCTCCTCTTCTTCAGAGGTATACACATCATTTATCTTGTCCTTCTTTGATTCAATGCTAGCCTCTTGTGAGGCACCTTCACCATTGGTGGAGAAACTACTTTTCTTTTCTTTTCAGCTATTCTTCTTCCAATCCAAGTTAAATTTATTCCTCTACAACATCACTCAATTTCCTCTGTCTTGATAATTTTTGTTTCTTCCTCCTTCCAGAGGTATCAAGGGATGTTACTGAAGGTACAATATTCCTTTTTAAAGTCTGAGTGTTGGGTCTAGAGGGTGCTATTATATTTTCTAATATCAGAGCACTAGGATCCACCTTCTTTTTTTTAACAACAGTTGTGGAAGTAGGTTTGGAAATGCAGACATAGGGGTGAAAGTTGTTCTTCCTAATATTTGTGGTCTAAAGGACTCACCAACTACTTTGGAATCCCTTTCTGAATTTTTTCCCCTTAACCTATCTACTTCACCTTTTGAAAGTCCATGCAACCCAAAGTATTGTTCTCCCTTTTTCATTTACTCTTTTGGTTCTCGTGGGTGCTGACATTTCCAAGTGCACCTTAATTTAATTTTCTTCATATGTTTCATTCCTTGGAAAAGAGAGGTCCTTAAGACTCTTCAACAATAGTTCTGGTGGAACCCCTAAAATATTTTGGGCTCTACTGAATTAGTAGGGTTAAACCTTCAATTGTTTTTGCCTTAGGTTTCTGGTTTTGTGAAATTATTCATGTCCACACTCTCATTTAGCCACCAAGCTTATATTTTCGAGTTGACTAGTCATGTCACTTCTCCATATTTTCATTAATCCTTCATGGCCTTATGTCTCATGGTTTTACTGACCCTCTCTTTATCCTGCCCGTCGTGACTAGAAAGTCCTTTTAAAAAAACCTTTGGTGCACGTGCTACAATTTCTCTCTAAGTCAGGTTTTATGTTCTCTCATCGCTCATCGCCTGTTTATTTTCAAATTCCCATGTTGAACCCCTGATGAGTGATGCCTTGGTCTCTTTTGCATTGGCCACTTGTGTGACTTCACGTGTTTGTTTATGTTTGTGAGGTGGTAACACCTGATGAGCGATGCGGTCAACATTTTGACCCATCGCTACCCTCTTAAATATCGTTCATTGTTTTGTGCAAGTTAAAGTTGAACCCGCAACTGGTGATGCCTTGGTCATGTTCCATCATTGGGTTACACCATATCACTAGTTGAGTTTGACTTACCCAAGTGGTAACAGGCAATGGGTTATGGATTGGAGTATGGGACAAGATGGGTGTGCATGCTTTGCGTCGTTGGTTTCTCTGTTATTTTGTGTTGTTCTTTGTGGGTTAGAATGCAACTCGTGATCGTTGATGGGTTAATTCTCCTCATCGTGAGGGCTCAGTATGTCATGGGCTGGGATGATTTGGGCGGTAGTCAATACGTGACGAACAAGGCGGCTAGATACCAACGGTCGGGATCCATTCATATCTATGATCTATAGCTAATGTTTCATCATTGGTTTCTAGGTCATCGCTTGATGAGACTCATGTTAAGAGGACGAACTGGGGATGGGTGATCTACTTTGGTTTGTGGTTCTAATTTTCTTGCAAGTTGTAAGGATCAGCATCGTGCATGTCAAGAGTGATTATTTCAGGATATGGCTGAGTACGTGGTGGTTTTAAATAACCTCTTCATTGTTTCTAAGTATATCCAACAAAGCAAGTGGCAATCCTCAATAATCCTCATTGATTGAGTTTTAATATCTAGTGCTCAACGGTTGAGATGTGACATGCAGGTGATTGATTTTTTTAGTCATGCAAGCAAACCAGGCTGGCCATTAATTGGAGCATGCTGTGAATTCCTCTATTTAATGAGGATTGTCCCTCAGATTGCTCACCATTTTATTTCGAATCAGTGCTTGTGGTTAATTATCACAAGCACTAGGCAGTATGTGTTGTTTCCTGGTGAATTCTTACCAGGCTCGTGAGCTGGTATTTTGACGAATATGTTGTTCCTTCTGCTTTTCAGAAACCTCTTTTGTATATGGTGATCGTGTAGCTCGTGTTGCCTGTCCTTGGTAGTTTCCTGGTGAAATTTGTTGGTTTCTCACACATATCAGGTTCGTGTTGCTGACAAAATGATTCAATCGACCTCTTCTTCCACACTCATACATAGGTCATGATGCTTGAGCTCACAGGAACGGCTAGTTTTTGAACCTGAGAAGGCGGTTGTGATCAAGGAGGCACCAGTTATTCCAATAGCTAAAAGGAGCACTCGTAGGTGGGCTAGACAAATTTCTATCCGATAAGCTTATAATCTCTGACCTAGAGCTTTCTCAGAGGAATTAGGCAAGTCTGAAAAGAAGAAGCCTGACGAGTTTAGGAAAGAATTAATGGGGATAGAGGCAGCCCTATTAGTGGTCATTTCCCTTGTGCCTTACACTGATTTGGACAAGGAATTGGTAGTTGCAACTCCACTCTTTGTGAGGAGGTCGAGTGAGGGTGTAAGTTCAACCAGTAACAAGGCTAGGTGATGCCCATGTGCTTTGATTGGTAATGATTGGGTCTTGGGTGTGGTGATGTGGTTTCCTGACGTGGGTGTTTCGAGGGGGTTTTTCTATTAAAAGTGATGCTGACTTTTTTTCTATTTTGGGCAAGGTGCGGGTTACGATGGTGATGCCTTTTGGAAGGCTTGCATGGCATCTCCGACCGGTGGCTTGGTGCCTCTTTTTTATTTTTTCTTTCCCATGATATGAAAATTAAAATATAATTGTCCAGGAACGAAACCCCACGAGGAAAAATGTCCTTGAAATTATAGTCAAATGTAACTCAAATGAACCCTCTGCTTGTTGCTCCCTTAATCTATAAAAAGGATTTCAAGGTTCATTTCAGGGATCTTGTTTTTGAGTCAAAAATGCCTTAGGTATAGGCTGAACATGGATTTAATCTAGAATGCATGTAGGGTAAACTAGCGTATTGTCTTGGGTTTGAATCATGTGCATGATAATCTTAGATAATTTTGTATGAATCTGTGATATTGTGATGTTATTTGAAAACCAAGATACCGCTCTCCTGTATGTAGTTATTACAGTACTATGAATGAGAAACCAAGTGTTTTATCATTTTTCTTTCAATGTTTAATTGAATGTACAATTTTGTTCTTGTTTTAGCCTAAGGGGTTAATTAAAATACTTGAAGGGATTCGTAGGTTTGTACACAATTACCCAGGATTTTGATAAGAAGTTGTGTCTTGGTACATGTGAATTTTCATAATGTAAGGCATTATGAGAGTAAGCCATTGATTTCATGATTTATACATTACTGACAGTCATGTATTCGACTCAATTCCCAATTGATGAGGCACTGATTTATCTTATGCATGTCTCTGTAACTTAGTGAAGTACCCAAAATACCTTGTCAAAGACTCATAATGAAGATAACACTGAATCAAATTTTTCTTATTCTAAGATGTAAGTCTAAAATGAAACCTTGCTTCTAGCAAATAGAAGGCTACTTGTGTAAAGGCCACCCAAATATTTTTCGATTAATGTCTATTTGGACAGAAGGGAGCATATCTATGTACAGTGTTCACCTTTTCACAAAATCCTTCGTGAACCCCACTGGGAATTACCCTCCTTGGTCCCACAGAGCCTAAAGTGCAGGGTTCAAAGGTTTAAGACCCTTTACCCATTGATTTGGCCATTCATCTGTGAGATGCTTGATAATGAAGGGTGGCTACCTTCTAGATATTTTCTCAGGGTGTACTGGAAAAAACACCAAAAAAAATGGTGACTCTACTGGGGAATAATTTCACTCTCCAGATGTAGATCTTTGAATCACATAGTCAAATGGTGTAGATAATATGGACAATTTGTTCATATTTTAAAGAATTCTTCATTATGATGGGTTGCAACATTACTCAGAAGGATCTGAAAGTGACTCCATTGAGGAGTTAGACCCAAAACATGTTGATTTGATCAGAGACTTTGTTTCACTTATTTCCTCTCAATGGGAGGTGGTGACTCTAACTAAAGAACCTGAAAAAAGAAATATTGAAGTCCCAGATCCGAGTGCTCAAAGGAAAGCTAAGTGGATGTTGCAAGAAGGCCAAGTATTTTTGCATTACTCTATGAACAAATTATAAGAATTATTTTATTTTTAAAATGTAAATGATTCCCAATTAAGTGAAAGAGCACAAATTAAGAGGAAAGCATAGTTAAAATTTGCATTTTTCTAAGTGAGGGCTATCGAATTGTATGTAGTTATAGAGGAAATGTTTAAATCCTGATCTTAAGAAAATTGACCCAAGAAGTTATTGAGAGAAGCTTGAGATTGTATTTTCAGTAAAAAAAAATTGGGCATCCCTAGCAGTGTATATAGAAAATTGTGCTAGGTACAACAAAATGTCTGGTCAGGCTATGTTTTCTAAAAAGGATGTAAACAATGGGGCCCCTGTGTCACATCAGGGAGGTTTCAATAGTGAAAGGTACAATGGCTTGGATTTTAGTACCATTTGTGGATACCCAAATGTTGTACCATACAAGATCAGGGATAAGATACCAATATTTAAAGGTGAACAGATTGAGTTAGCAAATCAACATATGTAGGATTTTATTGATGTGATGGGAAACTATGAGGTGACCTTTGAAGATGTAGTTATGAAATTGTTTGTTCAATCTTTGAAAGGAGATGCAAGAAATTGGCTATCTTACTTTCCTATGTCCTCAATACACTTGTGGAGAGAATTTAAATTGGTGTTCATGGAACAATTTGGAGAAAGGATTGACCCAATCTTGATAAGGCATAAATTTATGGATATGGAGAAGGATGAGAATGAGTTGGTCCCTTCATTTAACCTTCACTTTTCAAAAGTGACAAGGGAAATCCCAACACATATAAGACCAAATGATGTTGAGTGCTTGGTTGTGTACTTGGGAGAATTTGATAAAAAGATGAGTTACTTGTTGAGAGATAAAGAATCTACAACTTTGCAACAAGCATATCACGTTGCCATAGACATCGAAAATAATTTGAAATTCTCAATGATGAGGGGGGGTTTTAATATTTGTAGTGAGAGTTTAAACATTCTCCATAATGTTGCTAGGGTAAATGAGTCAATAAAAAATGAATTAGGACATGGGAATGAGACCCTTGTGGCTTCAAGCCCATCAATTGCACCACAGGGAGATTATACTAGGGCTGGAAGGGATAATACACCTATGTATAACACAGATGACCAAAAATTTGCAGTTCATAGGTTATGTGACATACAAAGGAATGAAGGGGAGTCCCTTGACCATCTTTTCTCTAGGTTCACTGATTCTTTGCTTGGCATCCCTAAAAAATTTAGGCCCAGTACCCTGATGTGCATTGATTTGTTTTGTGAATTATATCAATCGGGATTGAGTGTTTTTCCAGAACAAGTGAAGCCCCATGCCTTAAGCCAAGTCACAGATTGGATCAAGATTATTGAGGGAATTCAGAATGAGCATAATGGACAAATGTCATATCAGAGTGACATTGATGAAACCCATTACCAAGAGGACCAGGAGTCTTTATTGTTAGGACAAGATGATGTATCTGAACATGAATAGTGGGTTAATGATGTTGTGTGTTTGGTGAATGATGTGGTTGCTGAGACACAACACCAGAATTATGAGGTGATGCCTGATTTCCACACTTGGGATATTATGAGAGATAAGAAACAACAAGGGGAGGTGTCACTCCCTGGTCTGATTGAAGATCCTAACATACAAACCAATGGGTCATTTGGTGATGAGCTAGATTTAGAGCATTATTTTTTTGGATAAAGGTCATCTTATTAAATGGATATGGAACCGGTGGCCCTGAACAGGGGATGTGATGGTAGCTATGGTGGGATTTAGGTGGCCAAGGATCGGTAGTTTTACTCATGTGATTATTTTTTGGAATGTGGATCCATAATTCTGATTATAAGTGATGAAGATGACTCTAATGAAGACTCGCAAGGCATGGAGGGTTTTCACTCACATACTCAAAAAATAGGGGTGAATGACAACACAATTAGAATATGGCATAACCACTTGTATCATGAACCTTTATCAATGGATGATACGGTGGGAGATAATCCTTATTGGTGTAGAAATAATCCACTATTTATTGTAAGCTCTGAGGACTTTATGACATATTTGCCCTACAAAGACATTAATCATGACATGAGTGAAATGACTGAGAGCAAGAATCAAAGTGGTGCAAATTATTCTTACTCTATGATCACAATGACTGACTTGGATTAGTTGGCCCTTCAAGTGTTGGGAAGATGTAATGATATTGGTGATGAGTCTAGATTTTGGCCTAGTCAGGGGGGTTAGAATCTCTTGTTATTTGCTAAAATTACCACAGACTTTGATATTCTATGTTGGCACTTTTATATGGTTTCTCTCAGTCATAAGACATTTAGGAGTAATTTCAATTTTACTGGTATTAATGACATTTACCTATTATGTGGACCATCTATATTTATTTTGCATGTGATTGATGAATATTCTTTAAGGTTGTTATGATTATGCAATTATTATGTGTACTAACATTACTCTATAGACATGATTGAAATACTAAGTTGAGAAATGCAACTGCCATTCGGTCAGGTTGAGGAGTCGCGCGAGGGTCAACTGAAGATGACGACAAAATATTCTAGTGTCAGCCGCATGTAACCACCTTGCACGATCTTTAATGGAATTGACCATTGCAGGCATTACTATAGTGGTTGAGTCCACACTTGGGCATGCATGTCCGAACGAATTCCCTTGCATGCATAACCGCTCTTTCCACTTTCTTCTCATTTTCCCTAAATAGCATCCTCTAAGTTAGTGGGAGTTGATGTCCCTATTTAGTTGATAAATAAGGCTTGAATCCTGCTTCCTCGAGCTAGTGAGTAAGTGAGTCGATCGCCAAGTTCTTGTACAAGCTGATAATCAAACATACTTTTGTAATTGTATTTTTTGATGAATGAAATAATATTTTGAGTTGAGTATCTGAGTTTGCTTTAGTTTAGAGGATACTCATCCAATGGGGGCCACTTGGTGAGTAATTCATTCCTTTAGTTTAGTTAGATTAGTGTTAGTTTTTGTTTAGTACTTAGTTAAGATTCTGGCATTGACTGTTCCTACAGCCAAAGTGGGCAGAGTAGTTTCTTGTTGGATGCTTAGATTTTCCTTCCTGTTATGCATAATCAGATTAGATTTGATTGAGTGATTTTCAAGATTTGCTCTGTTTCCTTTCATACAGTTTACTTTCAGCATTAATTATTTCTTAGTTATAGGATGAAGATGACTGATTTTAAATTCCTAGTGCAGATACTGTGCTGACCCATTTCAAGTTCACGTCCCTGGGTTGAAAATTTAAATTTACCTTCATGGTGGTTAAGATAGCTATTCAGGTCATATGTCCAATCTTTGAATCATGTTTGTAAGGGCTTAGTTATTAAAATAATTGTAGGAGGTCGACATTTCTGGCACCATTGTTGGGGATGGTGTCAAACTAGGAAATCCTTTGGAGTCATTGATAGTTTTTTTGCTGTATTATTTCTAGAATTTTCTCTTAGTGATAGAAGTTATGATCCACTATTTTTCCCCACCCATTCTTGTTGTGAGTTGGTTGATACCGCATGCATACAAAAAGAAGAGATGCTTATGGGAGATTCATTCCTAATAATCTTGATCCATTTCAGCTAGTAGAGCTTCCAAATCTACCCAGAGATGAAGAAGAAGAGCCACAACCCTTTGCTAATATATTCCATGACTTGACTAGTTCTGAATTTTCCATTGAATATCAAAATCTTGTTGAATAACCCTTTATTCTAGAATTTCATCAAGAAGGCATGGATAATGCAAATGGAGATAGGCCTAACAGGAAGAACCAACCAGCTTTCCCTTTTCCTATTGCTGAACAGAATGAAGTAGATAACCTCAAAAATATCCTTGCTTTAGTCCTTCCTAAATTCTATGGGCTTGTCACAAAAGATCTTGATACCTTATTGTTTGAGTTTGGTATAATTTGTAGAAGCTATGACTATACCACTGATGCCCAAAAACTGAAGCTATTTTCTACTACTCTGAAAGAAGCTGCATTGAGATGGTTTATGAGCCTTGGCAAAAATTTTGTCGAAATACAAGGAATATTTCAAGGGTAGTGACATGAGAGGAGGTGACATTTTCATAATGCAACAAAAGGAAGATGAGAGCTTGGAAGACTTCATTTCAAGGTTTTTTTTTACCTACAAAAATCTCCACATCATACACTTAATGAAGACTCACAAATTTTTTTTTTCTTAAGAGGAATTAATGAAAGTTGCACTGATGCCTTGGACCTAATGGTAGGAGGAGATATCACTCAAGTCCCTTGGGATGATATCAAGAAGATATGTCAGAATTATTCTAGGGAAGATTCAAAGAAAGGTAGAGCCTACCAATCCTCTATGTGTAAGACATCCAGTAGTGGAGTCTCAAGGATGGAGATTACTAATTTGTTGGCACAATTCAAGCAGGATATAATCAACAATCTCGCTACTTAGTTGGATACAATTTATGTTAGGAATAAGGTGTCTCAACCTTGGATAATTCCTATTCTTATTATTTGTTTTGTAAAATGTATTTCTTGCAAATAATGTAATTAAGTGTGAGTGTACATGTCTAGTTTGCATGTTGATGTGTCACTCCACTTAATGTGTCGGCATCTTGAATTGTGTGTAAGGAGATCATGGTTGAAACGGTTATGACGGATTCCTATGACACGTAAGAGCTATGTCTGGAAGATTCAATGACAGGTGAAGACATGTGGAAATTGATAAAGTTGAGCACTGTACACTCTTCCACGATAGTGGGGTTCGGGGCATCGCCCCGAAAAAAATTTTCGAGTTCCTATTTTCTCGGAGAATGGTAAAACCCTAATACAGTTATCTTCGGAAGTTGCCCTAAAAGGGAAGCGCATGATATAAGCATTTTTTAGGGTTGCGAAGATAAGAGATGTGAGTGTATTGTTGGAACGTTTTTTCATGCTGCCGCATTTTGTCTTCAAGAGTTGGAAATCTCCTGAAAGAACTTGCATTGCAAGTGTGTTGTAACCGTTGTGTTGAAGATAATACATTGTGCAGGTTTTGGAGTGCTGGGGTTTTTTACCGAAAGGTTTTCCCCAGGGTAAATCATTGTGTCATTCTTCATTTTCTGTATGTATGGTATATTGCTGCAATATCTTTGTTAAGTAGATTAACGAATCTGAAATTGTAAGGGTTTAAAACGAATTTGCACCATACTTTCCTTAAGAGATTAGTGTAGGAAGCTGTTTCCGCACCTGAGTTTCCTTACAATTTAAGCTTAGAAGAAACATGAGGAGGCAGAGGCAATACTGACAGAATATTGCCCTCATTATAGACAAAAGAAGAGGGACTTTATATGCAAGGTGATAGCTAACATTGATAGTGAATAGATCCCACCTGCATTCAAACCAATCCGAACTGAGGAAGACCAAGTCTACTTTGTTGTACAAAAATGGACATGGGCTTCAAGAAAAGTTATGCCACTAGATCCACTATCTTTTGTTGGACCATATTTTAATTCTTATTCTGGTAACCAATGACAGCCACCCTATCCATCCAACTATGGAGGATACCCACCCCTATCTTGGAATAACCCACCCAATACTTGGTCCAATTATCAAAATTCCTCACCTCAGTGGCATCACCCTCAAGGGAATTGGCAACAGTTTTAGGGACCTTGGCAACAACCTCGAGGAAACTGGTAGCAAACATCTAAATGGAGAGGTGACCAACAATGGCCAAACCAAACCACCAGCTATATGCAACCATCTTCTCAAACCCAACAATCTGCTATAATGCCCCCTCTTGCTAATCCAAGCGCAAATGTACCTAAACCTACGTAATTACCAGCCCAACCCACACCCAACCCAAATAATAAACCATAGCAATAGCCTGTATATTTTTCTGATCCAAATCAATTTCCTGCATATGGTATGAGTTTAAGTGACATACGTCTATGTTTAGGAACAACTTTGTTAGGTCCTTCCACCCCCATTATCACTGAGCTCCCTTTGGAAGAGAAAGAGGAATCTTTGACTGATCACATTCAGCCTTGTGCAACTAAAACTCCTAAACCAGCTCCAGCAAAGCAAACAACACAAGAACCATCATTCCCTCAGATATTAGAAGCTTCCAAGCAAAGAGAAGGCAAGGAGGAAACTATTTTTGATATCCTAGATCAGCTAAAGCATATATTTATCCAGATACCATTATTTCAGGCCATAAAAGACGTCCCTATCTATGACAAAGCCATCAAGGAAGCATGCCTCAAGAAACCGGGCAGGAAAAAGAAGGACCCCACTACAGTCCATGTAGTAGGACAACTTGCTAACATCATGCTTGGAAAAGTAATTATTCCAAAGTATAGTGATCCAGGTAGCCCTGTAGTTGAAGTTGTCATAAATGGGATGAACATAAATAATTATTTGATTGACTTGGGTGGAGCAATCAATGTGATGACTAAATATGTCTTGCAACAACTTAATATTACAAACATGAGATCCACTCTTGCAGTACTGCAACTTGCTAATAGTTCCACTTATAAGCCTAATGGCATAATAGAAAACCTTGTGGTGATCCTAGACTCTTGGGAGTATCCAACCAACTTCATGGTTCTTTCCCCTAAAGCCACACTAGGAGGGTATCCACTTATCCTTGGTCGACCCTGGTTAGCAACTGTAGATGCTTATATTGGATGTTGGTCAGGTGACATGACCATTTATGATAGCATGAGCACTAAATATCTTGTTTTTTATCCTCCTGCTCAGCCATCCCACAATGAAGAAAAATCAGTATGGTCAAATATTGGTGAGGAATCCAAAGATGTCAACTCTGTGGCACGTC
Source organism: Sequoiadendron giganteum (assembly GCA_007115665.2). NCBI lineage: Eukaryota > Viridiplantae > Streptophyta > Pinopsida > Cupressales > Cupressaceae > Sequoiadendron > Sequoiadendron giganteum. The sequence continues at coordinate 117,683,662 of CM021107.1, read as the reverse complement.
TCATGATGCTCGAAATAAGTCCTTTCCTACAACTTCAAGATGAAGATGAGGTGGTATCTAGTATCATTCAGAACTAGTGTCAGATAGAGGAAGCATCATTCGCTCACATGTCTGGTTCCATAGACATTGAACAAACAGTTTTTTCAGTTTTGCATGATCTTCCTACAACAACTCTTCCTATAGCCATTGTCTCTACAGATAGACTTCCTATAGCAATAGGTATATTTCACATAATTCTTCCACCTGAACTTAAGATACCTTGTATTAATGAATCAATTATGATAGAACTAGTCACACAAGTACAGGTGTCTGCAAGATGATTTCTAAACATCAATAATAAATTGAATGAGGGACAACAATTGACATTGACACAATTGTTGAAAGCCCATAAAAAATAATTTGCCTAGGATTATCATGACACGAAGGGATTATATCCAAAAATTTGCACTTATAGAATATATATCAAAGATGAGTGTACACTTGTTAGACAGCCACAACAAAGAATTAACTCTGCATTGAGAGAAATTGTCAAAATAGAACTGCAAAAGTTGTTAGACACATGATTTATCTACCCTATTTCCAACAGCCAATGGGTGTCTCCATTGGTGATTGTGCCAAAAAAGGGAGGGAAATGGAGAGTTTGTGTTGACTATAAGGAACTCAATGCTGCCACTAAGAGAGATCATTTTCCCCTACCTTTTGTAGACCATGTCCTAGACCCTCTTGCATGAAAACAATACTTCTCTTTTCTTGATGGATTTAGTGGACACAATCAGATTCAAATTTTACTAGAAGACCAAGACAAGACTACATTTACATTTCCTTGGGGGACATATGCCTATTTTGTACTTCCCTTTGGGTTATGCAACACACCTGCCACTTTTTAGAGAGCATTCATTAGTATATTCTCATATATCTCCCTTGACTATATGGACAATTTTACTACCTATGGTGCCACCTTTGATGAAGCATTGGGTAATTTGAAGAAGTCTCTACAAAGATGTGAAGACCAAAAATTTTCATTAAATAGTGAAAAGTGCTTCATGATGATGCAGGAAGGTGTAGTTCTTGGCCACTACATTTCCCAACTTGGCATTCAAGTTGATCCTACAAAAATTGAGGTAATAAAAAATCTTCCTATACCTACAAAACAAAAGGATATTAGGAGTTTCTTAGGTCATGCAGGATACTATAGACGTTTCATCAAGGATTTTAGCAAAATATCAGCCCTGATGTATAGTCTTCTAACTAAAGATGTTGAGTTCCAATGAACAGAAAGTTATGATTAAACATTTTCTGATTTAAAAACAACTCTAACTCATGCTCCTGTACTTGAGGGACCAAATTGGGAAATCCCTTTCCACATCCATACTGATGCCTCAGATTGTGCAATAGGACCAGTTCTAGGACAAAAAGCAAAATCTATTGAAAATTCCATTTATTTTATCAGTAAAAACTTGTAGGGAGTTGAATTCAATTACACACTCACAGAGAAAGAAATATTGACAATAATCTATGCCTTGAATAAATTTAGGCACTATATAATAGGTTATCCTATTTTTGTACACACTAATCATGAAGCCATTAGATACCTCATGAAAAAACCACTAATCTTAGGAAGATTAGCTAGATGGTTGTTGTTAATGCAAGAATTTGACATAACTATTCTAGACAAACCAGGGAAGGCAAACATGGTTGCGTATTTTCTTTCAAGGTTGTCCACATTAGAAGATAGTCAAGCCATAGATGACTCCTTTCCTGATGAGCATCTATTTTCCATTAGTGTGTAGACACCCTGGTATGAGGAAATAGCCAATTACCTTGTGACAGGGAGAGTTCCTCCTCACTTCTCCCCAAAAGAGAGAAGAGTGTTGATTGAAAAATCATTCCCTTTTTCATGGATAGTTGGATGCCTATTTTATACTGGACCAGATCACATTATGAGATGCTGTGTGAGGGAAGATGAGACCTATGAAATTTTGCATGCATGCCATGATGAACCCTGTGGAGGCCACTTTGCAGCTAAAAGGACAACAATTAAAATCATGAACACAGGATACAATTGGCCTACATTATACAAAGATGTAGGAAGGTATACAAGGAGATGTGATAAATTCCAAACAATGGGTAGGCCAACAAAGTCAGATGATATGCCACTTTGTCCACAAGTGGTAGTCACTCCATTTGACAAGTAGGGTCTGGACTTTGTGGGACCCATTGATACTTCATCCAATGGTAAGTCCTATATTTTAGTGTGCAATAATTATGTAACAAAGTGGGTAGAAGTCAAATCCATGAAGCATGCAAAAGCCAACAAGGTTGCAAAATTTCTTTATGAAGAAATTTTCACAAGATATGGGGTACCAAGAGAAATAGTAACTGATCAAGGCACTCAATTTACATTAGCCCTTGTTAAAACATTGGTTAATGAATATAAAATTAGGCACAAGAAATCCACTCCTTATCACCCTCAAGCAAATGGACAAGTTGAGGTGACAAACAGAGAGATTGAGGCCATCCTCACCAAAATAGTGCATATTCACATAAAGGACTAGGCAAATATATTATTAGAAGAAGTATGGGCTTACAAGACCACCTAGAAGACAACTATAGGTTTCACCCCATTTGAGCTGCTATATGGGAAAACAACCATGATTCCTATAGAATTTGAGAGCAAGACTTTCAGAAATGCTATGGAGTTGGGGATGGACATTTCAAAGGCACAAAAAGAATGGATTATGCAGCTGAATGAATTGGACGAGATGAGGAAATCTGCATTGCACCATACTGAACTTGTGAAAAATCAAAGAGTCAAATGGCATGACAAATTTATCAAAAAGAAGAAATTTCAGCCAGGTGACTGGGCATTACTTTATGATTCACAATACACGGATAATGCAGGTAAATTGTAGACAAGGTGGCTAGGGCCATATGAAGTTTTCAAGGTCTTTCCCAATGCTATTGTGCAGCTCACGACCATTGACCTTATGAAATTCAAATTACTGGTGAATGGGCACCGTCTTAGACTATATCACAGGCTAGCTTCCAAGGAAGATTTCCTGCGGTAGTTTATCCAACACACAACACCCGAGCACAATTCCTACAGCCAAAGACAGTGGACCTAGTGTCCCTCCTTCCGACTAAATGAGGTACATACTTGTTCTAATAAGTATTTCTACTTTTTTAGAAATCCATTTCTTCACCCATCCGCCCATTCATACCACCTTTCTCTCTCTTCCATCATTATTTTCACCTCACACCATTCCACCTCATCATCATTAATTTTGCAATTATTTCTCAACAACGCAAGTGGTATTTCCTCCCTGCTCATTGAAATGAATTCTCTACAATCATGTTTGTACACACTCAGGTACGTGTACATTAATAGCATTCTTAATTATCCTTTCAAGCATTTCATTTAATCACTATACAATAATATGGACATTCACATAATTTTTTTCAATCCCCTGTCAAATAAATATTTCCATCCTGCATGTGTGGACACATGTCCAAATTTAGGTTGGAGGGAGATGTAAGAAAGATGCAAAAATATTTCCACATGTCGATACATGATTGTCTGCTTCAACAAATCTTGCTAAGCTGATTCAAAATTTAAAATGAAAGATAGATCGCACGTGTGATCTGACACTAAACTGTCACTGCCATTTCCTCTCATTATGATTCCCTTTTATTACCATTTCTTGTTATTATTAACTCTGTCATAATTTTGAAATGCGAGTGGTAATTTCTAAAAATAGAGTAAAGTAAATTCAGTCGATGATTCACCCAGAAAGCAAACAGAAAGAATTTGAGAATTACAGAGGTAATTTTGCAGAGTGACAAGTTGAGTTTAGACAATGGGAGGTAGACTCATTCAAAATGAGCCCTCAGGTCATGATGCTTTGTTACAGGATGTAATGTGCTTAGCCAAATTTAAGAATTGTGGCTGGTTAGATTATTTTCTAAAGTTGGATGGTTTTGATGAGGGTATTGCATTGAAATTTTCTTAGACATTTTCAGACACAAAGTCAATAGTAAAAGGACTCGAGGTCATAGTGACTGAAGGATGAATTGTAGAATTTTCAGGGTTGCCAGCTGATGGTGAACCCTACCTTGTTTCTAAGGATGCTAGGACAACTAGGGCTATATTCACAATACATGGTGACCCTCCACTAACAATTGACAATCAAGGTGCTAAGAGACTCTCTCTACTAAAGCCATGGAAGCAGGCATTCGTACACATCATCAGATATATCACCTGTGAAGGTCGACTATTGAACCTGCATTCAGTACACTTCAAAATTGTTGAGCCATCTAAGGTATGGGAGAAAGATGAACGTGACCAATGTCATGTACAACCTTCTCTCCATTATTGCAGAAAAAAATCAAAAAGGTAGGGAAAACTCTATATCCCACCATTGTCTCATTAAATTGTTGGCTATAAGATCTTTGCTTGATACAAAACCTAGAATGGCCTGGGATGATTTTGTGAACACTGAGCAATATAGACCTAAGCCATCTCAGCCTAGGGTTTCACCTCAACCACAAAGGTCTAGCAGAAAATTGAGCACGACTGAAGGCACCCTTGGTGCTTTGACCTCTGGTGCTGGTGTTGATTCCCCTATTAAAGAAAAAACTATAAATGTTATTTCCTCTGATAATGAGAATGAAAAAGAAAAAATTTCATCAAACTCTGATGATGATGATGTTCCCCTAAAAACTGTAATAAAAATAAGAGCACAAAAGAGGGAGGCAAAAGCAAGGAAAATAAAAACACAACTTGCACAAAAGGAGGCACCAAGCCCTAAGAAAAGGAAGGCTAGCACTATTCATCCTGCAACCAAAGAACTATGAAAAATCTCTCTCGATAAATTGAAGCCAGCCAATCTTGAGCTTGGTGGGACATCGTGTGAAAGCATAGATGCTCCAATAGAGTAGGATAATGTACAAGAAGAATATGTGTTCGAAAAGGAAGCAAAAATGACATTGGTAGATCCTTTTGCCATTCCAGAAGAAGTTGAGACTCAATAACATGAAGAAAGTCATGTGTTCCTGCAACAAGACCAATAATGGGAGCTCCTATAGAAGATTCATGAAATAGATGAGGAGTTCTTGCAGCCACCACCAGAAGAAGAACAAGAGGCCCTACAGTAGAACAAGGAAAGAGGAATCATACCTCAACAACCTGAATCTATGCAGATTATTCTCTATGGGAAGCAACCATGTACGAAAATCCTGGTAGGAATCCATAACCCTCCTGATTTTTTAGTACATACAACTATTTTAAATTTATGGAAAGAAATACAGAGAAGAGAGGAGGAATGGAAGGAGGAAAAGAAATGGTTGAAAAAGGAAATCCAAGAGAGAGTTGAGATGATCGAAGAAAAAAATGAAGAAATTGTCTTCCTAAAGGAAAGGGTAAGTGGAATTGCAACTCTGGTGCCACAAATTTTGGAATGAAAAACCCCTCTAAGGGTTTATGCTTTGCACTTGAAGGAGAAATAACTTTCCTTAAAAATTTCAAGAATCATCTCAGGTTTGAACCCCTCCATTAAAACTCCTGCTGAATTTTTCAGTGCCTATAGGATTGCTTCCTCTGAAATGAAAAAATTGTTATGTAAATTTTATTTACACAAATTTGATGTCCCAAAAAACTGAGAGTGGAACCCACTGCCTTATTTTGGAGACATATAATTGAGAGCATTTATGTCCTGGGTACAAAATTAACTTAGTTGGGGTAAATAATACAATGCTTACAAGAAGAAGGAATCCACTATTTCCCTAGCCATCAGGTTTGAATCAAAGAACCCCAAAGAAATTTATATAGATTGGAATAGATTTCTCTTTAGGTCGAGCTATGGTAATAGAATTATGCTTTGGATTGAAGTTGTTTATAGTGAGTATGAAAAAAAAACTACATCAAAAGAAGATAATATGAGGGGATATCTATCCCAGAGATGGAACCTATTGACTGATGAGCTAAAGCAGGTTGAGCCAAATTTTGTCCACAACTACGTTGTTTAGCTAAAGAGAATAGAAAGATACATCCAGATTGGGAGAACTAAGGGGCGAGAATGACTTCCCCTGACTTTTTAGCCACCTACCCTCCTATGGCCTTTACCTAATTTCAGATTCTACAGGTATGAAATTACAGAGGAACAACAACGATGGAGGAGGCTTGATAAGTTGGGAGGATTTTACAAGAATCCTGATTCACCCACGACATACACTGACATTAGACAACTATCGATTGCAGACTTCAGGGCCTTAACAAAGCAAAAGCATAAATCTTCCCCTACTGGAGGACCAGCAAAATGTTAAGTTGGGGGGAGTGATGAGTCTAGATTTTGACCTAGTTAAGGGGGGTAGAATCTCTTATTATTTGCTAAAATTACCACAGATTTTGATATTCTATGTTGGGACTTTTATATGGTTTCTCTCAGTCATAAGACATTTGGGACTAATTTCATTTATGCTGGTTTTAATGAAATTTACCTATTATGTGGACCACCTATATTTATTTTGCATGTGATTGATGAGTGTTATTTAAGGTGGTTATGATTATGCAATTATTATTTGTATTGACATTACTCTGTAGACATGATTGAAATACTAAGTTAAGAAATGCAGCTGCCAGCTGGTTAGGTTGAGGAGTTGCACAAAGGTCAACTAAAGACGATGGTGGAATATTTCCATGTCAGCCTCAAGTAACCACCTTGCACCAATATTTAATGGCATTGAGCATTGCAGGCGTTATTGCAGTGGTCAAGTCCACATTTGGGCATGCATGTCCAAACAAATTCCCCTGCATGGGTGATCGCTCTTTCCATTTTCTTCTCATTTTCCCTAAATGGAATCCTCTCAGTTAGTGGGAATTGATGGTCCTGTTTAGTTGATAAATAAGTCTCAAATCCTCCTTCCTTGAGCTAACGAGTTAGTGAGTCGATCGCCAATTTCTTGTACAAGCTGATAATCAACCATACTTTTGTAATTGCATTTCCTGATGAATGAAATAATATTTTGAGTTGAGTATCTGAGTTTGCATTAGTTTAGAGGATACTCATCCAAGGGTCCCACTTGGTGAGTAATCCATTCCTTTAGTTTAGTTAGATTAGTGTTAGTTTATGTTTAGTACTTAGTTAAGATTTTGGCATTGACTGTTCCTGCAGCCACTAGAATTCTATTATGTGACTATTCTTGCAGCCAAAGTGGGAAGATTAGTTTCATGTTGGATGATTAGATTTTCCTTCCTGTTATGCATAATCAGTTTAGATTGGATTAAGTGATGTTCAACATTTTCTCTGTTTCCTTTCATGTAGTTTACTTTCAGCATTAAGTCTTTCTTACTTATAGGATGAAGATGACTTCTTTGAAATTCCTAGTGCACATACTATGTTGACCCATTTCAAGTTCACGTCCCTGGGTTGAAAATTTAAATGTACCTTCATGGTGGTTAAGATAGCTATTCAAGTCAGATGTCTAATCTTTGAATCATGGTTGTAAGGGATTAGTTATTAAAATCATTGTAGGAGGCCGACAATTGGAACCAACAATAACTGGACAAAGGTGGGAGATGTTAGTCCTCGTAATATTGTCAACAATACCACTGCTAGTGATAATATCCAAGGTGGTTCCGTAGATGCCTGTTGTGATAAGGCAAAGTCTAATGTGCATATACCTGATCTAGAATACAATGATGATTAGTATGACTGTATGGTCAAAAAAATTGCAGATTCTCCTCAGCTTCTCGGCCTTATTACAAATTTATTCCCAATAGATAATATTGATAACAACTTTGATTATACAAGGGATGTTATCAACAATAAATCATTCCTTTTCAATATCACCAGAGTTGAGTCTAACATATAGCAAGATGTGTATGAGGAATTCCAGTATGATGTCTGAGTTTGCAAACAAGAAGATTATGAATTTTTTATATTACCATTTCAATCAGATAAGATTTGGGTCCTTCGAGCTGAAAGAGATACAAACGGTATACAGGACAAGAATCGAGATGTTGCTTGGAGTAATTTGGATTACCCTGGAATGCTTAACCCACAAGTGTGCCCGCAGCAGGAATAATAGGACAAGGTTTTTGATAGAGGTAATAATTGAACACCCTGTTTTGTTTGATGGCATGGGGCCATCAAATAATACCAGAGAAAGAAGAGCTATGGAACATACTCAAGACCAAATCGTTCATTTTCAAATGGTCTACTCCTACCTGAGATTCTAAGATCTTGTTATGCCCATAGGGGGCATACATCCCTAGTCGGAGCCACTACTGGAACCCCTAAAATTTGTTTGGGTTCTACTGGATATATAGGGTTAAACCCTGAATGTTTTTGGCCTTAGGGTTCTGGTTTTGTGAAATTATTCATGTCCACACTCTTATTCAGCCACCAAGCTTCTATTTTTGAGTTGAATGGTCATGTTGGTTCTCGATATTTTCATTAATCCTTCATGGCCTTAAGTCTCATGGTTTTACCGGCCCTCTCTTTATCCTGTCTGTCGTGACTAGAAAGTCCTTTTAAAACAACCTTTGGCGCACATGCTCCAATTTCTCTCTAAGTTGAGTTTTATGTTCTCTCATCGCTCATCGCTTGTTCATTTTCAAATTGCCATTTTGAACCCCTGATGAGTGATGCCTCGGTCTCTTTTGCATTGGCATCTTATGTGCCTTCTCGTGTTCATTTATTTTTTTGAGGCGGTAACACTCGATGAGCGATGCAGTTAACATTTTGACCCATCACTACCCTCTTAACTATTACTAGTTGTTTTTTGTAGGTTAAAGTTGAACCTAGGACTGACGATGCCTTGGTCATGTTCCATTGTTGGGTTACACCATATCGCTGGTTGAGTTTGACTTACCCAGGTGGTAACACTCAATGGGCGATGGATTGGAGTATGGCGCCAAACGGGTGTGCGTGCTTTGCGTCGCTAGTTTCTTTGTTATCACGTGTTGTCCTTCGCAGGTTAGAATGCAACCTGTGACTATTGATGGGTTAAGTCTCGTCATCGTGAGGGCTCGGTATGTTGTGGGTTGGGATGATTCAGGCGGTTGTCAATGCGCGACGAGCGAGACGGCTAGATACCAACAGTTGGGATCCATTCATATCTATGATCTATGGCTGATGTTTCATCATTTTTTTCTTGATAATCACTTGATGAGACTCATGTTAAGAGGATGAATAGGTGATGGGCGATCTACTTCAGTTTGTGGTTCTGATTTGCTTGCAAATTGTAAAGATCGACTCCGCGCATGTCAAGATTGATTGTTTCGGGATATGGTCGAGTACGTGGGAGTTTTAAAGCACCTCTTCGCTATTTCTAAGTACAACCATTAAAGAAAGTGGTGATCCTTAATGATCCTCCTTGATTGAGTTTTAATCTCTAGCGATCGACAGTTGAGATGCGACATGTAGGTGATTGATTTTTTCAATCACACGAGCGAACTAGGATGGCCATTAATTGCAACATGCTATGAATTCCTCTATTTAATAAGGATTATCCTTCAGATTGCTCACCATTTTATTTTGAATCTATGCTTTTGGGTAATTATCGCAAGCACTAGGCAATAAGTGTTGTTTCATGGTGAATTCTTGCCAGGGTGGTGAGCTGGTATTTTGACGAATATGTTGTTCTTGATGTGTTTCAACACCCTATTATGTATATGGTGCTAGTGTAGCTCGTGTTTCCTCTACTTGGGGGTTTCCTAGTGAAAGTTGTTGGTTTATCTCACATATCAAGTTCATGTTGCTGAGAAAATGAGTCATCCGACCTCTTCTTCCACACCCATATGTAGGTCGCAATGCTTGATCTCATAGGAACCGTTATTTTTTGAACTTGAGAATGTCGTTGTGGTCAAGGAGGCACCAGTTATTCTAAGAGCTAAAAGGAGTGCTTGTAGGCCGGCTAAGCGAACTGTTGTCCAAGAAGCTTATAATCTCCAACCTAGAGCTTGCTTGGAGGAATTAGGCAAGTCTAAAAAGAAGAAGCTCGATGATTTTGTGAAAGAATTAATGGGGATAGAGGCAGGCCCTAGAGTTTGTCCTGGTAAACCCAGTTCCTCGATATTGATTATTGATAACTCTTCAGAGGAAATTGAGGGGGTTAGCCTTAGTAGTGGCCATTTCGATATTGCCCTTATACCTTACACTGATTCAGATGAGGAAGTGGTAGTTGCAACTCCACTCTTTGTGAGGAGGCCGAGTGAGGGTGTCAGTTCAACCAGTAACAAGGTTGGGTGATGCCCATGTGCTTTGATTGGTAATGATTGGATCCTAGGTGTGGTGATGTGGTTTCCTAACGTGGGTGTTCCAAGGGGTTTTTTCTATTTAAAGTGATGGTGACTTTTTCTTATTTTGGGCAAGGTGCAGGTTATGATGGTGACACCTTTTGGAAGGCTTGTGTGGCATCTCTGACCGGTGGCTTGGCACCTCTTTTTCTTTTTTCTTTCTCGTGATATGCAAATTAAAATATAATTTTTTGGGAATGAAACCCCACGAGGTGAAATGTCCTTGAAATTATCATCAAATGTAATTGAAATGAACCCTTTTCTTGTTGCTCCCTTAATTTATAAAAGGGATTTCAAGGTTCATTTTAGGGATCTACTTTTTGAGCCAAAAATGGCTTAGGTATAGGCTGAACATGGATGTAATATAGAATGTATGTAGGGTAAACTAGTGTATTTTCTTTGGTTTGATTCTTGTGCATGATAATCTTAGATAATTTTGTATGAATATGTGATATTGTGATGTTATTTGAAAACCAAGATACCGCTCTCTTGTATATAGTTATTACAGTACTATAAATGAGAAACCAAGTGTTTTATCATTTATCTTTCAATGTTTAATTGAATGTATGATTATGTTCTTGTTTTAGCCTAAGGGGTTAATTAAAATACTTGAAGGGATTTGTAGGTTTGTATGAAATTACCCAGGATTTTGATAAGAAGTTGTGTCTTGGTAACTATGAGTTTTCATAATGTAAGGAATTATGAGAGTAAGACATTTATTTCATGATTTATGCATTACCGACTATCATGTATTCGACTCTCTTCCTAATTGATGAGGCACTGATTTATCTTATGTATGTCTCTATAACTTAGTGAAGTACCCAAAATACCCTATCAAAGACTCATAATGAAGATAAAATTGAATCAAAATTTTCTTATTCTGAGATGTAAGTCTGAAATGAAACCCTACTCATAGAAAATAGAAGGCTACGTGTGTAAAGGTTGGCTAAATATTTGTCGAGTAATGTCTATTTGGACAGAAGGGAGCATATCTATGTACGGTGTTCACCTTTTTACAAAATCCTTCGTGAACCCCTTTGGGAATTACCCTCCTTGGTCCCATAGAACCTAAAGTGTAGGGGTCAAAGGTTTAAAACCCTTTACCCATCGAGTTGGCCATTCATTTGTGAGATGCTTGACAATGAAGTGTGGCTACCTTCTAGAGCTTTTCTTAGGGTGTACTAGAAAAAAAACCATCAAGTTCAATGTATCCCTTAGCTTCATGTTTAGAAATCTCATAACCAAGAGGCATAATCCATATTGTCCTGGATTTAATAGCCTCTATGATGCATTCATCGGTGGATACAAGAAAGATTATTTTTTGTGCATACTTGTCCACTAGACTCTTGGGAATCCTTTCTTTTCCATGCATGTTGTTTTGGAATATTGCAAAGAATGTAACCATTGCATTATCTTGAGCCTTGTAATCACCTATTTTGTGCAAATAATAAAAAAATTGATGACCCACCGGTCTGCTCTTGTCCCATACAATGTCACTTTTTCTAGGTGTCACCCTCTAGAAGTAAAATAATAAACACACAATTAGGGTCCCAAATTTGACAACATACTTCTTTTCCTTGGTTTGTTTTAGATTTTCCAAAATTTATTGTTGGAGCAACTCACATAGGTCATAGTCCTTCCCATTCACTACCATATCATGGGCAACATACATTGCAATTGTAGATACTAAGTTCTCCCTATTGGTAAAGTAAATTTTCTGACCTATCATGATTGATACATACTTTACAATAGGATTAGTGATAGGTTTAGTTGTTAATGCTCTTCTATCAAATGTGGCACCATTTAGTTGGATAACCACTTCATTCTTTACAAACTTTAGTACCAATATGTATCCTGTATCACACAACCCTATCACTACCTTGATCAATTCCTTAGAAATTATTTTGGGCATGGTTTTCCACATAAACTTGTCATGCATTCTTCTTAGGGCTATCCTCACATATTTTTCATCCAAATCACTCCAAAAGTTAGGAAGCCAATTCTAAATATCTAGTTTCTTTCACACTAGGTTTATATATTATGGTTTTATAAAAAATATATCTCCAGTCAACTAATTAGACCATTGAGTTTCAAGTATTTGGTGATCATACTCATCCAATTTTCCATGTATATAGATTATTGTGTCCTCAATGGGTAGAACCCTAATTGGAATCTTAAAAAATGCACCGTCGAGGTCATTGTCAAAAACTTTCCATGAATGACTTAAACTTTATCCTAAGTCTCTCCATGTTATTAAACATGATTTGTGTAGCCATTATAACCTCAATTATATCTCAAATACTTATAAAATCACTTCTAAGTTAGACCCACAAAGAAAAGATAGATGTAAATACCTTTTATGCACTTGACGAGAACTAGGGCTTGCACCAAATTTCTTTCAATCACCTTCATTTCTCCAATTCACTCTTCTCTATTTCAAATGTGAAAAGTTATTAAAAAAATTATAATTTGACTTTATACCTTACCGTCCTACCCTAACCTTTGCATTTAATTCTCCAAGTTCCAAAAAGTTATTAAACACTTCATTAATACATTGTAAACCTTAAAATGCTCCATTATTCTTTAGATTTTCATATTTTCTACTAGAATTATTTCCAGTAGCTTAAGAGTGCCACTTTATACCACATATATTCATGTCACTAGTTTAAACCTCATATTTATAGGGGGTTGTTATATTTCTCTGTTAATGCTCCCCCTAATCCTGTGCTTAGGTTTAGTTTTGAGGAGAATTATCTACACTAGATGGAGGTATAGATGTATTTCATTTATCCTTGTTCTCAAGCTCCTCTTTCTTTCTCCAAATCTTCTTCATTTCCTTCTTTATATCAGTAGGATCAAATTTCTTCATAGATTGATTCCTCTTTCCCAAATTAGTCAACCTTTCATTCTTGCTTCTGCAAAATATTGAAATGTGTCCAAGTTTATTGCAATTGTACCATACAATTTTTTTTTGACCAAATTGACTTCCATTCATTCTTAATCTACACTAGTTAGCATTATTTCCAAATACATTCCATGTATAACAATAACCATTGAAAGATTGAAATGTTCCACCAATATTAAATCTATTGAACATCATCAGACTTCTACACTCATTAGCTCTATGTCCAAATTTATTTCATGCAAAACCTTTTCTAGAAAAGGATCCAACATTCTGATTCATTCTAATTCTTCATTCTATATCCTTATGTCCAATTTTTTTACATGAAAAAAATACCATTAAAATATGGGTACCTTTGAGCATTTCGTTGTCTTATAGGAGGTCTTCCACTATTGCTCCTTTGATTTATGAATTGTATACCTTTAACTTGAGTCTTCCTTTGACTATCAACCTTGTTAGGGATCTGATTTTCCTTTGAGCTATGTCCTCCTTCAAGTCCCAAACCACCTTTATCTTGCGATGGCTTCTCTCCTACAATTAGTTCATCAAGAACTATAGTAGTTGTTTTGAATTTTTCCTCATGAGCTCTTTCTTTCTCTAGATCTAATCTTAGGGTTACCACTTCTTGTTCAAGCTTTGTGCATTCATCACTCTTTCTTTGTATATTTTCATTCAGAAAATTCTCAATTATCTTCTTTTGTTCCACTTTCACTTTCAGTCTGGTGATATCTTCATTTTCCTTCTTCAACTATTCATTAACTTCTTGATTTGTTCTCTCAAATTTTTGACACACTATTTTGCTTCCTCTAGGCTTTCCTTCAAAATTTTATTCTTACTTTCAACTCTTTCAAGATATTCAAGAGAAAATTTAATTTCTTCTTTGTTAAACATGCAATCATCTTCTTCATATTTAATTGCACGAATTTCTTTAAGAGGGATAGGATACCTTTTATCATCCATGTCTTCAAACTCCAAGATCTTCCTCAAGTTGTTAGGCTTCTCAGAAGGAACTAGGCTCTGATACCAATTGTTGAACACTCATAATACTTAAAACTTATATAATTACTACTATGAATGAAAGAATGAAAGGAATCACAAGATCACATTACACATGAACACTAGGATTTTTACATGGAAAACCTAGAAAGGGAAAAACCATGATGATGATTAGCTCACAATATATTATAACTGGTTATAAGATATTATAGGGGCTCGTTGCCAGGACACACTGTCCTTATAAAACTCATAGCTAGAAATATATAAAAAATAGAAATGACTTCACAACTAAAATGTGAACTAACACAAAGTGTACCTTTCTTATGATGGATTCAATTCCTTTGAAGCTCTAAATACAAAATACTACTCTGCTTAGCAGTTGCTCAACATTCATGAAAATTCTTCCCTTATACTAATCTCACACATACAGATTTGTAAGTTCACACAATATCAGATCTCATGCACATCACATTACCTTGTTATTACATATCATCAACTCAAAAATGTTCCAGATATATACCCTATTACATCAACATACATCAATTAGGTTGGCATGATTAGTTGTAGCCCTATTTAATTCAAAATCACTTTGTCGGCTCCACACTTTATTTAGAAACATCTTTGCACTAGAATAAAATGTGTAATACTTCATTTAGGTCAACATGGATCTAAAATAGATTCCCTTAACATCCAAAATACATTTTAATCTTCATATCAAGTATTAGGTCAGCTAGGAATTAGACCTAGTCACAAAATAAACCAACTGATCACACACTAGAGATCCATCTGATCAAATAAACATGCGCCATCTAGAATATGTAGTGTAAAGAAATCTATAAATAATCTCCTAAAATTGTAGAATCAGATTCTAAATAATCGAGGAATGCGAACCAAAAAATTCATACCCATTTACACTATATAAACCCAAAAAACTATATGCCAAACTTCTGTTACTTGAAACTTCTATCCTGTTCATCCAAAATCATTGAAATATTGATCATAGATGCATTTAGTAGTCCTAAATAACATATTGTAACCTAATAAGCTGATTTTATAGCACAAGAAATTCTAGACCAAATTACCGGATCAAGATGTCACCAAAATTGTTTATTGGATTAGACAAAACTGCCAAAAAATAATGTTGGAATCAATGACAACACATCAAATGATTTCTTAATCATTCCTTCAACAATATGCTAGCCAGTAGACAAGAGAGAAAGAGAGCATTATCAAAAATCTATTGGAAGAATGAGAAGAATGATGGTGTTTTCATTGATACCAATTGGTCAATTGGTTATCAACTGGTTGTTGTTGTCATTAATGTCATGGTTTCAAGTTATTGGTTGTATATGTCAAGGATATTAAAAAAATTGTATTGAAGAAAGGTTGCAGGTGTTTAGTGGTTGCTCTAGATTTTTCTCTAGGATTTTATCCTATTTTTGTGTGGTTCATATATGTTGATCATGGTTGTTGGAAGCTTCTATATCCAAATTTTTGGTTGTTGATTCATTGTACAATGCGAGTTGTGTATACCAGTTGTGAACTATGATTTTCTGTGTTTCTGGTTGAGGTTCAGGAGAAATGTTATTGATCCAAATTTCTCTTAGGTAAAGTCTTATAACTTATGGTTCTAGAGATGAGTTGTTATGATTGTATTAAAGATAAATTTGGTATCTAGAAGGTTTGTGCTTCATTTCATTTTTTTTTACACTAGTTTGGCCGACCTTTTGTTGAACACTATCTTTAGAGTTGATGAAGTGTGTTGGATCTATTTGGGTCCTTATGAAGCGTGTATTTGGGTCTCCCTCATTCTAATTCCACCCTATAATATTTGGCACCAACCTAATTTGAAGTTAATGTTGGATGACCAAATTTGGATATGTTTCAAAGGTTAAGATGGTATAAGTACACGATGAGTTAGTGGTGATGAAGAATAAGAGGACAAAGAGAGATAAGTGCAAATAAATAGAGTAGATAGATGCGAGATTGATGCAAATTAGTGAGAGTGTGTGATGCGAATGTGGAAGATCAGTGTAAAGCCTAAATGTTGAGTTCTCAAAAGTAGCGAGCTGAAGGTGTACTCTATCATTCATGCATTTCTGCAAGTGGTTGAGAAAATTGTGGTGGATTTATCTATTGCATTGAGATTGTCTTTTCTCTTTGTAACATATCTCTTCTATCTTATTTGTATCTTTGTGGCAGTGAGCCCTCTCATTTGTTATCCCTATTGGACAGTGAGTCCTTCTATTGGAAGTAAGCCTCACTTCTTAGGTAGTGAGCCTTTTGTAATCAGTTTTGACATTCTCTATAGTGTGAGTTAATCCTCACCATGGTTTTTCCCTCATTATTTTTTCAATGTAAATCTGGTGTTTTTGTGTTTGTGTGATAGTTTTTAGTTTCTACACTTGCACTTAATGTTTAAATCTTGTAAGAAGTGTTAAGGATTAGTTTTAGTGAATGGATTAAATTTTAAATTGGTGACAAGTGATTCTCCCCCCTCAGTTGTCTTGTTCAACAATTGGTATCAGAGCTTGGTTCCTTGGTGAAGAGCTTATCCACTTGAGGAAGGTCTAGGATGGCTGGAAAAGTGACAATATTATTCGAGGTTTGATGGAACTAATTATGATATCTAGAAAATATTGATGGAAGAAAATATGGAGTATTGAAGATATGATGTGGATAAATCTTACAAGAATCCTTATACTCCTCTTGCTAATGGTCTGAGTACGATTAATGAGATCAAATAACATGAAGCAAAAAATGAGGTGAAGTACATTTTGAAGAACAATATAGTACATTCCAAGTTGATTACGGTTCAGAATATGAAGACTGTTGGCAAGAGACACTGCAGTATCACTTGATGTTTTCATTGATGGAAACTCTAATCGATGATTAGATACACACACTATCATTCGATCACACCAATAGACATATTCAAGATTAATCAAGAAGAATAGAGTATTCAATAGCTCAGTTTTCATAAATCTATATGAAGATTTCATGTTATTATTTTGTTTTGCGCATCTCAAGAAATATTTTTTGTTATATTATCTTTGGTACTACTGAACCATAGTGGCTCGTATCAATTCATGTGGAAGTTAAAATATTTGGTTGGCTTATTCTCAGTTTTTCTTGTATTAGAGCCGACTTCATGAATGTATTATGTCGTGGATGTATGAGAAGAAATTGGTTAAGTATTTTTGTGTTTGTACATCTTTATTAGGGTCCCCTCTATGTCTTAACCGACTTTGGAGGATGTGCATAAATATTTAATCAAGGATCTAGCCAATGGTGGTAATTATTTTTGTGTTCTATTGAAACCGACAAAGTGTAATTGAATTCTATGTTGCAGATATATAAGATCATCCATCTCATTTTGTATGATGTATGAGTTGTTTATTGATGTGAATTATGAATTAGAGCAGAGAAAAATAGGGATAATGTGCAGTTTCACTTGTGCATAGAGAATTTGTATTGCGAGTGTGAGCATAATAGAGCAGAAGTGCAAAATCACTCTGCAGGACAAAAGATTGTGTATTGTGCTTAATCAAAACTGTAATCAGGCATATGCAAATGTTATATTTCTCAGTTCAAAATCTCAGAAGGTTTTAATCCGATTTTCTTTGTAAGGAAGTGAGCCTTCCCTTTGAGCAGTGAGCTCTAGGCAGTGTGCCTGAATGCAAGTTCATTCCCCTTATTGTAAACTTCATTTGAGTATACTTAGATTAACTTGTGGATTGGCCATCCATCGTGGTTTTTCCCCTAACAGGGTTTCCATGTAAAAATCCTTGTGTTATGGTGTTGTGTTCATTTTCTTCATGTTTATGCATTATGGTTGAATGTTGTTAATGCTTTGAAGATAAAGTTTTATAAAGTTAATTTTTGCACAACACTGATTCACCCCCCCTCTTAGTGTAGCTTGTTTCCAACAATTCGTATTAGAGCTAGTTCCTCTGAAATAAGTCTAACCACTTGAGGAGATCTTGGAAGGTGTTTTAATAGATTCAAGTAGTCTTCAACAACAACTATTGGTGGCCCTGAATGATCTTGATCAGTCAAAGGCTGAAGTTAATAAATTGCAAGAAAACCTCTCATATGCTGAGAAATTCATTGAGTCTTTGAAAGAAAAAATCAATAAGTCTAGAGAGAAGAGAATCAGTAAGAGAATTGAAGAAGAACAACTCAGTCAAGACCTGAAAGAAAATTTAGAAGAATGTGAAAACATTACTAGAGATAATATAGTCCTAAAGAATGAGATGGACTCTATCATGATGAACATGACCAAGGAGATTGAAGAAAAAAATAAAAATGAAGAGAACCTAGCACAGTCCCTAAAAGAAAAATCTGACTTATGCAGTCGGTTGCATGATGAATTGAAACAATCTAAAAATAGTGAAGAGGCACTTGAAAATCAAATAGATGATTTCAGAAATGAACTTACTGCTGCAAATGAGTACAAGGATAAGTTCAAAGCTAGCTCTGCCATGCTTGATGCACTAATTAGTAGTCAGAGGACTCATGGTGATAAGCGATGTCTTTGATATGAATAAGGATAAAGTTCAAGATCCGAGCAAAAGAGATTCAGACAAGGAAATCAAATGAACAAATATGGAAGGTATCCGATAAGGCAACCTAGTGCTTAAAGATTTAATGCATATTGTTTTAGTTGTAATAAATTTGGACACATGGCTACTCAATGTAGAAGTAAAATGAATCAAAGTGGTTCATCTTTCTTAGGTTAGTGTTTTAATTTTCATAAGGTTGGTCATAAGTCAAATGAATGCAAAAATGTGATCAATCAATTTCATATAAATATTAGATGATATACATGTAATAGACCTAGCCATACTGCTAACCAGTGTAGATCAAGAGGAAATCAATGATCAATTGGTCTGGAAAAAGAAATATTGTGTGTTATAACTGCAACAAAATTGGACACATTGCTACATTCTACTGGAACATAAAAGGTCTAGTAAATCAAAGGGAAAACATGCAGAAGGATATCAAAGGTAAAGGAAAAGTCACTATAGATGTGGTTAGACAACATATGTAGAATAAATGGGTGAAGAAAGAACCCTCTATTGAAGAAAATATGTCAACACTAGATCCAGATTTTGGTAATTCCTCTGGGAATTAGTTTCAGGTCCTTTTGGCCTAGGGGGAGTAGTCAAGAAAAATATTTAACCCCTAATCGGTAAGTGACACCAGATGTGGATGTGTACAGTAGATGCATAGATGCTCAATAGATGTTTTTGAACTCATTGGAGGAAGTGGTATGCCATATTGGAGGTTCATAGAAGATTTACCCGTCATAGTATACAAAAATAGGGTAACCAAATGTATTAGGGTTAAAGCATTTATTGCGACAAAAGGGTTAGGTATGCAAGTGATAAAAGGTCATTCTACTCTTCATTTGTCATTTTTAATTTAGAGAAAAGAATTTTGGAGATCCCTAAAGCAAGATTCAAGCATGGAAGTGATTCGATAATCAAATTTTGATCCGACGAAAAAAGGTATTTTTCAGAAAACTTCACGAACTTGTGATTTGGTCAAAATGAATACTCCTTTAGTAGTTGAATTCAAGGACAAACCTCATCCTAAATTCAAATGGCATCCTTACAAGTCTCTTGAGACCGATCTATTAGGAGCATTTTCATCTGTTTCATACGAAGTTTTACACACAAAAGACATTATGGTTTATATTCACACCAATATTGAAGAACTAGGAAGTTCTCAACTACTGAATTTGTACAACAACCATATCATTGGTGAAGATTACTGTGTAAAGACAAAACATAAAATCTTGGAAACAAAGAAGTTCACACAAATTATCAAATTTCCCCTGTTTGAAGAGTTAGAGTGGGTTCATTATGTTTTGAGTCAAGTGCATGATGAATTTATGTGGCTTAGCATTCCATTCAAAATTAAAAAGGAAGCTATCAGTGCAGTAATCAGTCTAAACTCTATGAAAACTAAACGACCATTGATGCTACAGGCTCTACATATGACAGAAGGGCAATGACTATTGATAACATTGTTGATATAGATGTCAAATTTGCATCTATGGTCATTGGATACAAGATTTATCATTCTAAACGAGAAAAATATATGTTTGACACAAAAAATTATGCCACCTACCAAATGGTGAAGGAAAATGTAGATTATGATCTATGTGAACTGCTGAGAAGTCAACTAATGGAAAATCTTGCAAAGATTAAGAAAAATAAGAAAAACTCTTTCAAATATGGTAACTTTATTTTCTACTTATTTTTTTATTTCATGGGTGAAGTTTCGAGAGTTGGAAAGGTTCATTGGAAAAAGGACAAACTAGTAGCCACATAGATCAAAGATCTGTTGTACAATTTTTTAGATACCAAAACAAAGAATGCAACTATCTGGGGACACTTTAAAAAATTTCAAGCTATGATGCAAGTGAGGGAGAGGATTCCCACTTCAATTGTAGAGAAATACACAGATTCAATTTCTTGCATGGTGGATTTTGATCAGTGTATGATGGAAGTTGTTGATCCAAAAAACTATATGGATCATGCCTATGGGGTATGAAGTTGGAGAGAAAATTTTGGACATGTATGTACAACACTTGGTATGTAAACCTATGGATTCAGTAGAGGAGAGGTTTGGTACCTATGCTAAGAAGGACATAAAAGTTCACAATGAGCTCAAAAAACCCGTGGTTACTAAAAGAGTCAAAAAAGAGGTAGAATTTCTTGCAGAGAGTATGGGAATATTTGCAGAACTATTAAAAGAGGCTAGACATAAAAGGGAAGGAGCTAAAGCAGCAAATCAAGCAGCTAAGGAGGCAGCCAAAACTCAATTAGCTAGTTTGGTAGCACCATCTGCCCGAGCTAGAACAACTAGAAGCTTTGCATCCCATTCAACTCCTACAACAAAGTCTATCCCTATAAAAACTGAAGCCAAGGGATCCGACAAAGAAGGAAAAATGAAGAAAGATAACAACAAAAGAGTGTATATGGAAGTTTCTGATGATGAGGAAACTGAGTCTAATGAAGGTGTCAAAGAAATCAAACATCATGGCACCAAGGCAAAAATTGTCACAAATGGAAAATCCTCCAGTGAAGATGTTCAATAAAAGAAAAAGACAAAGATTGATAGTTCAGGTATGTCAGTTGCAGAAGTTGAAAAGGAATTAGTCAAGGATGGTAATCTCAAACCTCTCTGTAAATGGTATGAGTCTTTTGATGATTCTGATAGAATAATTCTTGAAGAAGCAACAATAAAACACATGAATATTTTCAATAAAGTTTTGATAGAAATTATGCCTAATCTACCCAAAATTCTATGTGGCATTCTAGAAATGAGGAGAATTAATGCTAGAACAAAAGAAGAATAGATGAGAGAAAGTATTCTTGCAGAATTATGTCTGGTGATGTCTATGGGTGACATGCAAGCACTCTTGAATAAGGCCAAAAATAAATTTAAAAGAAAAATAAGGGTTAACAAGCTAATGATTGGTCTAACCAATCAAGTCACAAAAGAAATAGAGAAAATTTTGAGGGAGATACTGTTGAATGAGAGAATTGATGTTATAGCTGAGGAAACTCATGTTGATGATGCCCCAGCCGGTCTAGAAAAGGAAGCAAAAGAAGAAAATTTGGGTACAGATAAGGATTCTCAGATTCCTCTTGCAGAAGACAACACAAAATACCTATGGAAGTTGAGATACCAGGAAATGTACCAGTTGAGGAAATAGAAATCACTGAAGGAAAACCAAACCCTGCAAATGTGGAAGTAAAAATTGAAGAAAAGAAAGATAATATAAAGCCAATCCCAGTTGAGGCAAGAGACACTACTGAAGCAGTGAAGAGATTTTTGATTGAATAGAAAGAAGAATTGGATCCGGAATTGATTGAAGGTCCCATTGACCTATCCACCTTAAGTCAGATCTAGAAGATGAAGGTAGCTTTTTTTGCTCAAGCACAAGACAGAGAAGAGCTACTAAAGTCACACATTGAAGATAATGAACTACTAAATCTTGCATCTAGAGTATTGGAGAAGATAATGCCTTCCTATGTGAAATATTTGATTGGTTCCTCCTCCAGTGAATTGAGAAATCTTATCAACTCGATTAGTGCACATTTTGAGTTGCTAGAAAAATCTTCTATGGTGAAAGTGCAAAACAAATTTGATGTCAAAAGGTTCAATGGATTGAAGGTACTGATTGCTAAAGATAAAAAAAATTAGCCACATGTGTAAAGAATGTACATAATGCTTTTTTAGGTGGTAAGATCTACAAATCATGTTTGTATTTTTCAAATTCTACTGAAGCTAATGAGAAGAATATCAAAGATCTAGAAAAATAGTTAAGCACTATTTCTGAAGGATTTGATCCTCTAACTGGTGGTATTGGGAAAATAAAGGGTGAAGTGATGTATGTGCTTAACAATATAAAAGGATTGAAGCATGAGAATGATAAGATTGTTGCTAGAGCATGTGAACTCAGAGGCATAATTGGTCCTAAAATTGAGATAATGTCAAGTGCTCTAAAGGATGGAGAGGACACTATGGTAGTCGGTGATCTGGCCAACTTGGAATCTAGAAAGACATAGTCCTACATGATTTATGGTCACATAACAATCATGGAAAGTCTCAAAAGAGTTTGGGATGCTAATATAATCCAGCTGAAGAAAGATTTTGCAGACATTTTTCAGCTTATGTAAGTTAAAGAAGCATTTTTGTATAATAATTTTGATTGATCCATTTTGTTTGTATGTGATCCCTACCTTTTCCATTTATGTCAAAGGGGGAGAATAATGGAGTGAAAAATTCTTAATCATCTCAGGGGGAGAATTGTATTTTTAAAATTTTAAGATGGCAGTGTATTTTATCTTGGTATTGATCCCAACACTTAGTCATTTTTCACTAAGTGTTGCCATCAATGCCAAAGGGGGAGATTATTGGCGAGAGACATTGCATTATCACTTGATGTTGTCATTGATGGAAACTCTAATTGATGATCATATACATACACTATCATTCAATCACACCGACAAATAGATTGAAGATTAATTAGGAAGAATATAGTATCTGATAGCTCATTGTTCATCGATTTCTATGAAGATTTCATGTTATTATTTTGCATTGCAAATCTCAGGAAATTTTATTTGGTATATTATCTTTGTAATTACTAAAGCATAGTGGCTCATATCAATTTGTGTGGAAGTTAGAAGATTTGGTTGGCTTATTCTCAATTTTTCTTGTATTGGAATTGACTTCATGAATGTATTATGTCGCGGATGTATGAGAAGCACTTGGTTAAGTATTTTTGTGTTTGTACATTTTTTTTGGGTCCCCTCTATTTCTTAACCAACTTTGGAGGATGCACATAAAGATTTAATCAAGGATCTAGCCAACAATGGTAATTATTTTAGTGTTATATTGAAGCCGACAAAGTGTAATTGAATTCTATGTTACGGATATATATATAAGATCATTTGTATCATTTTTTATGATGTATGAGTTGTGTATTGATGTGAATTGTGAATTAGAGTAGAGAAGAAGAGCGATAATGCACAGTTTCACTTGCGCATAGAGAATTTGTATTGCGAGTGTGAGAAGAACAAAGAAGAAGTGCAAACTCAGTCTACAAGACAAAATATTGTATATTGTGCTTAACTAGAACTATAATTAGGCATATGTGGATGCTATTTTTCTTAGTTCAAAATCTCAGATGGTTTTAATCTAATTTTATTTATAAGGTAGCGAGCCTTCCCTTTGAGCGGTGAGCTCTAGGGAGTGTGCCTGAATGCAAGTGCATTCCCCTTATTGTAAACTTCATTTGAGTACACTCAGATTAACTTGTGGATTGGCCATCCACCGTGGTTTTTCCCCTAATAGGGTTTCCACGTAAAAATCCTTGTGTTATGGTGTTGTGTTCATTTTCTTCATGTTTATGCATTATGGTTGAATGTTGTTAATGCTTTGAAGATAAAGGTTTATAAAGTTAATTTTTGCACAACACTGTTTCACCCCCCTCTTAGTGTAGCTTGTTTCCAACAAAGAGTACTAAAGAATTATGGGATTATTTGGAAAGAGTACATGAAGGTGATGAAAGAGTCAATGAGGAAAAATTGAAAAAATTTGGAAACACAACTTGAGCTCCTACATATGTATGAAGATGAGAATGTTAAAGCTTATGTATAGACATTGGATGAGATAGTAACCGGAATGTGAGGACTTGGTTCTACTAGAGATGAAACCAAAATTGTAAAGAAGATTCTTAGAACTCTCCTTGATTCTTATAGTGAAAAGGTGTGTGCTATTGAATAGAGTATAGATTTAAGACCTACACTAAAGATCTATTGTTGGGATCTCTGACATCTTATGAGATGAGGAAGACAAATTTGAGGATTAGATGCAAATCAAATACTACTTTTAAGGCTACAAAAGTTGAAGATCTGGATGAATAAAATTTTGATTAAATAGAAGCTAACTTTGTGAGAAGGATGAGGAAAGGATTCGAAAATTATGAAGGTAAGTTACCCTTTAAATGCTTTAGATGTGGAGAAATAGGTTATTATGTTGAAAAGTGTCTGAAAAGAGGTAAGAGGAATAAACAAAGGTATGAGAAGGAAAAGAAAGGTAAGAAGATCAATAGAGCATATTATGTGAATGAGAATTCTAGTATATCTTATGAAGATTTTGATTATGAGGATCCTGATGAAAATGAATGCTTGTTCTTGGCTATAAAGGATGAACCTACTTCTGCTAATTCTGAAAAATAGGTGAAGGAATACCATCTGGAGAAAGATAAAAATGAAGGTATTGTTATCTTTTCCCTACATGCTAAACAAGAAAAGAATTATTGGGTTGTTGACAGTGGTTGTTCACATCACATGACTGGTGATAAGAGTAAGTTGTTAAACTTAAAAAATATGATGGAGGCTTGGTTATGTTTGGAGATGATATTGGTGCTAAAATTTGTGGTATAGGTTCAGTAAGTTTTGATGGCAAGCATAATACTGATGATGTCTATTATGTTAAGGGTTTAAGGAATAGTATTTTAAGTTTTAGATAGATGTGCAATAAGAGATTGTTGGAATATTTATTTTAGTGTTTTCATTGATGGAAACCTAAGTCATTAATCTAGTCCATAGTTTAGTATTGGTCCATACTGGTAGATAGAGTAAAGAGCTAGCTAGTACCATAAGTAAAAGTAAAGAATAAGATATGCGGTTAAAGTTAATTTTTTGATCTGTATACTTCACTATACTAAATTTACTTATGTATGGATTCGTGATGTGAATAGTAGAGAAAAGCAAAGCGAAGTGCAGAATCAGACAAAAGGTCTAGAATCTAATCTATGAGTTGAACCAGAACTGTAACCAGGAATGAGTAGATGCTATTACTTTAGTTCAATCCTTCAGATGGTTTTAATCTAAAAATTTTGTAAGGAAGTGAGCCTTCCTATTTTGAGCAGTGAGCTCTAGGTAGTGAGCCTGAATGCAAGTGCATTCCTATTTTGTAAAACATATATTTGAGTACTCAAATTATGGATTGACCTCCACTGTGGTTTTTCCCCTAATAGGGTTTCCACGTAAAAATCCTTTTGTTATGGTTTTTTGGATGATTAATTTGTGTTTTTGCATATTTCTTTTGGTTTAATGATGAAATGGTTTAAATATCAAATTAATAAAGTTCGGAGTTGTAGAACACATATTCACCTCCCTTCTCAGTGGTCCTTGAGTCCAAAAATTGGTATCAGAGCCTAGTTCCTTAGAAGGATTTTGACAACTTCAGGTGGATCTTGGAATATAATGGACTCCAATAGTCTTCAGTAGCAACTTTTGGTGGCACTTGATGATCTTGATTAGTCTAAAGAAGAAGGCTAGGAATTGAAAGAAAATCTTAAGGATGCTGAGAAATTCATTTAGTTATTGAAGGATTAGATTGTTAAATCCAGGGAAAAGAGGAAGGATCTATGTGATCAAATTAAGCAGAAAGAGATCGAAAACATGGATGATGCTCACCTAAATCAAATCTTGAAGGAAATAACTCAAGAATGTGAAAATCTTGCTAGAGATAATGTTACCCTAAAATATGAAATGAAATCTATGGTGATGAAGCTGACTAAGGAAATTTAAGAAATCAAGAAGAATGAGGAGAATCTTGCTCAGTCCTTAAAAGAAAGATCTAATGAATGTAGAAGAATAAATGGAGAATTATTTCAGTTAGAAAATGAATTGCAACAATCTAGAAACAATGAAGAAGAACTTGAAAAACAAATTATTATTCTCAGGGATGAACTTACTGCTGCAAATGAGTACAAGGAGAAGTTTAAGATTAGTTATGTTAAGCTTGATGAGTTGACTCAAGGAAAAAAGAATGCTAAAGACAAGGGGGTCTTGGATATGATAAAGGAGAAAGTTAAAGATCTGGACAAAGAAATTTCAGGCAAGGAAATCAGATGAAAAAAGATAGAAGGTATCTGGTAAGATAACCTGATGCTCAAAATTTTAATGGATATTGTTTTTCTTGCAATAAATTTGGTCATATGGCTACTCAATGTAGAAGTAAAATGAAATCAAGTGATTCATCATTCTCTAGTCAGCATTTCAATTGCAATAAGTTTGGCCATAAGTCAATTGAATGTAGAACTATGTCAAAAAACTCTGTCAGTAGAAGGAATGTTGAATATTACTCCCATGGAAGATTTGGGCATATTTCTAATGAATTTAGATCAAGAAGTAATCAATGGAATGATTGGTCTAGACAAAGAAATATTGTGTGTTACAATTGCAATAGATACAGTCATATTGCAAGATTCTATAGAAACACAAATGTGGCTAGAAGAGGTCTGGTATACAAAGGCATAAACCCATAGAAAGATGATAAAGGAAAAGGAAAAGTGACTACGGATGAAATAAGATATCAGATGAAGAATACATGGGTAAGTAAGAACGATTCTGATACTAGAAATGGTTTTGCACCGGAACCCGCTTCCAGTAATTCCTCTGGAAATTGATTTTAGACAATTGGCCTAGGGGAATTTTTTCAAGAAAATCCTTTTTCCCCTGTCTGTAAGCTGGTACCGGATCATGAAAATATTGTCAAAAGTTGTATTAATGATCTATAGATGCTATGGAAAACACTCACAAGGAAATTCAAGCAATTGAAGATGCGTAGAAGAATTTTTCTCACGTTGTTTCAGAAAATAGGGTATCTGGAACACCTAGGGAAAATGCATTTACTACAAGTGTGCGAGCTATAAAAGACATGTTGAAACCCACATTTGTCACTTTTCATTGAAGAAACAAAGAAGGAGAGCACTTTGCAATAGAATTTAGAAGGCGTGAAGGCATTTCAACTGCCAAACCCTAGTTTATCAGGTACTTTAGAAATCTCTCATTTAATTTGGTGTGCACTTGACATAAATTAAAAAAATGAGTACGGAAGGAAAAATGGAACAAATCAAAGGAACAATCAATCTAGATGAATATAACAATGAAAATATTAGAGCCATAAGGAAATTGTTATCACTCGATGAATTGGAGTGGTTGAAAGAAGCTAAACACAAGAATTTGGACATTTGGAATGAGTTTCCCCATTTCGAGAACACAAAAATCATTAAGTTTATTTTGAGCAGATTGAATGGGGATACTCTAATTCTAGACAAACCCTACCTCATTTCGGAAGAATTAATTGGAAATTTGACTGGATTATGCAAAATTGGGGATATACCGAGAAAGAAATATATTCAGAATAAGTAAGTCAAAACCCTAACTGGAGTTATTGGAGATCAAAGGACATTGATAATTTTGACAATCAGAGACTCAGTAACAAGGTACATTGTGCACGAAGTATCCTATAAAATATTTTTCAGAAACAAAGAAGGAGCAACTTTAGTTGGTGTTGTTTACATCACTCATAAAATGATAATGGAAGGTTGGGACTTTGACTTGATCAGACTGCTAAAGGATCAACTAATGGAGAACGTGTAATTAACAAAGGACACAAGTTACCCTTCCAGATTTGGTACTCTGGTTGTATGTCTAGTAATGTATTTTTTGATATGCTTACTGATGAACAATAATGTGACGTGGAAATAAAATGAACCAATATGCAAACAAATCTATACACACTCTAAGAGTTTGGCAAACTATGATCAAGAATTCAGAAATTTACTTAAGATTTTGCTAGAAAAGTTTGGCTCAGTTGGTATTTCTCTTCCAATAAGGGCACTTGAACTTGGTTCCTCTTCTGGTGAGATGGAGAGAAAAAGAAACTATTTCTTATACTCCTCTGACTTGAAAGTTTCCAAAAAATGAAGGAAAATGAAAAGAACAGGAGATTGTTGATATACTAGATGAGGAATCTGATAAGGAAACTGAGGACACCCAAGGAAAAGAACTGGAATCAGCTAAACCAGAAAAAGAAAAGGAAATGATAGAAGCAAGTGAAGAAGAAGATGACTTAAGAAAAGAAAAACTATTGCAACTTGTTCATGAGGAAAGTAGAATGCATAAAATTTCTAAGTTATGGTCTATCAGACCCTCATATGATCAGGATATGATTTTGAGTGTACTGAGTGTCCACATTGTTCACAATTAGATCAAATTGGAGAGTTTTCATAAAACATTTCCAGAAGAAATGATCGAATACATCAAGGAAACCATGGACTCTGAGTCTCAAAACAAAGAAGAAGAAGAAGTAATCTTACACCTAAAGAAGCAGTACAAAATATCTCTTATCAAGTTGAAAAATAAAACGAATGAATTGAGGCAATGCATAAGTGTAACAAATAACATCTATAACTACTGCATTTGGTGGCCTCATGCAGTTGGAAAATACAAAGAAAAATTGGATCAAATTCAAATAGATTTAAATGGGATTGGACAAAGTTTTGATATGTTTTAGGATAAGGACAGTACAATCAATAAAAGGATTCAAGAGTTATAGTCTGAGCATGCAAAATTTCAATTTACTAAAAACAAGCTTGTAGACACTTTTTGGAAAGTAAAGGACTTAACTGAATGCAAATTGGAACAGATGATTGAGATATTAAGGAAAGGAGAAAAATTAGAGAATGTGATCACAATTCCAAAATACCTCATCGAGATTGTCAACAAGACATCTAAAAATAAAAACATTATCATAATCATTGGAATTGCAATAGAAGCTTGGAAGAAATTCCTCTCGAAGATGACAGAAAATCACAAGTTAATCTTCTGACTCAATTAGCAGTTATTCTTTTTCAAAAAAAATCAGTTTTGAAGATTTGGTTATATTTCAAAGGGGAAGATTCAAAAACTTATTTGTCATTGATGTCAAAGGGGGAGAGAGAGCAGTGAAAAATGCCTCATCAATCTCAGGGGGAGCTATGTTTTGAAGTTTTGAAGTTTGGCAGTGTACTCATATTGGTTTTGACACTGTCATTTTTCACTAAGTGTTTCCATCAATGCCAAAGGGGGAGATTTTTGGCATATGGATTTTAGTGTTGTCATTGATGGAAACCTAAGTCATTAATCCAGTCCAGAGTTTAGTACTGGTCCATACTGGTAGACAGAGTAAAGAGCTAGCTAGTACCAGAAGTAAAAGTGAAGAACAGGATATCCAGTTAAAGTTAATTTGTTGATCTGTATACTTCACCAAACTATCATTTTTGGTTGTGGATCTCAGAGAAATATATTTTGATGTTTGTACTACCTTATCCAAGAATTATTTGGGTGTGCACTCACTGGTGTACGATCTAGTAGATCCGATGTATTGATTATTTTTTTATCAGGGCCTGAAGGATGACTCAATAGATATAGTTGTTGTGGATGTTTAAGGAGTAATTGCTTAATTTTTTTTGTGTTTGAACATGTTTACTTAGGTCCTTATTATGCTATGGCCGACTATAGGTGGTTCACATTAATAATTAGTTGTGGATTTAGCCGACGCATGAAAAGTATTTTATGTTTTGATAAATCCGACATATAGATGATCAAATCTCTTGTTGCAGATATATATAAGAGATAGATTGTATCATTTTGGATATAGACAACATATGGTATGAGAAGTATGTTAGTGTGTGTTGTGAAATTTAGAAGGATAGTTGTGTGAATTTACTTATGTATGGATTTGTGATGTGAATAGTAGAGTAGAGTAGAGCAGAGCAAAGTGCAAAATCAGACAAAAGGTCCAAAATCTGATCGATGAGTTGAACCGAAACTGTAACTAGGCATGACTAGATGCTATTACTTCAGTTCAATCCTTTAGATGGTTTTAATCTAAACATTTTGTAAGGAAGTGAGCCTTCCTATTTTGAGTAGTGAGCTCTAGGAAATGAGCCTAAATGTAAGTGCATTCCCATTTTGTAAAACTTATATTTGAGTACTCAAATTGTGGATTGACCTCCACCGTGGTTTTTCCCCTAATAGGGTTTCCACATAAAAATCCCTGTGTTATGGTGTTGTGGATGATTACTTTTTGTGTTTGCATATTTATTTTGGTTTAATTTTGAAATGGTTTAAATATCAGATTAATAAAGTTTAAAATTGTAGAACATTGATTCACCCCCTCCCCCTCTCAATGTTCTCTGAGTCCAACAAGGATATGATCTTGTGTTTAAGGATGAGATATGTCAGATCTGGAAAGGATCCAAAATAGTGATTGCTACAAGAAATAAATTTGAAGGAAATATCTATCAA
The DNA here is from genome assembly GCA_007115665.2 of Sequoiadendron giganteum. Classification (NCBI taxonomy): domain Eukaryota; kingdom Viridiplantae; phylum Streptophyta; class Pinopsida; order Cupressales; family Cupressaceae; genus Sequoiadendron; species Sequoiadendron giganteum. The sequence goes on along the minus strand of CM021107.1, from coordinate 117,652,797 downwards.
CTTAAGGGTGCTAATGGATGATGCTTTATGACTCAAATTAATGACACTTGGTTGTGGCATCAGAAAATGTGACATGAATTTTGATAACTTGGCGAGGATTAGTGCAATTTTGGTCGTGAGAGATTTACTAAGGATTACAAAGCCTGTTAATGCTATTTGAAGGAATTTTCAATTTGGAAAGCAAGCAAGAAGTCATTACAAATCAAAGGAATGATCTACTATTGGACTACTGGATTTAATTCATATAGATCTTTGTGGTCCTACAAGAGTGAGAAGTCTACAAATTGAAAGGTAATTTATTATTTTGATTGATGATTATTCTAGATATACACAGGTTACATTTCTTAGAGAGAAATCAGATGCATTAGATAGATTCAAGAAATTCAAGGCTATGGTTGAAAATGAAGTGAATTTGAGGATAAAATGCTTTAGTTTTGACAGAGGTGGAGAATTCACCTCCCATGAGTTTAATAAGTTTTGTGAAATGCATGGAAACAAGAGATAGTTATCTACTGTAAGAACTCCTTAGAAGAATGGAGTTGTTGAAAGAAAGAATAAAATAGTTCAAGGGGTCGCTAGATCAATGATTATTGAGGTTGGTTTACCAAAAGTTTACTAGAGAGAAACTAATATACTAGTGTTTGTGTATTCAATCGAGTTCAAGTAAGAGAAAACATCACAAAGACTCCCTATGAGCTATGGTATGGAATAATTCCTATTGTTAAGTATTTTAAGGTATCTGGAAGAAAATGTTACATCAGAAGATATGAATAAAATTTAGGAAAGTTTGATGCAAGAAGTGATGAAGGCATATTTATTGGATATTCTACTAAAATTAAAGCTTACATATGTTACAATAAAAGACTAAGAAATATTGTAGAAAGTGAAAATGTCAAGGTTGATGAATGAAGAATTCAATTGATATTGATGGATATGTATTTGATGAATTTGATTGCGTAAGAACTGAAGAAATTGTGGAAGAAGAGGAAAAGGATGAGAAAGAGAAGCAAAATGAAGAGAATGAAAGATAAGAAGAAGCTCCAGTGGTGTCCCCTAAGACACCTAGATATGTGCAGAAGAATCATTCAAAAATTCAAATCATTGGAGACAAGACTAAAGGAGTATTGATAAGAAGCAAAGTTTCTACTAAATTAAATCTATTTTTATTTTTTGAGGTTGAACTGAAGACTGTAAGTGAAGCATGTAAAGATGAACCTTGGATGGAAGCTATGAAAGAAGAACTTATGCAGATTCAGAAGAATCAAACTTGAGAATTGGTCCCAAGACCGACAAATAAAAACATTATTGAATCAAAGTGGGTATTCAAAAATAAGCTGAATGAGAATGGAGAAATGGTTAGAAACAAAGCAAGGCTTGTGTGTAAAGGTTATTCATAGGTAGAAGGCATAGATTTTCAGGAAACTTTTCTCCCGTAGCAATAATGGAAGATATAAGGATGTTCTTAGCATTTCTTGCTCATAAAGATTTCAAAGTCTTTCAAATGGATGTCAAGTCTGCATTTTTGAATGGTGGACTAGAAGAAGAGGTCTACATGGAACAACCAGAAGGATTTTAGTTGTCAAATCAACTGGATATGGTGTGAAAATTGAAGAAATATTTATATGGATTGAAGCAAGATCCTAGAGCTTGGTATGGAAGGTTAGATAGGTATTTGGTATAGCAAGGTTTCAAGAAAGGTATGATAGATAGTAATCTATATTTTAAGATTGAAAATGACAAAATCTTGATTGTAGTTGTATATGTTGATGACATTATTTTTGGTGGAAATGAAACTATGTGTAAGATGTTTGCAAAAGAGATGCAAAAAGAATTTGAAATCCCTATGTTTGGAGAGATGAATTTCTTTCTTGGGCTATAGATTAATCAAATAGAGAAAGAAATTTTTATTTCACAGTCTAAGTATGTAAAAGAGATGTTGAAGAAGTTTTAGATGAATGGTTCCAAATCGATATGTACTTTTATGGTGACTGGTTGCAAACTGGGTAAAGATGATGATTCACCTAAGGTTGATCAGAGCAAGTATAGATCTAAGATTGGTGGACTATTGTATTTGATTACTATTGGACCATATATTATGCATGACGTATGTCTTGTGGCTAGATTTTAAGAAGATTCTAAGGAAAGACATGTTGCTACTAATAAAAGAATATTCAAATACTTGAATGGAACTCTAGATTATGGGTTATGGTATCCTAGGGATATTGAATTTACACTAAGTTCTTATACAGATGAAGATTGGGATGGATGTGTAGATGACATAAAGTGTACAAGTGGTGGTATATTTTTTCTTGGTTGCAGATTGGTGGCATGGTTGCATAAAAAAGAAAGATTCAGTTTCCTTTTCTACTACTAAAGCTAATTATATTGTTGTTGCATCTTGTTGTACACAAGTTTTATGGATGAACCAGACATTAAAAGATCATAGTGGTGGGTAAGTGCACCAATTTGTGACACAATTTAGGTGCCAAATTGAAAAAATATTTAAAAAAAAACCTGAAATAAGGAATTTGGTGCACACCAAATTTGGCGCTCGCCAGATGACTAAAAAGACATTTGGCGCACGCAAAATTTGGCACTCACCAAATTTGGCATGCGCCAAATGTATTTTTAGACATAAAAATAAAAAATCGGGTTTCAAATCCTCGTCTTTTCTTCAACCCGTGGTTTGAGGAAGAGGATTTCAAGTTTGCAACTCACACTCGCCAAATCTCTTCCATTGTTTGCATCCTTAGCTTGCCATTTTCCATGAGGATGCTGCCAACATGTTGGAGAGGTTGAAGATTGCAAAGAGGTGTGTATTTTTATTCTATTTATTTGAAATTTGATTTGGAATGCAAATTTAAATAGATTTTTATAATAAAACTTTGTTCTAATTCTCAGAGAGTGAATCTCCACCTCAAAACATTTAGAATTCACAATCACCCCCTCATGAAGAGCCTCCTATACAAGAACAACCCAAAACCCCTCCATCAATTCATAGGAATCCTCAAGGAACACAAGAAAATATTCAAAATCAAATTGAAAACAATAAAAGAGACATTCAACAATTAATTGCAAGATTAATCGAGCATGCCGAAACCCACCCTTATAGGAGAGGGATTGCTGAATCATTGAAGTCAATTTTAACTCATGTAGGAGAAATGAGCGAGCAAATGATTTTTTGGTCAACTAAAAGGCATGAGATGAGACAATTTTATGCTAATGGTTTGTCATATGAAGATGTCAAAAAACTAAAAATTAGCAAAGCCAAGTTGTGTGCCCTATTTATAGACCCAAAAACCAATGAACCTTTGTCCCATGCATGTAGGAGGTTCCCCATCCATTGGTGCCCCCATGAGTTAATTAAAAACAAATTTTGGGAGCGGTGGTGGATGGTATTTGACCAAATTCCATGTAATAACCATGAGGTGCCACAATAATTTTTGAGGAAACTCTATTGCGAGTTTGTCCTCAATAAAATGCCAAACTATTTTGACATCTTAGACTTTCAGGGTAGAGGTGGGGGCTCCACACATGATAGATCTTTTGCATGACGTAATCCATAATTAGCACTGAGAGCCTTTGGCAGACCCATGGTGGAGCATTTCATTGTTCCTTCCATTGTTAAGGATAGTGTAGAGGTGGACATGATGAAGTCGATTGGATCACTCACCCAAACCATTTTACAGTGTGTGATTCCTCTAGTAGAGCCTGGTGTGGAGGAGACGTGTAGGCCCCAAGCTCCACCCCACCATTGTGGTGGTTGTAGTGTTGTTTGCACGTACCATTATCAAGGTGCTCTTGATGTAGCTACACAACCTATGTCAGTTGTAGAGGTGATGAATTTCACAGATGACATTCTGAATGATACATTCGACATTGACACTTAGGTAAAATTTAGCAAGTTATTTTAATGTTGTTTGTTAAAAATATTTTGAAATTTAAGAATAACTAAATTAGTAGAATTTTGATATGATGAAATTTCAGGGTCGCATTGTTCATGAGGGATTCTTTATTCCTACAGACCCTTATACATTCTCGATGATGAGTCCATAGGTATGCAACTAGTATTAAAGATATTATTATTGCATTTGAACAGTTGAATGTTATATTTGAATGTTTGTCTCATAACATGCTTCAGATTTCAAACAGTTTCCTGGTGCACTTTCTTCCTCCACACCTCACGATTCATATCCTTAAAAAATGTACACTTAGGTAGCCTTTATTCATTAATGGTGTTGTAAATCTATGTTAGCTAGTTTTCATATTTTTTTGTATATACAAATCTAAAAAATTGATGAGAAACTCAAACATTGCATTCAAATATTCCTTGATCATGTCACATTATGTTCTCCTATATCAACATGATACCTGAGATATTTTTTCATTTGCAGATGTTGATAAGAGATATCCCTGGTGATGTTGGTGGCATGATGGACCATGGAGTTTCTGCAACAATAGCCAGTTCTGATCCATTGAGAGAGGTATGGAATAGATTAGTCGATTTGACATTATATTTTCTCTTTCATGGTCTATTATAGAAATTTTTCACAATAATTTTATGTAGTTTAATTTTTATCTTCATGGTTTCTACAGGTGGTTGTCACTCTAGATCGTGGACGTGGTGATGCTGTAAATGTGCATGATGACTATATGTATGCGGTAAGTGATTATATATTTTGTTATATGCCATTCCATAATTCAATTTCTATGTTTTAACATCTTTACTTTTAATTGTATCAGTTGAAGGTCCAGAGTGAAGAGAGGAGGAGTAGTGAGTGTGTTTGAAAGACAAGAGAAGCAACAGCCACTCCATCTAGCCGAATTTTGAAGGCAGCACATGATCTATTTCCTTTCCCTAGAGGGAAATGACTATGTATTAGTGTTGTTTGTTGTATGCCTATGTGGCATTTTGGAACATATGTTTTGTACTATTCATATATATACATGATATTTTATGTCCATATGGCTCCTTTGTACTAAGCCTATATAGTTTTTTTGGATATATTTATATACTTTTATCAATATATATCATTGTATAGCCTTTTGGATTTTTGATTAAAGAAACTCTTCTTTTGCTACTGCCATTCTTGAATGATGTTATCATGCATATCGTGTAAGTTGTATGCTTGAATGTTGTAGGAATGGATTTTTTTTACATCTAATGCTTAATTAATTACTTTTGAATGCTCAATAAGCCCCATCTAAAGTGTATTGAATAAATAAGCTCCATTCGTGGTGGTTTGTATCCTTTGGAATGCTTCAATTACTTGTGCCTCACTGATGCAGAGGCAAGGAGGCTCAAACCCAATCAGTCTGACAACCTACCTTCAAGGGGCTCCTAACAAGATTAATACAACCTATTTTGAGCAATCTACACAACCTCAAAGACCCATCAAACCAAACTCTTCATTCAGCACCTTACCCAACAATCCACCCTTGTATCACTCAAAACCCGGTCCAAGCCTAATTTCTCCCAACCTTTCCAAAACACCTGACAATTTAAATTTGGATTAAGATACCCTTTTCAGGGTTACACAACATATGCAAAAACCAATAGTAACTCTTTTGTACCAACATGAACTTTCAATACACCTCCCTCGCTCTAGGCTTCACAATTAGGCCTAATTTCCAAAGGAACCCACTCACAAAATCACCTCCAAACCAAGTAAACTTGAAACAGTCTTAGGGATACTCACGAAGTTCAAGATTCTCCCATTTTAAGAGCCCCAAGAACTTGTTCTATTCCTCTACTCACAAACCCTCCTAAACCTTCACAAAAACAAGGGTTTTAAAGAAACTCATAACTCCAGACCTCCCCCAATCCTTCAAAAGGTCCAAACACCCAACAATACCTCTGCCCTAACTTAAAAGACACTCAAAATCCCATTCCTTTCAGTATTTCTCAGATTCACTAGTTGAGTTCCTTACTTTCATGGTGGAAACACCCTTGAACAGCATTAGAATTTCACACCCCATAGATTTTATTCATTCTCTCGGCCTCCAAAGTATTCATACACCAAACTAATCATGGTACAAGCCAATCCACTGAGCCACAGGGTCAGAATAGTAGGTGGATTGGCTAATGTGTCATGGTGTTGCCCTCAAAACCCCTAACACAAAAAACAGAGCAGTAACCAAGTTTGTTGATCCCACACACACCAACGGTGGATTTAAACCTTCAGAATAGATGAAAAGAGAGTAAACACATATGCAATCAAGTATCCAAAGCCTCAAGTCATGATAGACTTGTACGGGCCTGTGCAAGGCAAAGAAAATTCAGGAAAATAAAGAAAACTAGTGATCAGCATTTTCAAAAGTATATTTTCTTGTTAGACACTGAACAAAATCAACCCTCAACTCAGGGTATTACAGAAATATATCTTGATACCACCTTCCAAATACCCCTTGAGTCGATCAACCACATAACCATCCTTTGTTAGACTTCTAAGATAGCAATTTGACAATTTTTCTCTTAATTACCATTCATTCAAAACTTGATTTTGCAAATACCACCTAACTGACCTATTAAGCCTTTTAAATACAATTGAGTGAACCCACATAAGTGGTGAACACTTTTGTGGAGGAAGGGAAAAGTCATTTTTTCCTTCTACACAAAGTGAAGGGGTTCGGTCGAACCAAATTGTTCGACCGAACCTTTAACATGGTTCAGTCGAACCATAGGGTTCGACCGAACATTATGTTCACTCGAACCCCATTGACATGTGAGCAGAAATATTAAAATAAAGGGTTCGGTCGAACCCCCTTAATAGGGATTTTAAAAAAAAAACCTGTCATTTTCCAAGACCCCCTAAATTTCCCTCATTATTTTAAAGGGGTTTGAGCGAACTAGGTTCGACCGAACCCCTTTAAGAGGTTTGATCGAACATAGGTTTGGCCGAACCCCTTTAAGACACCCTTTTCCCCCTATCTCCTCAAAAAAATCATTTTTTTTGTAAAAAATTATCGTTCGAAGCTCAATTTGAAAATGAAAATGCAGAAAAATTTAGAAACCCAACTAGATAATGATAGTCCTCGGAATGAGCTAGTTGAATATAATTTTAATATGATTTGGTTTTATTATGTATTTTATTTTTTAGTTTTATTAAACATAGGTTTTTCACTGAAAATCAAAATCTCTGGTCTGCACATGTGGAAAAATAGAAGATTATCAAAATATTTTTTTTTTTAAATATGCTGAGGCTAGGTATTGATGTCCTTGATCCATTAAAAAAAAAAAATCAATTTCGATTCATACATAAAAAGTTATGTTGTATACAGTCCGCATATGTTTGAATTGCAATTGGTTTGACTTTGAAACTTGATTAAGGAAAAAATATTCAATAAAAAACTATGAGACCAAATGCAAGTGCTAGATATCATAGTTACAAATTTAAATTCAAAAAAATCAGAATTTTATCCTTCATACAAAAAAAGTTATGTTGTATATGGTGAGCGTCACTTTTTAAAAATGTTGTTTTCTGAAAAAAACTAGTTTTCATGGGAGATGAAAACAAAAGTGCAATTTGATTCCAAAAATTTTGAAAAAAATATTTTTAGAATCTATAGACAAAATGTGATGAGACTCTAGTTTGCATCATTTTCAAATTCCTCATGGTTTAGCCACTACAAGAGCTCGAAAGTGAAGATTTAGTTAAAAATAATAATTGCAGTGTCCAGTTTGCCCAAAAATTGTAAACCACTATTGTGGGATCACCCAATTGCAAGGTATTTCCATAGCATATAGAGATATAAAGAGAAAATACAATAAATATTTTAACTAATGAATTGTAAAAAATGGATTTTTGTAGTTTATATTCATGTCATTGATTACATTGCATTGCACATCTTTCAAAGTCAAAGCATTACTTCACTTTGCATAACTAATAAGTAGATGTTGATAGATGCCAAAAATTTAATTACAATATAGTTTGTACAAAGTCAACCTAAGCAGTTATACAATTTCTTCACATTGCATAACTAATAACTAGGAGCAGTTGCCAATTGCATTTTATTATCATGGCATTCTATTAGACCAAATTTATTTGAGATATTTTTTCAAATAGTTCCTTGCCTTGTCTATGTTACCACATTTTTCATACATTTCTACCAAAGCATCTTCTCAAACAATTCACTGCCTTCTTGCTATGGCTAAAACCCTAAAACAAGTGATTTTGAACAAGCTATGGATGCTTCGAAAAAATATATCAAAAGCATAATAGTAAGCAATAGCATAGACAAGGCAATGAACTATTTGAAAAAAATGCATCAAATAAATTGCTTTGAAATGATATATTTAGTTGTGATTTCACTCTTCTTTAACATTGTATATCTGCTCCTTTTGGTTTTCTATTTGTGTGATGGTAGACCAATGTTCAAGCCCTATGTACAATCTCAATTGTTATTTATTGTTTTGGTCATAGCAACAAAAATATTTTGGGGAATAAATCAACAAACCAAAAGTATAATATTTTTTGAAAAAAATCGTTAAAAAAATTGTTAAAAAAATCGAGAAAAAATTGGATTTAAAAAAAACGTAAAAAATTGTATAACAAGAGATAAAAACTATCTTTTTTGAAATCAAAAGGAATTTCCATAGCATAGAGATATAGAGAGAAAATAAAATAAAGAGTTTAACTAATGAAATGTAGAAAATAGATTTGTGTAGTTCATATTCATGCATTACACATCTTTCAAACTCAAAGCATCACTTCACATTGCATAACGAATAACTAAATGCTGATAGATGACAAAATTTAAATTACAATATAGCTTTTTACAAAGTGAACCTAAGCAGTTATGCAATTACTTCACATTGCATAAATAATAAATAGGAGCATCTGCTAATTGCTTTAGCTTGTCATGGTATTCCATGAGACCACATTTCTTTGAGGCATTTTTTCAAATAGTTCATTCCCTTGTCTATGCCACGACATTTTTCATATATGTCTACCAAAACATTTTTTCAAATAGTTCATTGCCTTGTTGCTATGGCTAAAAGACTAAAATAGATGCTTTCGAACAAGCTATGGATGCTTGGAAAAAATCTATCAAAGCATAATAGTAAGCAATAACATAGACAAGGCATTGAAATTTTTGAAAAAATGCCTCAAATAAAAGTGGTCTCATAGTGATGGAATGCCATGACAATTCATAGACAAGGCAGTGAATTGTTTGAAAAGATGCCTCAAAGAAATGTGGTATCATGGTGATGGAATGCCATGATGAATGCCTATGGTGATGGATTGTCATGGAATTCCATCACCATGAGAACACATTTCTTTGAGACATCTTTTCAAATAGTTCACTGCCTTGTCTATGGTATGACATTTTTCATACATATCTACGAGAGCATTTCATCAAATAGTTCACTCCTTTGTTGCTATGGCTAAAAGCCTAAAACAAGTGCTTTCGAACAAGTTATGGATGCTTGGAAAAAAAATTCAAAGAATAATAGTAAGCAATAGCATAGACAAGGCAGTGAATTATTTGAAAAAATGCCTCAAATAAATGTGGTTTCATGGTGATTGAAGGCCATGACAAGCCATAGACAAGGCAATGAACTGTTTGAAAAAATGCCTCAAATAAATGCAGTCTCATGGTGATGGAATGCAATGACAATAATCACCATGAGACCGCATTTTTTTCAACAATCCACTGCCTTGTCTATGCTACCACATTTTTCATACATGTCTACCAAAGCATTTTGTCAAATAGTTCACTGCCTTGCTTCTATGGCTAAAAGTCTAAAACAATTTCTTTTGAACAAGCTATGGATGCTTGGAAAAAATCTATTGAATCATAATAGTAAGCAATAGCATAGATAAGGCAGTGAACTGCTTGAAAAAATGCCTCACATAAATGTGGTCTCATGGTGATGGAATGCCATGACGAATGCGTATGTCTATGGATTGTCATTGAGACCACATTTCTTTGAGGCATTTTTTCAAATAGTTCACCGCCTTGTCTATGCTACGACATTTTTTCATACATGTCTACCAAAGAATTTTATCAAATAGTTCACTGCCTTGCTGCTATAGCTAAAAGCCTAAAATAAGTGCTTTCGAACAAGCTATGGATGCTTGGAAAAAGTCTCTCAAAGCATAATAGTAAGCAACAAGCTATGGTCTCACTGTTTTTTTTCACATGAAAATCAACACGATTTTATTCGCATTTTTTGCAGGTTTTAAAAGCATTTTTCGCCAATTTTTTAGTTTTTTCGAATCAAACGAGAAGTTTCTAAGCATCACAATGTCTGAGTAATATCATGTTGAGGTTCGCAGCCATCTTGCAGTTTGGACCCTTAAGGGATCGATCCGATTGAACGTAGCTCAGAGCGATTCCACGTGTTTGGGTGCGAAAGAGGACCATGCCTAGTGTAAACATACCTATTCGGATGCGTTGGAACAATCTGTTTGGTCACACAAGCTGCAAAACGAAAGTTGCACCACTTTGCAACTTTCAACTACTTGCATTTGAAAACTTTTTCCCCGAATGAAAATTTTCCACCACAGGAAAATGCCTCCAAGATAGAAAAAACTGAGCGAGGTTATTGTAGAGGGGATCAACATGATCCCATAGGATAAGATGAGAAGTTTCTAAGCATCACGGTGTTCGAGTAATAGCATGCTGAATTTTGCAGCCATTTTGCACTTTGGACCTTTAATGGATCGATCTGGTTGAACGTAGCTCAGAGCAATTCCGTGTGTTTGGGTGTAAAAGAGGACCATGCCTAGTGTAAACATACCCACCTGGATGCGTTGGAACAATCCGTTTGGTCACACGAGCTGCAGAACGAAAGTTGCACCACTTTGCAACTTTCAACTACTTGCATTTGACAACTTTTTCCCTGAGTGAAAATTCACCACCATAGGAAAATGCCTCTAAGATAGAAAAAACCGAGAGAGGTTACTATATATGGGTCCAACATGATCTTGTAGGATCAAATGATAAGTTTCTAAGCATCACGGTGTCTGAGTAATAGCATGCTGAAGTTCACATCCATTTTGCACTTTGGACCCTTAAGGGATCGATCTGGTTGAACGTAGCCCAGAGCGATTCCACATGTTTAGGTGTGAAAGAGGACCATGCCTAGCGTAAAATTACCCACTCAGATGTGTTGGAAGAGTTTGTTTGGTCACACGAGCTGCAGAAAAAAAATTTGCACCACTTTGCAACTTTCAACTACTTGCATTTGACAACTTTTTCCCCGAGTGAAAATTTGCCACCACAGGAAAATGCCTCTGAGATAGCAATAACCGAGAGAGATTATTGTAGAGGGGTCCAACTTGATCTCATAGGTTTAGATAGAGATTCTGTAATCACCATGGTTTATGAGTAATACCCTATCAAATATTGTTGCCCTTTCGTACTTTGCACCCTTAAGGGATCAAGTCGGTTGAACCATAGTAGTTGTTTTGTTGAATGTCATACCCTAAGGTATGTTAGAGATGACCTAGGTTGCATCAATTTATATGAGGCATATGTTGCCCCTACCTTGTCAACCCTATGGATTTGGCAAGCCAGTGAGCTCACTAGCTTGCCAATTCGGTAGGATTGACAAGGTAGGTGGTGCAAGAGCACCTAGGCACCTAGTCACAAATCTCCATGTTTGATGGTCAGAATGCACCCTTGCATTAAAAATGTGTCAAAAAGTGAGTTTGAAATCCTAAAAGGCAACATGAAATATTTTATCTCAATGACATAAGGAGTCATTAGTTTAGTTAGTAGGAAAAGTGAAATAGTTGCAAATTTGTGAGTTGCATAATGCAACAAATCTGTAATTGCAATGGTTATGTGTTTCGAAAAGTTGGTTTCTTGGTGGTTAGGGGCATTGATCAGTTATAGGAGGATGAGAAATTCTATGTAAATCCTAGAGAGGCTCGAGTTGTGGTTGTTGGATTGGAGGGAAAAGAATAAAGCTTGGAAATTACTTTGCTTTCTCATAGTTTTACTGATTTTTTTGAGTTCCCTACCCGTGTACAGGCTAAACAGGTCTTATATGTATTGAATACCCTTGAGAAACAGTAGATAAATGTTATAACTTGTTTTTGGTGCCTTGTAAAATTTTGGTTTATAATTTCATTTGAAGGTGATTTCATCTTTGTTCCATGAAGACATTGCAAAATGTGTGAAAACTTAAAAAAATTGTCAAAATTGTCAAAGATGTCAAATTGGGTAAATGAAGGGATTTTTTTGTTTTTGAGTCTAGAAGTATTAATAAGGGTTAAATAAGGTCTAAATTACCATATTTCAGGTGTCTAAAATTATTTAGAGTCTTAAAAGTTCAATAATTGCAAAAATGCAAAATGTTGCAAATGTTGTCAAATGTTGTCAAATTTGTGCTGATTTGCAAAATTAGTCATTTAAAGGGTAATTAGGTGCAAGTTGGTTGGTTTTAAGGTGTTAATGGCTTGTAAATTTTATAATAGGACTTCTCAAATACTCATCAAGGTTGTTGAAGGTGTAATAAATTCACAGAATAAGAATACCACATTTTTTTGGTGTATTTTTTGAGTTTTTTCACTATTTTTCAAAATTGTTTGCTATTGTACTGACTGTACAGACCCAATAATGCTTTGAAATATTTAGAGGTTGAATTTTTATGAGTTTTATTTGATCTTAACTTGGTTTGGAGTTCTAATCTTCTGTTTGGTAAGAGAAATTCAAAAAATACAGTGTATACCCTATTTTTTCCTTTGTGAAGGGTTTGAAAGCAAAATAATGGGTTTTTGACCAATCCACCCACTGTTTTCTCCTATAACTCAGTGGATTGGTGAAAAATATATTATTATATATTTTTCAATGCATTTTATATCAGAATAAAGCATTCTTGTGGTGATTGTGTGATGCCATAGGGCTGGAAATGCAAATTGTCCCTTGAAAAGTGATGGTTTTGAAGTGCTTTTCAATGAAATGTTGATGAAGTTGACTTTGTAAGCATTTAAAATATCAAGGCAGACCCTATGAAATTTTTTTGGACCATTTTTTTGTTTATTGAAGCCTGGGAATGAAGATTTTCACAAAACTCTTGTTTTTGCATTAGAAAAGGAGGTCTTTTGAGTTGGGAGTGTTTATGACCGTACAAGTTCAAACTAGTGTTGGATTTTGTGGTTTTGGGCCATTTAATTTGCTTCCCCAAGGTTTCAAGGTGATTGGATGAGTTTGAAGGGTGCTTCCTTTGTTAAATTGACCTCTTTTCCTTGATTTTCCCATGGTGAGTGTATTGGAAGTCTAAACTAGTCCAAAGGAATTATACTTGATCTTCAAGTATGTTGTGTAATTCCTTAATAGGTGTCTAAATACATCATTTAATTGACAAGTCTTTTGGGAAAGTTGGGTGAAAAGTCTCTTGAAGCTATTTAGCATTACTTGTAGAAAGAGTGTACCTGACAAGTGGATTTGTGAAGTTCTTTTGAATTTTCTTTGGATTTTGGGTTGATCATCTTCTATTTTTCATTTTAATTTGATCTCCACCCTGGGTCCGCATCACTTATTCAACTTCTCCTAAGACCTTAGACTCAAAAACAATAAAAAGTTTGGCACCCATCTTGACATGGACTGACCATTTATTACATTGTATCATATTTTAACATATTTTGAAAATTCCTCGTTGCATAATGTTCAAAAGACCTTACTAATATGTCTTTCTACAATTAAATTAAAAATTATTTCATTCTTACTAATAAATCCACACATTTTTCCTTGAAGACAACTTTAAATGTAAACCATGAAGCATTACAACTAATTTTAAATTTAATATACACATTTAATTGAGGCGTATATACACATTTTCATATATTAATTTCTCATAATTTTAGTATATCAAAAAATACACTAAGTCAATGACAAATATTACAATAGTGATGGAAGAACATCTTGAAAATATTTTCATTTGTCAATACTTGTAGCAATACATGTAGGGAAATAATCCTCCCATTTCTAGCACAGATCATGAAATATATTGTACTTGAGAAGAAACAAAAGGAGTTGCTTCCCAATTTCGTTTTTCCATTCCACCTCAGCTGGCCCAGCTATTTGCACCAGCAACCGATGTTTCTCATAGGTCACCGAAAACTTGCACCACCAACCGATGTTGTTCTTTTCTTATATACATTGACAAACTTCAGTATTACCTATAGTCACAATCATAAAAGGATCAATTCCAGTCATAAATGCATATGACATCAAACAGTAATGGTGAAAAATCCTTATTGCAAGGTGTTGGTCCAAAAGAGTGATCAATAACATGGCTTTACAAATTCAATGTGCATACTTACAAATCAATCTAGTGAACGATCTGGGTCTGCTCTACTCTTTATTGTGTCGAGTATTGCCTCGTGGTCAGACTCACACAATTTCCACAAGTTCTTGTTCATAGGTCTGCCCTTATATTTGATCAAATGAACGTTGGTGGTGATGAAAAGGTTCGAATAGTGAAGAATTTTTTGATGTGTGTCAAAGTCCTCAAACAACCAAACTACAACATTCTTAGTTGGATACCTTTGAAGCCATGTTCTAGTAACAACCACTGAACCTGTAGGACATTCTATGTTTTCCCCATCTATAAGTGGGGACTCCAATTTATTTTTGGCCTCGATACAACGACATAGGTAATAATTTGTACCCTCTTCATTGTCTTCATTTGCAATCACTCCATAAATGTGCCCTACATTGATATGTTCATCTTGTTATATTTATTTACTGAGCAACATAATAAAACTTGTAAGTAAGATATATTACCTGGTTCTAGTAGGTCCGATACATGATCAATGTCAATGGATGATTGCATCTTCATGATTTGTAGAGCCGTTGGGAGCTGATAAGTGTCAAGTGGGGTTAAACTTCTTACAGACCATTCGTCTACCCACTCTATTGACTCGCAATCATTCCATGATTGAAGTGTACGTGCATAAAAAAATCATGCCATCTTCCTTGTATGGATAGTCCATGTACCTGCATTGGAGCTTCTAAAAGAGTGTAGCTCGCTCGATCCTATTAGTGTAAAACAATCCTCATATTTTGCGATGTTAGTATCATCTACTAAATGAAAAAATCTACGAACTAAATAATTACCCTCACTACCTAAACCCATTGCACCATTGCACCACTAGACAATTGATCTTGCATCTGTCAACTTTACACTGTTTGTGTACTTTAACTCTTCTCATGCTAGGGCTCTTTGTATACATGCACCTGCTCCATCATGCTCCCCCTTTCCATGCCTGACCTTTGAGAAGTTCCACATCTGTTGAACAACACTAATCCTATGCATCCTTCTCAACCAGTAAAATATTATGGCATTCTTGAATTGTGATGTTCAATTATCTGACCATATGATATGCTAACTAAATGATATGACCCTGCTAGCCAGATCAGCATAGAACATATGAAAGCAACCTTGAACAAACTCTGTAGAATGTGTGAGATCATCACTGATGTAAAAGTGATACTCCCTCAATACTTTCCTATTTTCCTCTATACTATCATTTGCATGAATGAATGCTATATGCATAAATATAGCAACTTGCATAGAGTTGTAGTACTATGATTGCACCTCGTTCTATGGTTGTAGTGTGTAGTTCTCAACGAAGTCGACAACTGAAATGATATGACGAAGTGGAAATGTGTCCTTGCATAACTTGAACTGTGAGTCCAACCATTGTGCTCTATGTGTATGCATTGAATAATCATAGACCACCTAATCACGGAAAATTCCCATAAACTAATACACTAGAATCTTATCATTGACCAATTCACAATTCTTTGCTTCTTTCCCATCTTTTAGACTGTATGCCACTGTCTTATATTTGCCAAATTCCACAATTTTGTCTCCAATTGTGTGTGTACTAGCCATGTGTTGGAAAATTGGAAAGTGTTGCATGCCACCACAATGATCACATGTGCCATCCAAACATGATTTTTTGTAAAAAATTCGACCATCCTCTCTTTCACATAAAATGGAAGACAAAAATTTCCTTGACGATTTAGGTGGAGGCATTATGTTACATTCCTATAAAACATTGTTAGTATGCATATCTACACATATACGTCGATAAACATCATAATGGTTAGAAAAATCAATAAGAAGCCTACAACAACAAGTAGTGTGTGTGTGATTTATTTTGACATAAAAAGGATTTAGCATTTCAAAATACCTTTGACATATTTTAATTTCAGGAAACATCTATACAAAATCAACAAAAAATTGGGTTTGAGTGGTATCCAAATAATGCATTGGATGTGGCTCATGGTTTTTACTACCAATTATCCTTCTTACAACATCTCTTTGATTAGGATAGGTCCTTGTGTTAGCCTTCCAATAATTCACAATTAAAGATCTCAAGCCTTGAGCAATTCTTGTGTCTTTTCGTGGCACTCTACCCAAAATGCCCATAACTCATTGATATTTGGATCCTCCACTATTTCATGCCTTCCTTTGGCTCTCATTAGAGATGATCTACTTATTTTCAAAGACTTACTTACCTTTGTAAGGTTCACCTTGTTCCTTTTTTGACTACTTAACAGTTTTTTTGTCATCACACGTCCTGTGGCACAACTATCCTTTGTGTGTGAGGTGGAACCCACACTCTCATATGCACTCATCAAGTTCTTTACAATGGAATTTTCACTTGAGTCATTCAAAACTCTTAGCCCAAGATCCCTCATGGTGGGCCTAAATTTGATTTGCCTCATCATTTCAACAAATAGTTGGCATCTACCACCCTCACTTAGCTTCGCAAAAAACAAACTCCATATGCTTTGTGCATATCTTTGACATGTACATTTTGGAATCTTATTAGGCATCCATTTCAAAACATTGGAATCAATATCAATAAAAAATGTAGGGTTTTTGTTCAAAACTCTAGGAGGAGTTCTCAAATGTAAATTTGTGTCAATATTGGGAAGGTCAACAACATCGGGGATACATCGTGTACCTTCAATTGGAGGTGCAATTGATGACATACCAAGAGATTGACATGTAAACGATGTTGTACCTCAAACTTGAGATGTCGTTTGTGGAGTGCCTTCAAATAGAGATGTGTTTGTTGATGTACTTTCAAAACGCAATGTTTTTTATGGTGTGTCTTCAATTGGAGATGTGATTTCTGATGTACCTAGAAAACCACATGTTATTATCAATGTGTCTTCAACTATAGATTTGCATTGAGCTTCACCTATGGTTGATGATGTGCCCCCAACTTTTGTATCCATTCTTGTCCTTCCATGAAATTTCCTCATTTGTGCCCTTTGTTTTTCCAATTTGACATCTCTCTTAGATTGCACAAAAATTTATGGTTGTAGGGGCTGCAATTCTTTTGCTTCACGAGCTACATTTTTTTATTCTCTTCTCCTTGAATTTTTAGTTGCATGTCCTTTCGGTGTTAGAGGCTTCGGTCATTTCCTTGGCATGAACTTCAATGCTACATGTTCAGAAACACACATAGAACAAAAGTAAGTAATGAATTTTACAAAAATATTGATATCGCTGATTACATTGCATTAAATATGAAACACACCAAAGCATTTTATGAAATAAGGTAGTGAGTTGTTTGGAATTATCAAACATGTCTATGATACACAATATTTTTCATACATGATTGAGTTAGATGTCTATAGGGTTAGATATTAGAGTAGGGATTTTGAGTGTGTTTGAAGAGTTGGAAAAGTACCTAGAGGCTAATGCAATACATGTAGGGATCCACAATGAACTTGTTCAAAGATTTAGAGGAAGGATCTTAATAGAATTACACACAACTTGATCACTTAACTTACCAAGAAACACCATTTTTGATGCAGAGAGGGGTGGAAACCATTCAATACAACAAATCAATGAGAATCAATCAGATTCCAAGGAAAAACCAGATGTTCAACTGAAAATCCCAACTTCTACCAAGCTTTCCCTTGTAGCATAGGTAACCTGGTTCAAGGGCCTTTTCACCAAGATTTTCCAAAACACTTGAAAAACTAAGGGATGATTAAGATACTCATTTGCAAGTTATAAAACATAGGTAAACCCCAACATCAACTCCTTTGGACCAACATTGACTTCCAAAGACCCACCTTGGAAAAGGTTATTCAATTGGCTTAATTTACAAAGAGAGTACCTTTTAAACACTACATCTTCACTCAAAATCCTCAAATAAAATTATTTTATGTGTCAAAACCTCCAATTTCCTGATTTGTTTTTAGGTCCAAGACCTCTAGACCCCTAATACACCAAACCCTCAATTTCAAGCAAAATACTTGGGGTTTTAATGAAACTCCTATCTCCCAGACCTGCCAAACCCATACAAAGCACCAAAAACACTTACTAGACCCCTCACATGGTGAATAATACATTACATGGATAGTCCTTCCCACATTTTGTCAAAACACCACTTGAAGCCCTAATTTTCACCATGAAAAGACCCTGCTACAATCCTAGAACATCATCCCAAACGCCCAACCTTGACCCCACAACATTATAAATAGGTTAGCCATGTATTTTAACAGTTAGAGGACCCATTCCACAAGTTACAGTAGGCATAAAAAGTTTAATGGGTCGAATTAAATAATGAAACCCCTCAATCCAAGAACACTACGAAAGTAGGTAGCACTAGTAAAAACAATATAACTTTCGCTATACAAAGAGTTAGAACCTCTAAATAGATGAAAATGAAAGATAATTCATTAATCTACAACATCCAACCAGTTTCATATCATCTTAGAGTCCGTAGATGTCGTACAACAACAAGAAAAGTGAGATAAACCAGTAAATTTATAGAAAATAATGTTCTTGATAAAAAAAATGGGGTACAAATCTACCAACAACCTCTCCTTCGAGGAATTGAAGGTTATTAAAAATATTTTGATTTCATTCCAACTCCCTCAAACTCTGCAACTTTTGCATCTTTTAGCAACTATTCTGACCACATTTAGCCAAATTGCAAGCTATGACAAAACTGAACTCCCTTAGCTCCAAATACATTATAAAATGGTTTAATTGACCTTATTGAACAGAATATACTCAAAATTAACTAAAATCCTATCATTTGACCATGCTCACTAAAAGATGACATTTTTGACAAAATTGAGCTTACAAGGTGCTCCTGCACCAGAGGCTTGCAACGTTGATTTTGAAGTTGTGGACCTTTTGACTAGCATTATTGAACTTGAACTTTATAAAGGTTATGATGAACAATTCATGGATTATAATTTCTATTAATATTGAGTTTATTTCATTCTGTTAGGAGTGACTGTTGTATGAATACAATATTCTGAGCAATAGACTTACATATGGTGGGTTTTGTTAAAATCTTCCAGAGGTTTAGAATGGTAGTCATCTTGAAAATCATAGCTTGTTATTTATGGATAGTCTTTGTTTTGTTTTAGATGTGAATTGGTCAGTTCAACATTGAATTGAGGTTTTTGAGATTGAAGATTGTTTGAAACTGATCTAATTAAATTATTTTTGAAGGTTTTGTCTCCCTGGTCTGCATCACTGACCTAGGGTATAAGTTGTTGCCACCTAAATGAAAACTAGAGACTCTTGTGTTTATTTTTTCAAAACCAATTTTTTTATTGTCAATGAAGTCATGAAGAATATGAATTCAAAGAAGGGTTTGTGATGCTATATCTTATAATTATTCACTATTTCTTTGGAAATGAGGTAACTTTGAAAGACAATAAGCATGCTCAATTGCACAAAATTTCCCATTTTTTTATTTATTAGAAAGGTAAATGGTATGAATGAATGGAAACTTGCATTAAAAACTATGTCAACTCACTTGAATTTATCTAAGCACATGTTCAATGAAGGTGAATTTTTTATGGAACAAAAAAATTAATGGACACTTGCATTAACATTGATGAAAGCTATTAGGTTTTCCAAATTAGATGAAAATAAGAGTTTTCCAAATTAATTGAAAAAGAATGAAATACAGTGAATTCCACTAGCCATGCCGGAAATGGACTACTATAAGCAATGCAAATAGAATTCATAAGTAAATTTATGTTAAGTAAATCTCATGTTTTTAATTTTTTTGTTCTTTAAACTCATAAAAATTGAACTTTTTTATGCAAATCCCATCTAATTCAATGTTGAATTCTATGTCCAATTGTTATGATTAATAAAATCATTAAGGAAATTTAGTTTATATTGTCAAAATCAAACAAATATACTAAATATAAACATTTCAATTTACCAAAATGAATATATTACCTCAGATAATGTAAAATGATGTAGAAACTTCAAAATGTCTTCTTCTACATTGTCTACCATGCAGATTGGTGGTAAAAAGGTGATGGATCAAGCATAGATTGGTACAATATGAAGTCAACTGCATAAAAAAAGGTGTTTCTGACTCGAATAAAGCATTGAACCAGACAACTTCATGAGAATGTGGGCCTGAATCACGGGGTCAAGCTTTATTTTATCGTTTCAAGGTAAAACACATTTGGTGCTCACCAAATTTGGAGAGCACCAAATGTGGCGCATGCCAAATTTGGTGCTCTCCAAATTTGGCGAGCACCAAATATGTTGTTTTGAAAAGGAGAGACCTGAGAGAGAGACAAAGTGGGAGAGAGATAGAGGGAGTGAGAGAGAGAGGGAGAGAGAGGGAGAGAGTGGGAGAGAGAGAGAGGGGGTAGGAGGGAGAGACTTGAGAGAGAGAGGGAGAGGACATGGGAGGGAGAAACCTAAGAGAGAGAGGGAGAGAGGGTGGGAGGGAGACATCTGAGAGAAGGAGAGGGAGTCAAAGTGGGAGAGAGGGGGTGGGCAGGAGAGACCTAAGAAAGTAGGGTGGGAGGTAAGTGAGGCCTGACAGAGAGGGAGTCAAAATAGGATAGAGGGGATGGGAAGGAGAGACCTAATAAAGTAGGGTGGGAGGTAAGTGAGGCCTGACAGAGAGGGATTGTGAGAGAGGGCATTGGAGTGGCACTGATTAGTGTAGGTAGCATGGGAGGGAGTGATACCCAAGAGAAATAGAATTGAGAGGGAAATTATTTATTCAGTTATATGGTGGGGGGGAAGACCTTAGAGAGGGAGTGTGAGAGAGATAGAGGGAGTGAGAGAGGGAGGGAGGGAGTGGGAGAGAGAGAGAGAGAGGTGGGGTAGGATGGAGAGACTTGAGAGAGGGAGAGTGTGTGGTAGGGAGAAACCTAAGAGAGAGAGAGGGAGAGAGGGTGGGAGGGAGACACTTGAGAGAAGGAGAGGTAGTCAAAGTGGGAGAGAAGGGATGGGAAGGAGAGACATAAGAAAGTAGGGTGGGAGGTAAGTGAGGCCTGACAGAGAGGGAGTCAAAGTAGGAGAGAGGGGGTGGGAAGGAGAGACCTAAGAAAGTAGGGTGGGAGGTACAAGTGAGGCCTGATAGAGAGGGATTGTGAGAGAGGGCATTGGAGTGACACTGATTAGTATAGGTAGCATGGGAGGGAGTGAGACCCAAGAGAAACAAACTTGAGAGGGAAATAATTTATTCAGTTATTTGGTAAGGGGGGAAGACCTTAGAGAGGGAGTGGGAGAGAGATAGAGGGAGTGAGAGAGAGAGAGGGAGGGAGTGGGAGAGAGAGAGATAGGGGGTAGGAGGGAGAGACTTGAGAAAGAGAGAGAGGGGGAGGGAGAAACCTAAGAGAGAGAGAGGGAGAGAGGGTGGGAGGGAGACACCTAAGAGAAGGAGAGGGATTCAAAGTGGGAGAGAGGGGGTGTGGTGCAGGAGCACCTCAAGGTCTTTTGGAAGATCTTGGCAATTTTGGCTTGTGGGTGGTTCGAGCCAACCACCAAGATAATTAGGACTCAATTATAAATTCCAAAGGATGAATTGAACTGTGTGTGATAGCAAGTTAGGTTAGTTTAGAGCCTTGAAGTTTGGGAAAACTTTAAAGAGAATATTAGGCAAATTTTGGCAATGTTTGCTTTGGAAATTTGTCCTAAAAATTGGAAAATAGCATTAATGTTGTTCTAAGTCCAACCCAAGGGTCCTAGAATGTGGGAGAAAGGTATATAAGGTCATCCAAACCCTAATACCTGGGTTGAAAGTTCATTTTCATGAATTGAGACTTGGAGAGCATATTGTGTGATTGGAATTCAACAACTCTTGGGTGAATTTTTGTGTTTGAGCCTTCATCCAGTCAAGAATGGATTGAAAGGACTGATATAATGCTTTGAGTGTTTCATTTATGTCATTTACTTACTGTATCTAGCACTAGATTAGTCATTTAGACCAACTAGTCATAATTTTGCAAGTTTTTGGGTTCTTGGTGTCACTGCCGATTTGGGCCAGTTTTGTGAAAAATGAGTCCCAATTGAATTCCCGTGGCTTTCCTCTCATATCCACTTGGAATAAATTTTGGGACTATGTAAATAGTGTACATAGTGAATTAGGAGTTTTTGTTTGCAGGGAAAGTGATGAAACCATCAAGCACTAGGCGAGTGCAAGTGCATTCTAGCTAGTGGCTTGGAGAGGACAATAGTAAAGAAAGCTGATAGATGGATTTTTTCATGCCAATCAAGAGCATGGGAGTGTGGGTACATGTATTCTAGACATGTGTGTGAAAGGAGGAGAGTTGAGGAGGTCATTGAAGCCCTCAAAGTTGGAAAAAGGAGCCAAAACCCTAGAAACCCTTGAATTTAGGGGGTATGAGGACAATCATATGTACGGCCACTTGGGAAACCTTACACCTGGTAAATCTTGAAGCCTAGGGTACCACTAGAAATAATATCTAAAAATATTTGGGGGTTGTTAAGACCATTTTTGAGAAAATCCAAGAAAACGGGTTCTAGGAGGCCTAATTAGGCAAAAGGCTACAAGGCCTAAAATTGGGTTTTTCAAGAAAGCGATGGGTACAAGGTGAAAGAAACCTATGTTATGGATCAGTGAGGAGCCAAATCAACAAGGTGATAGTGAGAATACCCTTTCCTAGACCTGGAGTGGTTAGAACACTTTGGGTCAGTGTGGAGCCCAGGGAAGCTTAGTGGTGAATTGAGAGCAATGGTGAAGAATTTGAAATTGGTGGAGAGTCTTATGAGGTGAGAGGGGTTTAGGAGAGATCCTTGAGAAGGTCAGAGAGTAATACCCTAGGAAGACCAAATAATAGATCTTGGGAAGAGCAAGATTGCTCTTGAAAGATAAGACTCCCCATCAAATTGGTATCAGAGCCAATAAAGGCTTGGGAATTGAAATTATTGAATATCAGAGAGAAGTTAATCCAAAGGAGAGAACACCATGGTGACCAATGCAGAATTGGCAAGAGATTTGACAGAGCAACAAGAAAAGAATAGACAACTTGAAGAAGTTGTGGAAGAAATGAAGCAAAAACTACAAGAGGTAGCAGAGGCTATAGGCAAGATGAAAGTATAGTTAGCAGTGGTTAGAGACAAGGGTAAGGATTAAGTTGAGGAAGACATAGAACCAGACCCTGATCCTCCATTAAAAGAGGAACCCTTCCTCAAAGCATTGAAGGCATTGAGCGGCAAGGCACTAGAAGGCATTCCTATTTTCACAGGAAGAATGGATGCAGAGTTAGTTATGGAATGGATTGAGGGAATGGAGAATCACTTTGAGTCTGATGGTGTTATAGAGGCACAAAAGGTGAAGATAGCCAAATCAAGGCTAAGAGGAGAAGCACTAACTTGGTGGAAGTTCTTGCAAGAAGAAAGAGAGCAGGAAGGCAAGAAACCCATAGGAAGTTGGAAAACTATGGTAGCTAAAGTGAAGGAGAACTATCTACCCAAGGACTATGAGATCCAATTGCACAAGAAGAGGCAAAATCTTAGACAAAGAGAACTAGATGTAGCTTCCTACACAGAAGAGTTCCAAAAGCTAAGCCTTAGGTCTAGAGTGCAAGAAATTGAGAGCATCAAGGTTGCTAGGTATCTAAACGGCCTTAGATGGAACATACAAGAAGAGTTAAGTCTCTTTACACTTACTAACCTCCATAGCTGCTATCAAATGGCTATCAAAGTGGAAGAGAAACTTAAAAAGAAACAAGATTCCAATACCAAGGGTAAAGGAAGAGGTATTGACCCTAGAGGTGGACATAGAGGAGGTTATAGTGGAAAGAGCAATGAGAATAGAATCCAAGGTGATGCTAATGTGGGTGAACAATCCCATGAATCAAATAGTAGAGGGGGATACAAAGGTAGAAGCTCTAACAATAGTGGAAGAGGCAGATCAAGAGGCTTTGGAAGAAGTTCTCATTTTGCTTCCATGAAGTGTTACAATTGTGGACAGTTGGGTCATCCGGCTTATAGGTGTACTAACAAGTCATCATCTTCACAAGGTGAGAGGAAGATTAACTATGTTCAAGAAGAGGACTGTTCCAAACAATCAGATGTGATTTTAGATTCAGAGAAAGGGGAGAGTCTCATGTTGAGAAGGATTTTGATCAAAGCACCTACTGAGAATGAACACAAACAAAGGAGAGCTCTTTTTAGAGTCAAGTGCAAAATACTAGGTAAAGTTTGCAAGGTCATTATTGATTCAGGGTCTACTAATAATGTCATCTCAGAGGAGGCAGTACAAAATTTGAAACTCATCAAGATACCCCATGTGTGTCCTTACAAGGTTACTTGGTTGAAGAAAGGGCAGAATATACTGGTCAATGAACAAGTTTGGGTTGAGTTTGGCATAGGAAAGTATCAAAACAAAATACTATGTGATGTGTTACCAATGGATGCATGACATTTTTTTCTTGGTAGACCATGGCAATATGATAGGGAGGTAGTACACCATGGTAAGGAGAATAAGTACTCATTCAAGAAGGATGGAGTGACTTATAAAATTCAGTCTTTGATAGAAGAAACCATAGTGGAAAAGGTAGAATCTAGTGCACTTTTGATGAGTGGAAAGGAGTTCCTAAAGGACATAAAGGAGGAAGAAGGAGTGGCCTATGCAATCATGTTGAATCCAAAGCAAGAGGGGTTACCTAATCAGCTACCTATGATAGCAGAAGCGAAGCAATTGTTGGATCAGTTCAAGGACATTATTTGTGAAGGTACAACAACTACACTACCACCTAAGAGAGCAATCAGTCATCAAATAGACTTTATACCAGGGGCAACACTACCTAACAAGGCTGCATACAAGATGACACTAGAGTATAACAAAGAGATAGCAAGGCAAGTTCAAGAACTTTTGGACCAAAGGCTGATCAGAAAGAGCATAAGTCCATGTGTTGTTCTACTGGTATTGGCACCTAAGAAGGGAGGTAAGTGGAGAATGTGTACTAATTCTAGGGCCATAAATAGGATAACCATTAGATATAGGTTTCCTATTCCTAGGATAGAAGATCTAATGGACTGTTTAGGGGGTGCTAAGTACTATTCCAAAATTGATTTGAAAAGTGGCTATTATCAGATTAGGATGAAAGAGGGAGATGAATGGAAGTCAGCATTTAAAACCACATAAGGGTTGTATGAATGGTTAGTAATTCCATTTGGGCTTACAAATGCACTTATCACTTTTATGAGGGTGATGAATGAGGTCTTGAAGAACTTGATAGGAGTCTTTGTGGTTGTCTACCTAGATGATATTATCATCTTTAACAAAACAAAAGAAGAACATGTGAAGCACCTAGAACTTGTGTTGAGGAAACTTCAAGAGGAGAAGCTCACCATAAATCTTGAAAAGAGTGAGTTCATGAAGCAAGAGTTGGTCTATCTAGGATTTGTAGTATCCCAAGGGAAGTTGAAGATGGACAAAGGCAAGGTGGAAGCCATTCTCAGTTGGCCTATTCCCAAGACAGGGACATAGGTTAGGAGTTTCCATGGATTAGCTTAGTTCTATAGGAAATTTGTGAGAAGGTTTAGTGAAATCTATGCACTAGTTCTTGACACCATTAAAGGAGGACTAAAAATTTTTTTTGTGTGGACCAAAGAAGCTAATGAAGGATTTTAAAGGTTGAAGAGGGAGATAGCTACCCAACCTATCCTAGTTTTACCAAGTTTTGACAAACCATTCATAGTAGAATGTGATGCAAGTAACATAGCAGTAGGAGCTGTCCCAAGTCAAGAAGGCAGGCCAATGTCATTCTTTAGTGAAAGGTTGAATGAAGCAAAGCATAGGTACTCATCGTATGACTTAGAGCTATATGCTTTGGTATAGGCTCTCAAGAAGTGGAGACACTACCTATTTCCCAAGGAATTTCTGGTATACACTGACAATCAGGCCTTAAGCTACATCAACACTCAAGAGAAGCTCAGTTTGAGGCATATCAAGTGGATGGAGTTTTTGTAGTCATACACCTTTACCATCAAGCAAAAGAAGGGGGTGAACAACAAGGTTTTTGATTCTCTTAGTAGGATGTTGCTTACTATCCAAGAGATACAACTACAAAGTATAGGGGTTGAAGGATTCAAAGATCTATATGAAGGAGATTCTGATTTTTCAGTGATCCACAAGGGATGTTCTGATTTTGAGAATCATTTTCACAGTGAATATGCAGATTACACTTTGCAGAATGGCCTATTATTTAAGGGGAAGCAATTATGTTTTCCCAGAGCTTCCATGAGGGAGAATCTAATCCAAGAAAAGCATAATGGCAGTTTGAGTGGTCACTTTGTTTTGAACAAGACACTAGACTTAGTGGAGAGGTTCTATTGGTGGCCTAAGATGCAAAGAGATATCAGAAGGTATGTGGAGCAATGTGGAGTGTGTCAAAAGGCAAAGGGAACATCAACAAATGCAGGTCTTTATCAGCCATTTCCCATGGGAATGCATAAGCATGGACTTAATAGTAGGTCTACCTAGGACACCAACTGGTTTGGACAGTGTGTTTGTTGTAGTGGACAGATTCAGCAAGATGGGCCATTTCATACCATGCAAAACAACACATGATGATAGTCACATTGCACACATATTCTTCAAAGAGATAGTGAGGATACATGGGTTGCTAAAGAGCATAGTTGCAGACAAAGATGTGAAGTCTATGGGACACTTTTGGAAAACACTTTGGAGGAGGTTAGGAACCAACTTGTCTCATAGCTCAACATATCATCCTCAAACGGATGGGTAGACAGAGGTGATCAATAGGGTACTTGGGAACTTGTTGAGATGCTTAACTAAGGAGTATGGACAAGGATGGGAACAAGTGATTCCACAAGAATAATTTGCTTACAATGATAGCACAAATAGGACTACGGGTAAGAGTCCATTTGAGATAGTATAGGGCTTACATCCAAGGGGTGTACTTGAGCTTATAGATCTAAAAGGTTATGAAGGAATTAGTGGTCATGCTGATGATTTTTCTCAGTCAATGAGAGAGGTTCATGAGAAGGTAAAGAAGATATTGATAGAGGCTAACCAAAAGTTGAAAGCTAAAAGAGATGAAGGGAAGAGAGATCTACAATTTGCAATAGGTGATTTGGTGATGGTATAATTGAACAAAGCAAGGTTACAGAAAGGCATACCAAGCAAGCTACAGATGAAAAGGATAGGGACATGTAAAGTGTTGGCTAAGTATGGGTCAAATGCATACAAGGTGGAGTTACCCAAGGAGATGTCTATTTCACCTATCTTCAATGTGAAGGACTTGGTGAAGTATAAAGGACCAGAAATGGATGAGGAACAATATAGTGCTAAGGTCAGTAAGGATGTGCAAGACCTCAAGGTACCTGATCAGATCAGACCACAAGTGGACAAGATTCTAGACTCAAGGGTGAAGAAGACTAGGCACAAGACATACAAGGAGCAGCTAGTGAAGTGGAGACATCAACCAGAATCAAAAGCTACTTGGATAGCAGAAAGTGAATTTAAGAAGCATGGAATTAGTGAGGAGCTCTTGACACCACAGGTTCCTTAACTTATTTTTTACAGGGGGAGAATGGTGCAGGAGCACCTCAAGGTCTTTTCGAAGATCTTGGCAATTTTGGCTTGTGGGTGGTTCTAGCCAACCACCAAGGTAATAAGGACTCAATTATAAATTCCCAAGGATGAATTGAAGTGTTTGTGATAGAAATTTATGTTATTTTAGAGCCTTGAAGTTTGGGAAAACTTTAAAGAGAAGATTAGGCAAATTTTGACAATGTTTGCTTTGGAAATTTGTCCTAAAAATTGGAAAATAGCATTAATGTTGTTCTAATTCCAACCCAAGGGTCCTAGAACATGGGAGAAAGGTATATAAGGTCATACAAACCCTAATACCTAGGTTGGAAGTTCATTTTCATGAATTGAGACTTGGAGAGCATATTGTGTGATTGAAATTCAACAACTTTTGGCTGAATTTTTGTGTTTGAGCCCTCATCCAGTCAAGAATGGATTGAAAGGAATGATCTGATGCTTTGAGTGTTTAATTTGTGTCATTTCATTACTGTATCTAGCACTAGATTATTCATTTAGACCAACTGGTCATAATTTTGCAAGTTTTTGGGTTCTTGGTCTCACTATCGGTTTGGGCCAGCTTTGTGAAAAATGAGTCCCACTTGAATTCCCATGGCTTTCTTCTCATGGCCACTTGGAATCAAGTTTGGGACTACTTAAATAGTGTACATATTTAATTAGGGTTTTTTGTTTGCAGGGAAAGTGATGAAACCATCAAGCACTAGGCGAGTGCAAGTGCATTCTAGCTAGTGGCCTGGAGAGGACAATAGTAAATAAATCTGCTAAATGGATTGGTTCATGCCAATCAAGAGAATGGGAGTGTGGGAACATGTATTCCAGACATGTGTGTGAAAGGAGGAGAGTTGAGGAGGTCATTGAAGCCCTCAAAGTTGGAAAAAGGAGCCAAAACCCTAGAAACCCTTGAATTTAGGGGGTATGAGGACAGTCATATGTACGACCACTTGGGAGACCTTAAACCTAGTAAATATTGAAGCCTAGGTTACCACTAGAAATAATATCCAAAAATATTTGGGGGTTGTTAAGACCGTTTTTGAGAAACTCCAAGAAAACGGATTCTAGGAGGCCTAATTGGGCAAAAGGCTACAAGGCCTAAAATTGGGTTTTTCAAGAAAGCGATGGGTACAAGGTGAAAGAAGCCTATGAGATGGATCAGCGAGGATTCAAATCAACAAGGGGGTAGTGAGAATACCCTTTCCTAGCCATGGAGTGGTTAGAACACTTTGGGTCAATGTGGAGCCCAGGGAAGCTTAGTGGTGAATTGAGAGCAATGGTGAAGAATTTGAAATTGGTGGAGAGTCTTATGAGGTGAGAGGGGTTTAGGATATATCCTTGAGCAGGGTAGAGATTAATACCCTAGGAATACTAGATAATAATTCTTGGTAAGAGCAAGATTTCTCTTGAAAGATAAGACGGCCCCATCAGGGTGGGAAGGAGAGACCTAAGAAAGTAGGGTGGGAGGTAAGTGAGGCTTGACAGAGAGGGATTGTGAGAGAGGGAATTGGAGTGACACTACTTAGTGTAGGTATCATGGGAGGGAGTGAGAACCAAGAGAGACCCCCATCCATCAACCTCCATACCCTCTTAATCCCTCAACCCTTAACCCTCAACTCTTAAACCCTAATCCCTCAGCCCCTATACCCTTGTAATACCTCAACCCTCAATCCTTAAACCATAATCCATCAACCCCTATACCCTCTTAATCCCTCAACACTCAACCCTTAACTCATAAACCCCAATCCCTCAACCCCTCTACAATCTTAATCCCTCAACACTTAACCCTTAACCCTCAACTTTCAACGCTTAAACCCTAATCAGCCAACCCCTCTATAATCTTAATCCCTCAACCCTTAACCCTTAACCCTCAACCCTTAAACCCTAATCCCTCAACCCTTATACCATGTCAACCCTCAACCCTTAACCCTTAAACCCTAATCCCTCAACCCCTATACCCTCTTAATCCATCAACCCCTCAACCCTTAACCCTTAAACGCTAATCCATCAACCCCCATACCCTCTTAATCCCTCAACCCTCAACCCTTAAACCCTAATCCCTCAACCCCTATACCCTCTTAATCCCTCAACCCTCAACCCTCAACCCTTAAACCCTAATCCCTCAACCCCTATACCCTCTTATCACAGATCAACCCTCAAACTCCAACCCTTAACCCCATCCCTCAAACCCTAATCCTTCAACCCTCAACCTCAACCCAACCTAGGACCCATCCCCAAGCCCCTACTTGAGAGAGAGAGAGGGAGAGGTGGTGGGAGGGACATACTTGAGAGAGAGGGAGAGGGAGAGGGAGAGGGAGAGGGAGAGGGAGAGGGAGAGAGGGAGTGAGAGAGGGAGGGAGTGGAAGGGAGATAGAGGGAGTCACTATGAGAGGGAGAGGGTGTGGGAGGGGGAGACTTGATAAAGAGAGAGAGAAAGATGGGGTAGGACAGAGAAAAAGAGGGAGATAGGGTGGGAATGAGAGACCTAAGCGAGAGGGAGAGAGATAGAGGGAGAGAGACAAAGTGGGAGAGAGATAGAGGGAGTGAGAGAGAGAGAGACAAAGTGGGAGAGAGATAGAGTGAGAGAGAGAGAGGGAGTGGGAGAGAGAGGGAGAGACATAAAGACGGAGAGAGAGAGGGAGGGAGAGGGGGTGGGAGGGAGAAACCTAAGAGAGAGGGTGGGAGGGAGACACCTGTGAGAGAAGGAGAGGGAGACAAAGTGGGAGAGAGGGTATGGGAAGGAGATACCTAAGAGAGTAGGAGAGAGAGGGAGTGAGAGATAGAGGGATGGGAGAGATACAAGGAGTGAGAGAGAGAGAGAGAATTGAGAGATGCAGAGGGGGTACGAGGGAGAGGGAGTACTTAGGATAGAGGGATTCAAGAGAGATGGAGGGGGTGGGGGGATATACATGAGATAGAGGGAGAGAGAGTGTGGGAGGGGGTGTGAGGGAGATATCTGAGAGAGGGAGAAATATAGAGGGAGTGAGAGAGAGAGCGGATGTGGGAGAGAGATAGAGGGAGTGAGTGACAGAGACAAAGACAAGCCTGAAATAGGGAGAGGGGATAAAAGGAAGAGACTTGAGAGAAAAAGAGGGAGGGAGAGTGGTTGGGAGGGAGAGACTTGAGAGAGAGAGGGAGAGAGAGTGGGAGAGAGATAGAGGACATGAGAGAGAGAGAGGGAGAGGTGGTGCGAGGGAGATACTTGAGAGAGATGGACAAGTAGACAAAGACAGATAGAGGGAGTGGAAGAGAGATAGAGGGAGTGACTATGAGAGGGAGATGGTGTAGGAGGGGGAGACTCAAGACAAAGAGGGAGAGGGAGAGGGGGTAGGAAGAAGATACTTGAGAGAGAGAGGGAGGGAGAGGGGGTGG
Source organism: Sequoiadendron giganteum (assembly GCA_007115665.2). Classification (NCBI taxonomy): domain Eukaryota; kingdom Viridiplantae; phylum Streptophyta; class Pinopsida; order Cupressales; family Cupressaceae; genus Sequoiadendron; species Sequoiadendron giganteum. The sequence continues at coordinate 117,621,619 of CM021107.1, read as the reverse complement.
GAGGGAGAGACCTGAGAGAGAGGGAGAGAGACAAAGTGGGAGAGAGTGAGAGAGAGGGAGTGTGTGTGTGTGAGAGAGAGAGAGAGGGAGTGTGTGTGTGTGAGAGAGAGAGAGAGAGGGGGGATGGAGAAACCCAAGAGAGAGTGAGAGAGAGAGAGGGAGAGAGATAGAGTGAGTGAGAGAGAGGGAATGGGAGAGAGATAGAGGGAGTGAGTGAGTGACAGACCTAAGAGAGGGATTAGGTAGAGATTCTAAGTGGGTTTAAGGTTTTAATTATTGAGGGATTAGGGTTGAGGGTAATGGGTTGAGGGTAGAGGGTAGAGGGTTTAAGGGTTTATGATTTAAGGTTTGAGGGTTGAGGGTTTAGGGTATAGGGTTGAGGGTATAGGGTTGAGGGATTGGGGAAGAGAAGGTGGGATGTATGGAGGGAGAGATGGAGGGAGAAGTGAGATAGAGATAAGGAGAGAAGAGGAGGGAGGGACAAAGATAAATGAGGGTTGAGGATCCAATGTATAGGGTAGATGGTTGAGAATTGAAGGTATAGGATTGAGGACTGATAGGGTTGATGGTTTAGGGTATTGGGTTGAGGGTATAGGGTATAGGGTTTAAGGGAGATGGGATAGAGATAGATGGATTGAGTGAGTGAGAGAGAGACTTGAGAAAGGGAGAGGGGGTAGGATGGAGAGACTTGAAAGAGAGAGAGAGGGAGGGAGTGGGAGAGAGACAGGGAGGGAGGGTTAAGGTAGAGGGTAGAGGGTAGAGGGTTTAATGGTTTAGGGTTTAAATGGTTAAGGGTTAAGGGTTTAGGGTTTAGGTAGAGGAGAGAGATAGAGGGAGTGAGCGAGTGTGTGAGAGAGAGAGAGACCCGAGAGAGGGATTAGGGGAGATGAGGTGAGGAGTCTTGAGAGAGAGGGAGGGAGTGGGAGAGAGATAGAGGGGTAGAGGGTTAAGGGTAGATGGTAGAGGGCTTAAGGGTTTAGGTTTAAGGGTTAAGGGTTTAGGTGAGAGGGGAGAGATAGAGGGAGAGAGAGAGAGAGAGAGACCTAAGAGAGGGAGATTCTTGATAGAGAGAGAGAGATGGAGGGAGTGGGAGAGAGATAGAGGGTATAGGGTTAAGGGTAGATGGTTAAGGGTTGAGGGTAGAGGGTTTAAGGGTTTAAGGGTTAAGGGTAGAAGGCTAAGGGTAGAGGGGAGTGTTGGTTCTACAAGGTGCAGGTTTTAACCAAAAGATTTTTCCAAGCTCTTACAACACTTTTGGCCAATGTACAAGGCTAATTGATGCAATTGTACCTTCTGCTCTTTAGGTTCTGCAGGACCTAGGCGGGTGTACCTATATGAATAATGCAGATTGAAATGTATTTCATGTTCAAACAATCTATCCACAATGGAAAATGGACGTGGACAAATAAAAACCCTACAACTATTCCTACAACATAAAAGAAAGGATCTGAAAATATTGTTTTAAATGAACTTTATCTCCTAGGTTATGACTGACCAGTGTTTTCTATCCACATGGGAAACAAAGTCAAAAATATCAAGAATTCTAGGTGTTCCCCTTTCTAACCTAATTCAAGTTGTTAGGCACATTTAAGCTATGAAATTCTATGATTGGAATAAAATTGTGCTATAATTTTTTCCTACTAGGTTCTTCTTCAACCATCCAACAAAAATCCTAAAGTCACTATGACTTGTTTAAAAGGATTTAGTTCTGCCTTGTAGACACCAAGTAATCAAATCACACAAAGTGATAAATACACTGCGATAAATCAAAAATATACTTGATATATTGATTTAAAAGACTTAAAAATTTTCTAATTGGAGACAACCAGATAGGAAATACAGAAATTATAGCATCTCAACAACTGAAATCAGAAAAGATGTCACCAATTTATTAATGTTTTCTCCATTACAATCTGTTTCAAGAAAAACTGTTCATCACTCCCTCGTTCTGTCTTTCACAAAAAGTTATCTTTGTTCTCCCTCTTCTTTTCTAACTGAATTCTGTCAAACTATTTATACAGTATATGCTAAGGGTCATGAACCTTCAATTTCCTATGCAACCGTCTAATATTCGTTAATCAAAAATTAAAATATTTAATTAAGTTGCCTTTATCGGCAAATTAAATATTTTTTATAAAGTTTTTCATTTGATTTTATCCTTAATCCTTTTATCGCCCTTTATTTTATTTCCCGCTTTACCTCGGTCTTCACTTTTACCTCCGGCGGTACCGCAGGGCTTTGACTTTGACTTGGTCCACTTATCGCTTACTTCCTTACCGCTCAACCGCCCACTCATTGTTTTTCCTTTCCGGTATTACTGTGACCGGTTAGTTACTTATTGCCATCTCCTACCGCCTTACCGTGGTTATCATTTATCCCTCCAACGGTATAGCAATTAGCCGTTTCTCTAACCACTCATCTCCATCCACCACCTTACCGCGGTTACCACTTTCACCGATTGCGGTATAGCGGTAACCACTTACCAACCACTACATTGCCACTGCCTGCCCGCTAACTGTTCACTGTTGCCTCGCTGTCTCTACTAACTGCTTACCATGTTGTCATGATCTCCATCCTAACCAGTGGCAGTACTATGGTATCTCTTCGGACTACTTCCTCACCGGTTGTCTCACCATTCACCACACCACCATGGTTATCATTTATCCCTCTGGTGTTATAGCGGTAGTCATTTCTCTAACCGCTCATCTCCATCCACCACCTTATTGTAGTTACAACTTTCACTGGTTGCAGTATACCGGTAATTGCTTACCGACCGCTACGTTGCCACTGCCTGCCCGCTAACCATTCATCGTTGCCTCATTGTCTCTGCTAACCGCTTACTACACCGCCGCAGTCTCCATCCTAATCGGTGGCGGTACTGCGGTATCTCTTCAGATTGCTTCCTCATCGATTGTCTCACCATTCACTGCGCCACCGCGGGTTATGTGTTGACTACCCGTGGTTGTGCAGTAAACATTTCTTATGACTGCGGTGAGAGCTTATAAAGGGTAGACAAATGGCGGTAAAATATATTCAAACATAATGGATGAGAGAAACAAATTATTAAGAAAAAGAATAGTGAAATATTAGGAATTAAATGGGGGTAAAATGTGAGGGCAATATAGGCCAAAAATAGGGTAGTGGAACATGGATAAAAGATATTGTATCATTGTAAAAGGGGGTGAATGATATTTTATGAAAAAAATAGTGAAAACATTATGTTAAAAATGGGAAAAAACCCTAGGGTTTTCCATGAAAATTTTGGATTCTAATAGGGAGAAACATAGAAGGAGTGAGTGATTGAGTGAGTGAGTGAGTGAGTGAGTGAGAGAGACTTGAGAGAGGGAGAGGGGGTAGGAGGGAGATAATTGAGAGAGAGAGGGAGAGGGAGTGGGAGAGAGATAGAGGGTAGAGGGTTGAGGGTTTAAAGTTTAAGGGTTTAGAGTTAAGGGTAGAGAGGGAACAGAGAGAGAGAGGGAAAGAAGGTGGAGATATTGAGAGAGAGGAGGCAAGGAGGGAGAGATAAATAGGTATAGAGGGAAAAATAGGTAGAGAGAAGTAGATATGAAAGAAGATATATAGGGAGAGGTAGGGATGGAGAGAGAGGTGAGACAAAAATAGAGAGAGGTCTAGGTTGATAGAGGGAGGAGGATATAAAGAGAAGTGTAGAGGGAAAGAGAGAGGGAGGAAGAGGTAGTGGTGGAGAGAGAGAGGTGAGAGAGATAAGAGAGAGGATGGAGGGATAGGTAGGGAGAGAGGGGTGAGATAGAGAGAAAGAGAGTAGAGAGAGAAGGGGAAAGAGAGAACTAAGATAGGTGATAAAGATGTGTGATGGAGCTGAAAAGTAGAGAGATAAGGAGGAAGGTGGAGAGATTGAGAGGGAAGGAGGGGGAGAGAGAAATATGTATAGAGGTATAGGTTAGATAGCGAGAAGTAGAGAGAAAAGGTGGGTAAAAGGAAGAGAGAGGGAGAGAGATAGGGGAGAAAGAGAGGTGAGATAGAGACAAGAGAAGGAAGCAAGAGGAAGAGGTAACACTTCTAGGGGAAGAGGATTCAATCCTAATTCAAAGTAAAACAATGAGGGCCAAGGAGATGACAAGAAGGACAAAGAACAATCTGATTCAAGAGGTGGATGGAGAAGTTCAAGAGGTAGATCTAGTGGAGGAAGAGGCTCCTATGAGTTTTCAAGGAGATGCTACACTTGTAACCAACTTGGACATCCAACCTTTGAATGCCCTGAAAAGCAAGGCTCATGCTCTTATGGTAGAGAGAGGAGTAATCAACTAGTGCATGAAGATGAAGAGAGTGTGACTTCACCTGATGTGAACCTTACATCAGAAGGAGAGACACTCATGATAAGAAGAACTGATGCAGAGTGGCAGAGGAAGCAACACCTTTTTTTTTTAAAAGCTTCTCTCAATGCACAAATGAACTTCACTATTCCTTCCAACAAGCAACTTGACCACTCAACTTGACTCACACAACCGGACATCTCAAAAAGACTTGGGGATGATGTAAATACTCTTCACACAGCACAACATGACCAAACAAACAGACCTTGCACCCAAAAACATCCATTCTTCCATTGCCCCTACACAAGCCCATGCAACTTTGTAACATTCACCATTAGGACAGTCAAAATAAAATCTGATTAAAAGCATTAAACAGACCATAAGACATGGTTTTAGACTCCTAACACCATCCTCCACAAGTTCCCAAAAGCATAGGATCAAACACCCAAAACAAATGTATGAGAAAATTGATTTACAAGCCATACACAAGGCTTAACTTGGCCTGTACAAGGAAGCTTCCAACTTGTCAAGGCACACCTCAACACCCCTAATGCCTTTAAAAGAATCCAAAAGGTTCCCCAAGACCTGTTCCATGCTTCCCATCCATTATATTTTCTCAAATACTCAAAAAACAACAAATACTCTATTCAAATGATCACATTTTGGACTGTACAAAGCAAAAACCAGACCTAGGGCATCACATAAATTTTGCAAAACTCCATATTTTATTCTAAAACAAATTGAAACATGAATATGATCCCTAAATCTATCATTCCACCAATTTTCAGATTTTTCCCATGGTGGAAATGGGAATTACATCCATTTTGGTGACCAAACCCTTGTTTTGCAAGGTTTCAGACCCACTTTCACTAAAATTGATGTAACTTACTCAATACTTAATGAAAATGATCCAAATCACCACCAAAATAAAGTATACTCTGCCCTCTTTCAAACCATTCCAATTGGGAGTCCGTACAATTCTGTACCAGACCGTACCAAGCACGGGAACAGTGAAAAACGCTGGAAAAAACAGGAAAACTGAGTTTTTTATTATATTTAATGCTTCAAAACTTCATCCAACCACCTGCCTCGACCAAAAGGAGGCTATTTAAACTTTTCCACATCATTACCAACGACCCTCAACTGATTTTTGAAGGAGGGAACTGTTGGAAAGTGTGATTACATCCTTAATGTTGAAATTACATTAAATCACATTATGGCAATTATGCAATTTTGAAGTAACTTTTTAATCCTAAAGACCTGTGACTTCTAAAACCATTCTAATGGACTAAAAATATCCTTATTACATCCTTAAGACCTCAATCTTGCATATCCAATTACAAATTTAGGATTTTGCCTTCTCAAGGCTACATGACTACATTTTTGCAAGATTGCAATTTTCTACATTTTGACTCCAAAACTTAAAGATTCACCCTAGATTTTACTCAATGGTCTTGTTAGACCTTATTGAAGATAAAATCACTCAAAAGACTCAAAAATACTCTTCCTAAGCTATTCACCATCAAATGATCCAAAATGAAGGTTGAGGTGTAGGTGCTCCTGCACCAAGAACTAAGTTTCAAGCATCCAAGGAGGAATATTTGAGTCAAAGAAGGAGCCTATTCAGAACTACATGCAAAATCAAAGGTAAAGTGTGTCAAGTTGTCATTGATTCTGGTTCTCAAGATAATCTAGTGTCTAGGGAAATGGTTGGAAAAGTGGGAGAGAGGGGGTGGGAAGGAGATACCTAAGAGAGTAGGAGAGAGAGGGAGTGAGAGATATAGGGATGGGAGAGATACAAGGAGTGAGAGAGAGAGACTTGAGAGATGGAGAGGGGGTGGGAGGGAGAGGGAATACTCGAGGGAGAGGGAGTACTCAGGATAGAGGGATTCAATAGAGATGGAGGGGGTGGGGGGAGATACATGAGATAGAGGGAGAGAGAGAGAGTGGGAGGGGGTGGGAGGGAGATATCTGAGAGAGAGAGGGAGAGAGATAAAGGGAGTGAGAGAGAGAAAGGATGTGGGAGAGATATAGAGGGAGTGAGAGAGAGAGACAAAGAGAGTCTTGAAAGAGGGAGAGGGGGTACAAGGGAGATACTTGAGAGAAAAAGAGGGAGGGAGAGTGGGTGGGAGGGAGAGACTTGAGAGAGAGAGAAAGGGAGAGAGAGTGGGAGAGAGATAGAGGGAATGAGAGAGAGAGGGACTTGAGAGAGAGGGAGAGGTGGTGGGAGGGAGATACTTGAGAGAGATGGAGAGGTAGATGAAGATAGATAGAGGGAGTGACTGTGAGAGGGAGAGGGGGTAGGATGGGGAGACTCAAGAAAAAGAGAGAGAGGGAGAGGGGGTAGGACGAAGATACTTGGGAGAGAGAGAGAGGGAGAGGGGGTGAGAGAGAGGGAATGGGAGAGAGATAGAGGGAGTGAGTGAGTGACAGACCTAAGAGAGGGAGAGGGGGTAGGAGGGAGAGACTTGAGAGAGAGAGAGACAAAGAGAGAAATATAACAACCTAAGAGAGGGAGATGGAGTAAGAGAGATAAAAAGACCAAAGAGGGAGAGAGAGAGAGGGAGAGTGAGAAAGGGGGTTGGAGTGAGATAGATTAATTTAAGTACCTATGTGGGAGGGAAAGAGACCTGAGAGATGGGATTGGAAGGAGAGAGTAGTCTAGGTCACGTGGGAGGGAGTGAGACCTGAGAGATAGAGACTTCAGAGGGATAAAGAGTTATCCAATTACAGTAACGAGTTAGAGATGGTATGAAAGGTAAAACCTCGACTATCCATCTATGATCATAAACTATGCACTCTAAGCATTATCAAAGTTGTTCACCAAAGAGGGGAAATTCTAGTTTTGTGCAAAGCAAGCCATTTGGTGCTCGCCAAATGACTCATCAAATTTGGTGCACGCCAAATGTCCTACTTTGGACGTGTTAATTAATAGGATTTGCAAAATTTTCTCATATTTTCGTCTGCGCTCCCCGTCTCATTTGCACGTTTTTTAGTGCAAGTTTATAAAAAACCCGTGATAGCGTTAACCTCTCTCTTAGCTATCTAAATATATAATTATTTTTTCATTTTGATTTATTTAAGGTTTTCATCCATGGCTTCTATTGTAAATGCCTTCGTTTTTGGTCAAAAACCAACATGTGCTAGGTTTAGGATAGATTTTTACACGTTCATCGGAACGTGAAACAAATTACATATTTTGAAACTAGACTCCATTCTACACATGACGAAAAATAAATAAATCAATTTTCGATTAGTTTGCAAAAATATTTGGGGGGGAGCATGCTCAAATTTTAGCTTTTCAGGATGTGTCTACTTTAAAAATTCATAAAATATTATATATTCATTAAAAAAATTGTCCAAAAGAAGGAGGATAAACTAAATGGTGTTAGCTAATTTCTCACTATTAGGATTTTTGAAATTCTAAAAAAATTTAACCAAAAAGGGGGGAGCCCTCAGGCACTATGCTATTTGTTTTGATAAAAACAGGACCTGTTTTGGGCCCCCCCCTTTTTGAGACCCTTAATCTTCATTAATTTAAGAAAAAAATAGTAGCTTAGAAAATAGACTTGGAGCACTTCAACTTTTGTTTTTTCTGCATCTTGAAATTTTGAGCGTAACTATCTTCATTTTCTCGTGCAAATCAAATTTTGCTGATTTCAGAAAGAAAAAAAAAAGAAAAAAAAAAGTGGCATCTTAAGAGCCAAAATTGTGTCACAGATTGGTGCACTAACCCTTGTGTATGATGATCCTATTTATATCATTTGTGATAATACAAGTGCAATTAACATTTCAAACAATCCAGTGATGCACTCGAGGACAAAGCATATATATATCAGGTATCATTTCTTGAGAGAGAAGGTCATGGAGGTTGAAGTAAAGCTTGAGTATATTTCGATGAAGGATCAGATTTTTGATATATTTACAAAGGCTCTTCCTAAATATACGCTGAGTATCTTTGAGAGAATTTAAGGGTCATTTCCCCTCCTTTCTTGAACTAGATGCATATGGAGATGCATCAGTCTAGTGGATCTATGGATTTATCTTTCTTCTAGACTGATGTTTGGTGGCTACCTCTCAGAGGGAGTAGGTAGTTTCAAGTGTTGTCATTGTATGAGTATTTTTTTTTAATATCAAAGGATAAATCAATATAAAATATTTTTTTCTTTTTCCATTGATGTCAAATGGGAAGAGAAATAATGTGAAAAAGAAGAGAGAAAGAATGTGAAAATGAAAAGAGGAAGAATGTGAAAAATATTATCTACTAAGGGGGAGAAACAAAAAGAAAAATATTAAGAGGTGTATTCAAAGCCAGTATGTTGTCCTTGATGGTTTTCACATTGAATGTGTTGCCATTAATGACAAAGGGGGAGATTGTTGCAAGAATGAGAATAATAATGGTTTTTTAATTCATGTCAACTAGTCAATTGGTTATCAATTGGTTGTTGTTGTCATTAATGTCATGGTTTTAGGTTATTGGTTGTATATGTCAAGGATATTGAGAAAATTGTATTTAAGAAAGGTTGTAGGTGTTCAATGATTTCTCTGAGTTTTTCTCTGAGATTTGATCCTATGTTTGTGTGGTTCAGATATGTTGATCATGGTTGTTCGAAGCTACTATATCCAAATTTTTGGTTGTTGATTCATTGTATAGTGCGAGTTGTGTTCACTAGCTGTAAACTATGGTTTTCTATATTTTTGGCTGAGGTTCGGGAGAAATGTGGTTGGTCCAAATTTCTCTTTGGTAAATTCTTATGACTCGAAGTTCTAGAGATGAGTTTTTATAATTGTATTGAAGATAATTTTGGTATTTGGAAGGTTCATTCTTAATTTCTCTATGTGGTTTACACTAGTTTGGTGGACCTTGTGTTGAACACTATCTTCGGAGTTAATGAAGTGTGTTGGATCTATTTGGGTCCTTATCAAGCATGTGCTTGGGTTTCGCTCATTCTAATTCCACCCTAGGATGTTTTGGTGCCATCCTAATTTAAATTTAATATTGGATGACCGACTTTGGATATGTTTCAAAGCTAAAGATGGTATAAATATAGGTTGAGTTAGTGGTGAAGAAGAACAAGAGGAAAAAGAGAGATAAGTGCAAATAAATAGAGTAGATAGATGCAAGATTGATTCAAGTTAGTGAGAGTGTGTGATGCAAGTGTGGTAGATCAGTGCGAAGCCTAAATGTCGAGTTTTCAAAAGTAGTAAGTTGAAGGTGTACTCTATCATTCATGCATGTCTGAAAGTGGTTGAGAAAATTGTGGTGGAGTTCTCTATTGCATTGAAATTGTCTTTTCTCTCTATAACATATCTCTTCTATCTTCTTTGTATCTATATGGTAGTGAACCCTCCAGTTTGTTAGCCTTGTTGGACAATGAGTCCTGATTCAGATAGTGAGTCCTTGTGTTGGTAGTGAGCCTTACTTCTTAGGTAGTGAGACTTTTGTAATTGGTTTTGGTATTCTCTATAGTATGATTTAATCCTCACTGTTGTTTTTCCCTCATTGGGTTTTCCATGTAAATATGGTGTTGTTGTGTTTGTGTGATGCTTTCTAGTTTATGAACTTGCACTTAATGTTTAAATATTTTAAGAAGTATTAAGGATTAGTTCTCATAAATGAATTAAGGTTTAAATTGGTGAAAACTGATTCACCCCCCTCTTAGTTGTCTTGTTCAACATAATCCATGGTCCCCTCTTAGCTTGATAGATGTGACATTGAGCACTTGCAAGAGAGCCTTGGCTATTGGCAAGAATTCAATCTAGTAGAGCTTCATCATAGAATCGTGACGTAGAAGATAAAGGAGAGAAGAGAGAAAGTTGGAATGAGGGAGAGTTAAAAAAATGATGCAAATGAGAGTGAAAAGGAGATTTTTATGAAGTTGAATGGGCGAGAAGAGCTATTATAGTCAAAATTCTACCATGATAACACATGTCATAGGAAAAGGTTCCTGAGATTCCTCATTTTAACTCGTAAAGCTTGGGGATTCTATAACACCCCATAGACTTTTGTGTGTCACACATGTATCCAACTCATTGATTTGTGAGAAATGAGGTGGTGGATTGTTGCCACTTCATCATTTCCCCTTATGTATTTTGAATCACAAAATTTTGACTCATAAGTGTTTATGGCCAAATTGACACAAAAAAATGCAAGCAAGATGCAATTACCTTACCTCTCCTGAAAGAAGTGAATGATCGTTAAGTCAAACACTTCCCAAGGTCTTGGGTGTTGTGTCACAATGTTACTATTTTTTTGAGTAGTTAATATGGATGTAGTATTCAAGGGGCCTACTAGTTATTAAGCTTCTTGGTTGCTGCAAGATCGAACTCCTATCTAAACCTACTCTAACCAAAGGATAAAGAAAAAGAAAAAGATAGATCAGGGATGCAAGAGAGAAAAGAATGTTGATTCATCTAATTAACCAAACTTGTTATTCTTCAAGGAATTCATAGATTAAATTGTAGAATAAATCAACCTGTAAACAATACATAGCTACATTCATTCATTGTGCAAAAATCAAAGGGCAGATTGCAAATAATTCATTACAATTCAAACTAAAGAAAAATATAAAAATTTATTATATTCCATTGAAGAACTTCAAATCAAACAGATAATAAGACAAATACCATTCAAAAATTTAATCTAAAGTAGGTTTAAGTCCGAAAAATTCTATTGTGGTAAAATAGATAAACAACATTTACAAATCCAATAAGCTTCACCAGTGTATGGAAACCAATATCTCCAAATTAACTTAGCTATGCTAAGAATTCATAAAAATACCATCTACTCTACTACTATATTCTAATAAGCCAACTCCTAATTATCTAGCTTTCAACCATCTAACTCTCTCCTATCTAACTTATTTTCCTAAGTGTCTAACCCCTTCAAATGAGCTTGATTTGACAATAAATAGCTCAATAATTACATTATTCTTACCAAAAAAATTCATGCAAAATTTGTAGATTTTCGCATGCATACAATCACTCCTCATAGGAAACTTTATATTTTAGCTCTTGCTTGAATTTAGTCAACTCTAGTTTGCAATTATAATTTCCAGTTTAACTCAGATTTCTCCATATTGCACGATGCGTAGCAATACCCTTTAGAAGGTGACATCACATGGAACCTACTAAAGCCTCAATTATCTCCCAGTTTGACAATCCTTCTAGAAATCTCCCCATTCACATGCATTTTGTAAATCACTTTAAAGATATTTTGCAACTTTTATCGCTATGTCATGCCCATGAGCATGAGTCATTTCACACCATCGTTCAGCCCCTTAAAGGCACCTAAAAATCATAAAGTGTGATAATTAATTCATAAAATTAATTAAATAATACTTAATTCTATAAATTAATTAAATTCAAACTATTTCATGTGAATAAACTTTAAATCCATAATAAACCTCTTTTTAAATTAATGTAAAATAACATTAAAATAATTTTCTATTGTTCTAAAATCATAACGCTATTAGCATCCTGAATATGAATAGTACATTCCATGTGATGAAATCCTTTCGAGGGATTTTGTTCAAACTTCAAGTGTCCAATTTGAGGAATTCAATTTAATTCATACATGCTTTGTCGAAGATTCCACTATCTTTGCATGAATTTTGCCAAGGCAATAAGGAGTTTTGTTTTACAAATGCTAGCTGCATTTTCTTGAAAGCCTTCAACAAATCCATTATACACATACCCAAAAATCAATGCATTAACCTTCCTATGAGGAAGCTTCATATTTTATAATCATTCTTACCAATCAACTGCTTGAAGGTTCCTAAAGCCTTTCCACATATTAGTTTATGCACCTCTACAACGTTTCCTTCCATGGGATTACCCTTCCTTCAGACATTTTACCCAAATAGCTCGTGTGTTTTCCTTGTTATCATTGCATTCCTGAGACAAGATCTCCTTGAAGCATTCTGCAAACATGAGACCATTCCCTTGTCTATGCACTTGCATTTTGTATGCATTTCTAGCAATCACATTCATGCAGATCCATTTTATGCATTCTATTAAATACTTCACGTGCATTTTCTATCCTTCCTTGTGATAGTTACATTTGCTTAAAAGTTTTTGGAGCATCCCCAATAATTCCATTTGGATACTGCCTTGAGACCAAATATTTTTACATTTGTATGCAAATATTCCAATCACATTCTATGACAACGTTCATGATGCATTATGTGTGTCCCATTTTAAACGACAAAGGACGATGGAAAAGGTTGCAGAAATTAGCCTTGAAATACCGATTACCTTTTCTTGAATGTTTCCAAAATGCCTTATCAACAAACCAATTCAATGCATTTCCTGTGATTTTGGCATTCGATGAGAAGATGTCTCTTAACAATTTGTCGACTTAACTTGCAACCTCTACATGCATTCACCATTCACATGACTAGGGAGGATGTTGGTAAAGGCTTGGATTCAGCTTCATATCTGCTGAGAGCATCTGCTTAAAATATTTTATTACCGTTTCAACAATAAACATTTTAGGTTTATCTTGCAATAACCGCTTTCCATGAGAAAACATCTCTTTAAGGCATTTTGTTGCATAGTTCATTCTCCTCCTTGCATATTAGAGATGTGACACCTTTATGAGGGTAGAATTATATGCCAAATTTATTTCACTATTTTCTCTTTGAACTCCACTTCATCGTCACTTTCCTTAAAATTTATCTCGTTAATTGGTCATACCACTTTCAAATCTTGAAGCCATTCAGCTTACTATTCCCTAGTGAACTTCAATTGTTTCCATTTTGTATGCATTTTTACGAGGGTAGTTGCAACTACAATATCTATAAGTCTTTCCCTACATTTTATGCTTTGATGGATGTCAATGTCCTATTCCAAAGCTTTCATATGGCCACGATAGGAGGATACTAGCAAAGGTTGTGGCTTTTTGGCTTTTAAATCTGTCAAATGTATTTTCTTGGAGATTTATAAAATATTATCAGTAGATTCAATTTTTTGGTTTTCTGCACAATATTACGTTCCATGGGACAACATCCCTTTGAGCCCTTCCATCAAACATTTCATTCCCCTAAATGATGCTTCCACATTCTCTATGTATTTCTACCGAGTTGCATGGAATGAAGTCACGTTTCTTTGAAGATTTAATCTAAAGCCTTTTTCATCAAATCAAATTTGTGCATATCCCGTGGTTTGGGTACTCCATGAGAGTTTTCAAATCCTTTTCAATGACTCCTGTAGATGGGCAGAGGCACGAAAATAATAAACACAAATTGATGTGCTATGACACACAATAAAATTGATTTGTGTATTGCTTGATTAAATAGATTTACATCTACCTCTTATATAGAGGTCTTGCAAATTTTACAAAAAGTGAAAACAATAACCAACATGAGCAATGAAGGTCGGTGAGAGGTTGGTGGAAGAGTCAACCATAATATAGCGAGAAGGTTCTATATTTAATACTGTAGTTGGGAGAACCTTTTGCATTTAACGTTTTGTTTTACAATTTGATATCTTTGGTGGGAGAAATTATGTCTACCAACACTCCTCCCTAATTTCTACCACTAACCAATTGCTCTGAATATACATGCCATGATCTAGTCCAGATGGGTCTCAAACTAGAGCCTTGTCAGGTACCCGTTTACAATCACTCATTGTGTCAATGAAGCAGTATTCTTTGCAAATTCTTTTCCTTTGTCTCTAACAAAGTTTGTAGACTTCCTCAATTTTTTTTCTTCCATAGCTTCAAACAACTCTCAATTCTAATGTCATTCTCTTGTCTTATTACGAATGTTGCGACATTCTCCAATTCCTTTGCTCTTTATTTTCCATTGATTGATGTCTCTTTTATCTCTTGTTGATGTCCATAACCAAGTTTGCTGACTTTGAAAATCCTTTTCCTTTCTTGATATCTTCAAACCATCTTCAAATCCAATGATGCCTCTCTCTCATGTCTTCGTCCAACTACTATGACAGTTTCTTGAATCTTTGGCTTTTAACTCTTCAAAATAGAAAACTTGAACTTCCTGCAAACTCACTTTCTATATATGTCTTGCTAGACATAGATTCTATTTTACTAAAACCATTTGTTATCCTTCTTGAACATTCAAACCTTGCTAGATTACTATCATTTTTCACACTTGAACATTTGTACTTAAACAAATTTTTAATTATACCTGTAATTTTCTTCCAACTTGATCCATAAGTCCATCCACAATCCATTTTCATACAACCTACCATAGAAACTTTATTTGATGCATTATTCCAACATTTCTTTTCACAATGATTTTTCAAACCACACACACTACAAGGGTGTAAGTCCCAACATCTATCCTTCCTATGACCTTTCCTATTACAATGCAAACATTGCATATTCTTCCTTCCTTGATATGATTTGCTTGCACTTGGAACATCTGTATCATTCTTTCCTCTACCTATTCCATACCCAAGACCTTTATACCTTTGCTTCATTGTTGGTTCAATTGGATCTTTTATTCCTTGTTCATTCTTTCCCAAACCTTCACCTTTATAACCCATTTTTTTCATAATTTTTAGACCAACATTTTCTTTATCTTTTGCAGAATCAAAATTATCACAACTAACAAGATCATTAGACTCATTAACATGTTTATCTCTATCACAAATAACTTCAGAAAAATCACATTTATCAAATGACAAATACAAATCTTTTGTACTACATGAAACATCACATGCCGATTTCTTTGCCTTCAAACATTCATTTTGTTCATTCAATCTTGATATTTCATTTTTGTATAAACTATTCTCTTCTTCTAATTTATTTATTTTCTCTTCCAAATCATCATTCTTTTTCTTAACTTCATCAAACATATTTAACTTCACTTTTAAATCATCAATCAACTTCCCTCTTTGTTCTAATGTATCATTCATTTTATTAATCTCATTAAACATCTTTAAATTTCCCTCTTGAAATCTGTTCAATTCTTTGTCATAATGTCTGATTTCTTCATTTTTCTGTTCAATTTCATTTAAAAATTTACATTGTTCTGTTGACCTTTCATTCATAATTGCAAACCATTTTATTCTCTCTTTCATTAATTCTTCATTTAAAAAATCTACTTCAGAAACTAAATTTGCATTTTCTTTTGACACTCTTTTACCTTGCTTTCCCATTGCAATAAACAATTAAACTCACCTTTCACTTGTTTGTGTCAGCTTCGCATGCCTTTATTCTTCCTTATTTTGTAAAACTCTTGTATGGCATATATGCAAGCTTTAGATAACAACTTTCAACATGAAAAACAATGATCTAATTTTAGCTATCTTCTTTATCAATTGTGGTTTAACATGTGATCTGCAATATTGTTATTACTAGGCAAGTTTCTTCACATATATCTACAGCTTCTCCCCCTTAACAACAACATCGCCTTATTAAAAAATCCTTCAATGGCTATATCCTTCACTTTGGGGTGACTACAATTACCTAGAACAATCTTCAACCAAAAACACCTCCAATCTCCTTTTCATGAGTACTCGTTCATATGCCAATGGTCTGCTACAAGTGACTGCAATGTCAACTTGGGTGGTGGCTAAACATACCTTCAATGGCCTTGATATTCTTTGGTGTTCCAATAGTCTTTCAACCTTCTCTCTGTAAACAACGATCTTATTCCTTCCAAACATGTGGCGGCTTCACTTGCCTTGGCGATTTCTTTCAGCTACGACAAACAATATATGAGATCTCATCCAATGCTGCAATACTTTGAATGATGTTTGTCACAAGTCGTGACAGTCGATCTCCAATCAACCTCTAGACCTGTGCTCTAATACCACTTGTAGATGGGAAAAGGCATGGAAACAATAAACACAAATTGATCTGCTACGACACACAATAAAACTGATTTTTGTATTGCTCGATTAAACAGATTTACATCTACCTCTTATATAGAGGTCTTGCGAATTTTCCAGAATGTGAAAACAGTAACCAACGTGAGAAATGAAGGTCAATGAGAGGTCGGTGGCAGAGTCAACCAGAATACAGCGAGAAGGTTCTATATTTAATACTACAGTTGGTAGAACCTTCCACATTTAATGTTTTGTTTGACAATTTGATATCTTTGGTGAGAGAAATTATGTATACCAACAACTTCATCTTCACAATCACTGTGAATTTCATTTTCTTGGGAGTTTTCATCGACTAAAGATGCTTTGCATGCCCATGAACTTTGCATTCGATGAACCCACATTTCCTTTTGAGACATAACACCTCTCTGTGTTTTCAGCCTTTTACTTGCAACTCTAATGGTGGTGAAATTCTTCTTCACACTCACAAAAATGAACTTCTGAGAACCGTCCAACGGATCCATTTTGTGTGCTCTTACAATATGTGCGGCGTTCATGATCACATGTTTCTATGAAAATGATCTGTCAAACCATTCACAACATCAGCCATTTTCCACATAGGCCGATCAAACTTTTGATTTCCGCAAGCACAAGTTCGTTTAGAATTTTGATTTTCATGAGCACAAGTTCGTTCAGAATTTTGATTTTCATGAGCACAAGTTCGTTCAGAATTTTGATTTCCATAAGCACTGGCGGGTTCAGGTTTTTAAATTGGCCTTCAACATTTTTAAGAGTCTGTTGAAAAAGTTCGTATTTGATGGACTCTTCCGACTTGCCCTTATTTTTTATTCTTTTTAATCTTTTTGAAGTTTTTTTTGACTCTTTTAACTTTTCAAATTTAATTATTAGTTTTTTATTTAATTTTTAAGAAAAAGATAAAAATTTATTGTTTTTAAAGTTTTTTTAATTTTTACGATTTTAAATCTCTTTAAAAGATTTATTTATTTAATTTTTTATGACTTTTAAAGTTTATTTAAACCTTTCTAAATCTTTTAAATTTTTAAATATAAAAGATTTAAAATTTAATTTATTTAAACCTTTTAATTAAAATATTTATTTATTTATTCATTATATTTGTCTTTTTTTAATTTTCTAACTATTTAAATTTTAACTTTTAATTTTTTTAAATTTTAAAGTTTTATTATTATTATTTTGTGTTTATCAATTTTAATTTTTTTTGGGATTTTTATAATTTTTTTATTTTTTAAAGATTTTTGGACACTAAGGAATGAACACCACAAAAACAAATCATGAAGAAACGAAAACCAACAACCAAGCCATGAAAACCAGAAAACGAACGACGTGACGAGATAAAAAGACGACAAAGAAACGAAGGGTCAAAATAAAAAATTCAAACTGGATTTGGACTAATTCCAAGTTCAATTTGGAATTCTAATTTCAACAAAAGATAGGGTTGGAATCAGAAAATCAAACTGAACTTGGACTAAGTTCAAGTTCAATTTGGAACACCGATTCTGACAAAAGACAAAGGGTAAGAATCAGAAAATCAAACTGAACTTGGACTAAGTTCAAGTTTAATTTGGAACTCTGATTCTGACGAAAAGAAAAAAGGTCAGAATCATAAAATCAAACTAAACGTAGACTAAGTTCAAGTTCAATTTGGAACTCCGATTCCGACAAAAGACAAAGTGTTAGAATCAAAAAATCAAACTAAACTTGGACTAAGTTCAAGTTCAATTTGGAATTCCAATTTTGACAAAAGGAACCGAAAACCTGTGGGACAAAAAAAGAAAAACCATCGAGTGGGTTCAGGGAAATGACTTGGACTCAAACCCTTTACAAAAGGTCCAAAGTCCAAATCAGAACTTGAAACCGAACAAGGACAAAGGGAACAAAGAAAGGTCCCATGGTTGCATAAAACTCTCGGACAAGATTGAAACGACGAAAATACAAGACAAAGACCGAAACGATGAAAACACAAGACTAAAGGAAAAGGAAAAGACACGAGACAAAGAACAACAAAAAAAAAACACAACAAAAAAATGACAAAACAAAAGAAAAGAAGAGGGGATCCCTGACTTTTCCAATGCAAAGAGTTAAGGAGTGTATGTAGGGCATAACAATAAGGTTCTTTTCATAAATGTGACATAAATGCAAGGGGAAAATGCACAAATGTGAAATTTTCATGGGGTGCAATTTTATGACATTACATTTTGCCCCCACTTTAGTGAGATAATTTTTGAGATAAATTAGCTACACTAAAGTAGAAAAGAGAACATTATTATAAACTTGAAAATTCAAAAAAATTATGGATTTTCATGCCAAAAGAATATTGTAGAGGTCACAGAGGTCAAGCAGGTGGATACTCAGGATGCCCCTAGTGAATGAGCTCGGTGAGGAAACACAACATCAGATGTGAAGTTCCCTTCTACAAAACACAAATTTAGGTCAACTCAAAAATTGGAAGAAGCTACCACAATGAGAAGAATGCTCAAGAAAAATCCGGTGGCTCAAAAGAAAAATATGATGAAGAGGTGAGTATATGCCCCCTCCTATTTTTTCCCCCAACTAAGTGGAGTGAAATCAAGAAGAATGAAGGGATCACGTCGTCGAGAAAAATGGGCTAAAAATGATGTATATATACTTGGGGGGGCCTATAGAAGGGTCATTTTCACTATTCACTATGAGAGCATTATTGAATTTGTGAGAGAAAAGTAGGCAAAATTCCTCATAAACATGACTATGTGGGTCCCAATATCAAGCAGTTATGCCAGGTGATAGTCGAGGGTGACAAGTTTGATGAGGTATGTTGAATTTAGCCCTCTATGTCCATTTTTAGGATTTTTTAAAGGATTTTAAAAATCCAGAGCAATGCATACATTCGATCAACGTGGAGGCATCCAACTGGCACATTGTCATCCAAACAGTGCATTAGTGGCCTTCGTCCATGATTTCATCTACTGTGTGCATTATCATCTAGTCATATTTCATGGTGGTCGACCCTAGACATTAGCATGACAGAAAGATGTCTAAGTGGCATGCCTCTATCAAGGTGATCCCACAATACTGGTTTACAATTTTTGGGAAAACCAGACACTAAACTAATTTTTTAAAACTAAATCTTCACTTTCGGGCTTCTATAACAACTAAACTGTGAGGAATTTGAAGATGATGCAAACTAGTGATTTGTGACGTTTTGTCTATAGATTCTAAATATTTTAAAAAAAAAAAATTTGGAATCAAATTGCACTTCTTTTTTCATCTCCTTTGAAAATTAGCTTTTTTTTTTTAAAACAACATTTTTAAGAAGTGATGCTCACCGTATACAACATAATTTTTTTTTGTATGAAGGATAAATTCTATTTTATTTTAATTTAGATTTGTAACTATGATATCTAGCACTTTCATTTGGTTTCATAGTCTTTTATTAAATATGTTTTCCTTTATAAAGTTTCAAAGTCAAACCAATTACAATTCAGACATAGGCGGACTATATACAACATAACTTTTTCTGTATGTATCAAAATTCAAAAAAAAATTTATGGATCAAGGACGTCAATACCTAGCCCGAACATTTTTTTTTTGATAATCTGTTATTTTTCCACATGTGTAGAACAAAGAGCTTGATTTTTGGTGAAAAAACTATGTTTAATAAAACTAAACAAACAAATACATAATTAAAAAAAACATATTAAAATTATATTCATTGGATAACTCATTCTGATGACTACCATGATCATTTGAAATAAATTTTAAATGAATTCATTTGATCCCCAAAAAGGTAAATCAAAAGTGATTTTTTATTAGCATTTTGATAGGTGTAAAGGAGACTTCGTTGTAGCTATGGTTTAAAACTAGCAGGGTTCTATCCAAGGGAGTTTGATATAAGGTGGTTTGATAAAACCCTCATCAATTGGAATCCTTAAAATAGATTTTTGTAAGGCTTAAATCATTATATTTTCTAAAAATATGTGATTTCAACAAAAATCGGAATCTCCCAAAAATTGTAAACCAGCTTTGTGGGATCACCCATCACAAAGGTCATATTGTCACATAGATTGCACTTGAATGCCAAGTTGGGAGCTCAACAATCCCATGAAACATGGAAAAATATCCGAGCCTGTTGGTTGCTCATAGTGAAGATGAATCTTTAGATAAAGAGTTGGTTCCCTGTGATACCTCCTGCAAACTACCTTCTTTGAGAGGAAAATGGATAGAAAGAAACTTGGAATTGAAACTTATCCTAGGAGGTGATACACCAGACGTTCTAGATGTACTTTCTAGTCAAATTCACAATATATTCGAAACATGAAACCTTATTTATTCACAACTCAGATTGACATGTTTTGCAAAAGTGTTTCATGTGAAAGGTTTCAATATTTGAAGTTTGTCTGAAGAAAACAATGTTGTTCTCATAACTTACATTCAACAAATGAGATACACAATCACAGACCTTCACTATAAAATATTGTACTTGTACCAAATGTTGAAGGAATAAGATAAAAATGAAGGGTTTCAAGTAAACCACAATATTCTTATCAAAACTACTCACAAACAACACTTAAAAAAAGTATGATTGAGAAGGAAATGTTGCTTCTTTATTGAAAATGAAAGGAATTTCTATTACAAGCATAAAATCTGAGCTACAAAGGTTTTTCTTAGCCCAAAAGAGCTTAACAAAGCTACAATACATGCTGAAGAAAAGTAAGAACTGAGAAAAAATACTATCTTTTCCCATATATATAAAAGATAACCCTAAAGTGTCAAGAGGTGGCACTTGGAGTTGACTGCAAGTAAAAATATCTCTCCAATATCTCATCCATGAGAAAATATGAAAATCCTCAGAAAGAGGGGTCAAAATTGAAGTAATCTGAGCAAAAATAGCCTCAAACTCACTATCACAGCCAGTTTGACCAAGTTTGACCCCAAAATCACTCTAAATGACTGAAAATTAGGATAAAATACTTCAGTTAAACTTCTTTATCAAATTTTGCATGATTTTGAGGTGAAGTTAATTGATTTAGGCAATCATTAAAGTAATTAGGTGACAATTAATTTAATGTATGTGATTACTATGCCTCCCTTATTGTATCTTAATGACATACATTAAGGTAATTCATAAGATATTACCTTAATGATTGTTTATATTTTTATCTTGGTTCCATTTTCATGCAAAAAATAGAGGATGTGGAACCTAAGCTGATTTACAACTTGCAAAAATTTTAAATGCATGTAAAGGTTTTCAAAAAATACCTTATACATATCAATGGGTATTAATTTATGCAAGAGTTTTAAAAAAAATACCCTCAAAAGGGTCGGCCAAGTATGAGGGTAAAAGAAACCCTAATAGCAAAAAACCATGGCCACAATGTATTTTTCACTTCATTCTACATCTGGCTTTTGGAAACTTTGCTCTCCCCCTTGAAAGCGCTGCCATGCTAGGGTTTTCTTGGACATTCAAGAAGAAACTCAAGCTTCAATGGAGTATTTGTGTTGAGGCTGAGTGGTATGATCTATTCTCTGTATTTTTTTAAAAGAGGAGCAATTTTTGTTTGAAAAAACTTGAAGGTTTTCCTTTATTGTAGGCTACGACTCTATTGTATCTGCATTTTTTGGTTTTGAGGTCGTGATTTTAATCATACTCTAGGTTTTACTTTGTGTAGAAAATTTGGGCCTCCATTTCATTCTCTCTACATTGTCTTCTCTCTACTCCTTTCCAAATTGACCTCCTCTGTCCAACATAGCCTCCTTCTTACATGATGGCCAACACTATCTCTTGTGTGGCATTCCCTTAGCAAAATTCTACATTCTTATTTTAATCTCTCATTTTTTTAAAAATATCCTCTCCTCAATGTGTGTCCATCATTCCTTTCTATTTTTCTTGCCCCTCTCTCTATCTTCACGCAATCCCTCAAAACTCACGGTCCCATCTTTCATTCATCCCATACACAGACACAAGTGCACACCTCTCTTTCTGACTTTACTTTCCAACTGCTCATGATACATGACTGTCCTTCTTGGAATTATTGTGCATATTATTGTCTTCTTAATTTAGCTGAATGTTATGAGTATATATTCTTTGAAGTGATGGCTATCTCAAAATAAAAACATAGTTATTCTTAAATATGGTGTTTATTCGCTTTGATTGGAACTCATTATGCCACCTCTTTGCAAAGTGATATGCTTCTAGGGTCTACTTCTCTTAATATTTGAAAAACATTTATATGTTGTCCCATTTCTTGTCATATAAAGTGCCTTCATTGTTTTGCATAGTTCATTGTCTTTTGCTTCTTTGTACTCACTGTCTTCTATAGAAGATGTATACTTTCCTCTGTAACTAGATATATGCTTTTGAAAGTATTGAGGACACCTCTAAAATATTCCTTTATGGCTATCATTTTTCCTATCTGAAGATTCCTATACTTATTATATCATGATAGTGATTCAATTGGCATGGTGGCTGACTTCATATGTTTCTTTTAGGCTTGCAAGTCTACATTTTCTTATCTGATTCCAATGTTGATATTCTATGTATAGTGAGACCTCCTTGCTGCTACAGATGATAGATTTGAACCAAAACACCATAAAATAATAACTAGAATTTTCTATATTCTGTGTATAATATACTAAAATATTTGGCATTACATAAGCATGGCATGTATCCTTCACAATATAATGGGACAATGGTGTCTCATCCTTCACTAAGCTCTTTAAAAATGTATGGCATTGATGAATATAAGTGTAGGTCTTCAGACATCTTCAAATATATTTCTATTATAGCTCTATTCTCTTCATGATGTTGTATTGTACCCTTCATTGAAAGTGTTGTAGCTTCTTAAGACCGTTTGACTGTTATACCTTTCATTCTCATGCATTTAAAACTCTCTTTCTTATTTGTGGCTTCCATGAGTCTCCTTGAAGAATTATGATATTCACTTTTGATAAGATGGTGATAATACATGTGTCCTCTCATGATTGTAACATTCATGACAATATTAAATACAAACTAAAACAATATTAATGAGATAGAATATTGGGCTCAACCCTTATGGGAGCCCATTTTTTCACCACATGTTGTGATGTTGAATGAGATAAAACATGTAATGATAAATGAACTTGTACCTACACAGTGAAAAAACAAGTTAGATAAAACAATGAAGCTTGGTGTTCTTCCTGATGATTTGACTCTCATTTGATGATTTTATCTTGGATCTCTTTCATACATATGATAATTACTTAATTGATCAAATGTATCATAGATATAGGCTATATTTCTATTGATAGGACATCTGATGAGATTGATATCTTAAGCTCTAACCCAATCCTTTCATCATCATGCAAGTTCAATTGAATATCAACAACAAGGAGGAACTGGAACAAAGAAGATCAACATCGGACTATGCCACCAAGCAATGATGGATATACCTTCTCCTCATGTGTTTTTCTACTTTTATCTTTAGTTGTATAGTTTATGTTTATGTTGCATTAGTTCAACTACTCCCAAGGCTTGTGTGTGACATTTAAGAATTATTTTGATTTAAATGTATGAAATAACAATGTTTATGCAATCTTGTATACATTTTCATTACAAAATGAATAAAAGGAAACAATATTATGCAATTTGTGTAATTCCTTTATGTTGTAAAATATTGCATATTAAAAATTGAATTCCATTTGAAAACATCCTCATTGTGCAATAATTAAGGTTACAAGAAATATTAGAATACCCTTCACTTTTAAATGCAACCAACTATTTTAGCTCTATCAAATTGAGCTATGAGTGAAATTTGGTAACATTTCTAGTGATTTCTGCTAAATGCTTGCTTTCTAATCATGCTAGACTAGTTTCCTTAACAATCCATTAGGCATGGAGTTAAATTATGCCTTCCTAAAATTCAAAAAACCATTGTAACTCAGTTGTTAGGAACTATACAACAACAGAACAAAACATAGAAAAAACTATCATGGCATTGTTTAAGACAGAGCCAACAAACAATGCATTTGCACTTATTGGAAAATAAAACTGAACTGAAAAAAATGTGCTAGGAGCACTTATTAATTTAAAACCACTACCCTAGCCTATGCTAACCAGTAGTGGTAGTGTTCAAACATGTCCATTCACTGGTTGTGAGAAATAAATTCCCTTTCTAATTAAGAAAGGTTGATTTTTGAGGTGATTTAGTACTGATAAAATAAGACCCATAAGAACATACCCTATAGAATGTTGCAGGACTTTATAAAGAACAAAAAAAAACTCACTCACCATCTGAACCTGATCGTAAATACTGTTGTTATGGGGTGAATAAGTGATTTTATTATGTTGTTCTAAGGCTGCAATGTCCTCTTTGGGTGCAATAGTAACATGTGTATCCTTATTTAGTTCTATGCCAACTAAATTCCTAATTAGACATCCTCTTGAAAAGGAAACAAAACAAGATTCCCTAACCTAGTCTTCATGATTTACCTCTTCAACAACCAACTGCTTAGGCTGATCTAACTCTTGCTCTATCTCCTTTAGAAAAATGATTTCCTACTTACACTCAACCAAGTCATGTTTTTCTTCATTAATATGAGCTGATTTTACATCAAAACTTGCACAAAAGTCTTCCAAATCATCCCAAAAAGACTCATCTTCAAAAACAAATTATAATTTTTTTGTACAAGAGTACTTACCTCATCTTTATAACAGCTCTCCTAAATTCTCATAGGAACACCAAGACCTTCAGTTTGAAGCATAGGTTATGTTTTGGTTACTTGCAAAACAAGTTGGTTAGTCTCCAAAACATAACTATCCTTTTGCTCTTCTAGTTGAATTGAGGCATCAATCTCTTCCTTGCTAGCCTCTTCAATGTAGCACAAAGGAATTTCTAAAAACAAAATGAATGTTTCACATCCATGGAGAACATGGTCTTCTTTTCAAATAGGGCTCTCTTCTTTTGACAGACTTTCTAATTCTTCTTCATCACTGTACCATTTGGAGACCTCAAAATGGCTATTAATATTCTACTGTTCAAACTGATCTCCATCCTCCTCTTTATAAACCTGTAGCATATTGTGTTCCATAATTTTTTTTTGCTACTCCAAATCAGCTAGTAAGATGAGCATTTGTATGTTATCTTCGTTATTGTCATAAAAATTAGGCAATTGATCAAACAAAGAAACTAAATCTTCCTCTTCATGTGCTGCCCTATTCAATGAACCAACCTTCTCTTTACATGCATTTATCATTCTCATATTCAACTAAGAAGATGGTACAATCAGCAACAACCTCTTGCTCTACATCTGCTTTTTTCTGATTTGGTGGCACAAAAGGGACTGGATGAGCCTTCAACTATTGAAGTAGGATAAATATGCTCATTTCTAAGTTCATTATGAGGTACTATGCACTGGTCTTCGCTATGAAGTGTCTGATGTATTAAAGAGCACTCCTAAAACTTGGAATTTTGATTGGTTTGGACTCTATAACCCCTTATTTTGTTCAATATTTTTCTGCTCTAATCGGTAATACTCTACAACTAAATACATTGGATTTGTATTCCTCATCTTCTCCATGATGAGTGAGCTACTTTGATCAATGGGCTACTATGTAACTACACTAGGCTACACTTGATTACTTTCCTCAACTTGCAAAGGATGAAGGCTTGTGAAACTTGGAATGCAAGGGGCTAATTGGACTTTATACCTATGTACTTGTGCAAGCAAGTGTTTTATTTGTTCTTCTTTGGCTGCAACCTCCCTTGCAAGATCTTCTTCATATTGTCTCCTCTGCATCAACAAGTCTTTCTCATAGAGATATGCCTGATAAGCCATCTCTTCATGTTGTTGATCATACTCTTTTTGCCTCTTGATCTCTTCTATCTACTTTATAAAGAGTCTAACAATGTGCCCTTTATGTCATTCATGCTATTCTTTATATCCATAACCTTCAAATCTTGGAGGTGATCAAGAGAGTGTTTCAACTTATTTGACATCAAAGATGTTTCTTGAGGCTGATTTTGGACATATGAATGTTGATATGAAGGTTGAGCAGGGGTGGGTGGGAGGTAAGCATGTTGAGAATGTTGATATACTACTATTGCATGGCTATTTGGGATAAAACTAACAACATTTTCAGTCTAATACAGATATTGAAAAGGATCTAACATTTCTTTTTGGTAGAATGTGGGAGTATGAACATAATTTTCTTGATAGTTTGACATATAAGAATCTTCTAATGAGTTGGATTTCCCATAAAATTCTTTCCTAAATCAAGAAAACCAGGTTTGATTTAGAATATTTTGTACATACCAAGAAAGTCACTAGGTGATTGGAAGGATTCTGCAAAGGAAAGAACCAAGAATATCATCTAAATCTTGATCCTTGATAGTCTTTAAGCTTCTAGACTGCTAAAATTAGTAGATTTGAACCTATGGAGTTTCTAGGTGTGTGAGATACTACCTCCAAAGGTTGATATTACCGATATACACACCAGATATCAACAATAGATGAGAAATTATGGACTGTAATAGTTTGATAGTCCCATTGGGTGTGTCAAAAACTGTTGTTAGATATATTGCACCTAGATGCCAAGCTGGGAGCTCAACAATCCCATGAAACATGAAAACATCTTCAAGCATGTGGGTTGCTCATAGTGAAGATGAATCTCCAAATAAAGGGTTGGTTCTCTATGATATCTCCTATAAACTACCTTCTTTTAGAGGAAAAGGGATAGAAAGAAACTTGGAATTGAAACTTATCCTAGGAGGTGATGCACCAGACATTCTAGATCTACTTGCTGGTCAAATTCACAATCTATTCCAAACATCAAACCTTGTTTATTCACAACTCAGATTGACATGTTTTGTAAAAGTGTTTCACATGCAAGGTTTCAATATTTGAAGTTTCTTTGAAAGAAAAAAATGTTGTTCTCATAACTCACATTCAAAAAATGAGATACACTATCATAGACCTACACTATAACATATTATACTTGTACCAAACATTGAAGGAATAAGATAAAAATGAAGGGTTTCAAGTAAACCACAATATTCTTATCAAAACTACTTACAAATAACACCTGAACAAAGCATAATTCAGAAGGAAATGCTTCTTCTTTATTGAAAATCAAAGGAATTGTTGTTAGAAGCATAAAATCCGAGTTACAAGGTTTTTCTTAGCCTAAAAAAGCTTAACAAAGCTACAATACATGTTGAAGAAAAGTAAGAACTAAGAAAAAAGACTAAGTATTTTCCTGTTGGGAACAAGTGCCTCAACTTTTGGCTTGGACCTTTGAAAAGACTTGGTGAAATTATCATCTTTCTAAGCCTCTACCTCTCTACCGCTAAGAGTCTTTCATAGAGGGGTGGTCTGGTAGTTTACCGCTTTACCATGGGCCTCTGTCGGTCTATCCATGGTTGGGCGGTGTCACCGCCATATCGCAGGGTCTTTGTCTCAGGATGGTGTTAGCGCGGTTGATGGGAACAGTCAGGGGGAAGCTTTAGCTCCCTACAACAGAGGTTGTTCATTGATGGCATGACAACACGGTGAAGGGCAGTGGTCAAATATGACGGTTACCGCCTTAACGTGGGAGTCACCCAGTGGAGCCACGGTGGCTGTGATTAACGACTGGTGGTCTACGAAGAACACTTACCGCCCCACCATGATGGCCTTTTTTCCATGTCGTGGTGGTGTGGTAAGCCGTGGTGGTCATTGCTTATGGTTACCTCTTTGTTGTGGAGGTCTTGCAGTCGGGGCCCGATAGCATGGTGGTTACCGCTAGACCATGAGAGGCTTTCCTTAGCCTCGCAGTTGAGCGGTGGCACCGCCATACTATGGAAGTTCGTGATGAGCTCAGTGGTGATGTGGTGTTAAGTGGCAGGCTAGCAGACAAGCCACTACCTTGGTACCGTGATAGTGTTAGAAGAAACCTGTTGTTGGGCAGTGGCACGGTAAGAGAAGCTCGGAGCTTGGGTGGCTGCTTTGACTTATGGTCAAAGTGATAAGCGAATGGAAGGACAATGCGTGGCAAGAGATCAATACTTGATTGGTCAAAGTCTAGAGCGGTGTAAGCAGTAAATGCTAGACATGTTTCGGTTGGTGACAAGATCCGATTAAGGCAAAGGAAGTTAATGCCTGGGCAGCCCGATGTAGAAAAGATCGGTTAGAAGATCAAATTACTTGATTGGGTGATCAATACATCATTAAGACTTGCAATTGGTTGGAATGTTAAATGCGATGTAAGACTTGTACAGTTGATTACATGATTGATATAAGTCAATCGAAGGGTGACAAAAAAGCAAGTGACAAAGACTAAGAAGTTAGATGTAATTCATTGTATACTTGTAGAAGTATTGTAATAGAGTGAGTGTATGAATTCTCAATCTTTGTTGATGTAAGCTAAGTATCAGAGAGTGAGGACTGTGAGATTTGTATGTAATCTTATTTTATTGAAATACAAAGTGTCTTCTCTTGGTGTGGTGGTTTTTTTCCCAAAGGGTTTTCCCACGTAAATCTGGTGTTATCTGTGTTTGCTCATTTCTATTATCCCTTTTACTCTGTATGTGTTCATCTAAGTTGTTTTAAGAAGCTTTAAAACTAGTCTTCTACACTTCTCCTCTATTGTATTAGCATTGGGAAAGCGATTCCACAACTCTATTTTCCTTTCAAGTGGTATAAGAGCTTGGCTAGTCGTGTTATCCTTGTTAGTTAGGCTGGTTTTTTGTGCTAATACTGTTCCAATGGGAGTATTGTAAAGTTAGAACTCACAACTGTTTGATATGGCGAGTACATCAGGTAGAGTAGAGATTAAAAAATTCAATGGTGGCAACTTTGAGTTATGGAAACTCAAAATGGGAGACTTGCTTGTGGATAGAGACCTCTGGGTTGTTGTGTCTGGAACTATGCCACAAAGTATGACGAAAGAAGAATGGGACCTTGCAGATAGAAAAGAAAGACGTCTAATAAGTCTTAGTCTGGTCGATTATGTACTCCTGAACGTCCATGAGGAGAAGTCTGCAGCTTCATTATGAAAGAAGCTTGGTGATATTTATTAGGGAAAGTCTCTGGTAAATAAATTATTCCCGAGGAAGAAGTTGTACTCCTTGAAGATGGAAGAAGGTGCATCTGTTGCAGACCATCTGAACTCATTTAACATGAGTGTTGCTCAGTTGGCATCTATGGGTGTAAAGATTGAGGAGGAGGATCATTGCATGCTCCTATTATGTTCGTTACCTGACACTTGAGATCATCTTGTAATGGCTATTGGAAGTACGACCAATAATTTCCAGATTGAAGACGTTGTTGCCTCACAGTTGTCTGAAGAGATGTGAAGGAAGTCTTCCAAGATGGCCAAAGAGGCCCCTGTTGTTTGAGGTAGATCGAAGGAGAAAGGCAAGAAGAAGGACAAGAATTCCAAATCTAAATTTGTAGGGAGATCAAAGTCTCCTGGTAAAAAGTCCAAGGTGAAATGCTGGAATTGTGGGCAGCCTGGTCATGTTCGAAAGGATTGTAAGGAGAAGAAGAAGAAGAGTAATGCTTCAGAAAATGACTCTTCTCAAAGTGATGTAGATGTCTTCATTCTAGCCTTGGCAATTTAGGCATCATATGATGTCTAGTTGGCTGACTCAGGTGCATCCTTTCACATGACGTCTCATAGAGAATGGTTCACTAAGTATGAGAAGTATGATGGTGGAAAGGTGTACCTGGTGAGTGATTCAACATTGGATATTGTTGGTCATGGAAGAGTGAAGATACATCTCCCTAACGGTAGAATCAAAGGGATTGGTGGCGTACTGCACATACCAGGTTTGGCTCGTAACCTACTTTCTATCAGTAAGCTGAATGATGCTTGTGTAGAAGTTTCGTTCTCGAGTAAAGGATGTAAGATGGCTAGAGGTGCAATGGTGTTGGCTAAGGGTGTATGTATTGGCACTCTGTACAAGCTGGATGCACATCCTGTTCAATGTAACAACACCTTTGTAAAGTCAAGCAAACTTGTTCCTGTAGAAGAAGATGAAAACGCTTCTCTAGCTGCAAATGCTTTGGAGGTGAAACTCCCAACAGAGAAGACCATGTCATGACATCATAGACTTGGTCACATAGGTGAGAAAGGTTTAAAAACCTTGAAAAATAAAAATCTTGTTGAAAGGCTTGATGATTGGAACCTTGAGTTCGATTTTTGTGAACATTGTATTATGAAAAACAACACCGTGTTTCTTTTTATTCTAGTCCTCATAAATCTTATGGTGTACTAGATTATGTTCATTCTTATGTGTTTGGTCCAGTTAATGTTCCTTCGTTATCAAAGTCTAGATATTATGTTTCTTTTATTGATGGCTATTTGAGAAGGGCATTTATATACTTTCTTAAGAGTAAATTAGAAGTGTTCAGTTGGTTTAAAGAATTTAAAACTTTGGTAGAGAATCAGATTGGAAAGAAAATTAAATGCTTGAGGATGGATAATGGTGGTGAGTTTTTTTCTACGGAATTCGAAAGGTACTGCATAGACCATGGTATTAAAAGGTATAAAACTACACCTTATACTCCACAACAGAATGGAGTTGTTGAAAGGTTGAACAAAATGTTAATGGAGAGAGTGAGAAGTATGCTGAGTAGTGTTGGTCTGGAGTAGAAGTTTTGGGCTAAGGCTATGGCTACAACATGTTATTTGGTAAATCGTTCACCTTGTTCTGCTCTTGTTGAGAAGATACCTTTGGAGGCCTGGTCTAGTAAGAAGCCCTTTCTTAGACATATTTGTGTTTTTGGGTGTGAGGCATATGTATATGTGCCCAATGAGAAAAGATCAAAGCTGGAGAACAAGGTTGTTAAATGTATCTTCATCGGCTATGGCATTGGTGTGAAGGGATACAAGATTTTGAATCTTGATACTGAGAAGGTTTTGTACAACAAAAGTGTAATATTTCATGAGATGAAAGCTTCAGTAGTTGATCCACAGCTAGAGACAGATAAAAGAGAAAAGAAGAATGATGTAGTTCAAATTCCTCAAACTCCAAAAAAAGAGGAACTACATAGTTTACCTAAAACTAAGGATATTTCAAGCAGATCTGAGAGTTCTGAAGATGAAGAACCACAACCTCAGCCAGTCAGAAGGTCTTCATGTGAAAAATGAAAACCTGAAAGGTATGGTTTCTCTATTTTAGATTTGAACTGTGCCTATGCCTTGATTAATAGCACTGATGAGCCTAGGACTGTAAAAGAAACTATTAGCATGTATGAGTCAAATTCCTAGTTGGAAGCCATGAATGAAGAAATGGAATCATTGAAGAAAAATGAAATGTGGGATTTGGTACCTTTGCTTGAAGGATGAAAGCTTGTTGGTTGATATATGGGTTTTCAAGAAGAAGACTAGTCTAGATGGTAGAAAAGAAAAGTATAAGGCAAGGTTGGTTGCAAAAGGTTTTTCCCAGATAGAGGGAATTGATTATGGAGGAAAAATTTCCCCTGTAGCAAAGCTGACATCTATCAGATTTTTGTTGTCATTGGTAGCAAAATATGACTTAGAGATTGAACAAATGGATGTGAAGACAACGTTTCTCAATGGAGAGCTAGAAGAAGAGATTTATATGTCCCATCCTGAGCACTTCATTGAAAAAGGTAAACAAAGTCTGGTCTGTAAATTAAATAAATCTTTGTATGGTTTAAAGCAGTCTCCTAGAATGTGGTACCCGAAATTTGACACTTTTGTGTTATCTATGGGATTTGTGAGATCAAAATTTGATCATTGTGTTTATTATAAATCTGAAAATGATTGTGTGCTTATTATTACCCTATACGTGGATGATATGTTGTTCATAGGAAATAGTAAGTCTATGATTTCTGATCTTAAATCTCAGTTGTTTGCAAAGTTTGAAATGAAAGATCTGGGTGTAGCAAGGTATATTATAGGGATGGAGATAACTAGGGACAGAATGGGCAGAAAGCTCTGGGTAAGTCAAAGTAAATATGTCAATATAGTTTTAGAGAGATTTGGTATGGATGATTGCAAGCAATTAGTTGTTCCAGTTATGCAGGGAACAAAACTATCTGTTGAAGATTGTCCTGAATCTACTACTAAGATGGAGGACATGACCAGGGTACCTTATGCTAGTGTTGTTGACAGATTAATGTATGCTATGGTCTGTACAAGACCAAATATTTCCCAAGCAGTGGGAGTTCTAAGCCGATTTATGGAAGATCCAGGAAGGATGCATTGGGATACTGTGAAGAGAGTGTTTAGATATTTGAATGGGACTTCAGAATATGCTCTATGTTACCATGGGAATTTTGTTGCATCACATAAAACACCCAAAATTCATGGATATGTTGATTTTGATTGGGCAAGGGACATTGATAGCAAAAGATCCACCAGTGGATAAAATTTCATGCTAAATGGTGGCATAGTCAGTTGGATCAGCAAGCGACAAGTTGTAGTCGCTTTATCCACTACAGAGGCTGAATACATGGCAGCAACACATGCCTGCAAAGAAGTAGTTTGGCTGAGTCGATTATGCTCTGATATCGGTTTCAATGAAGGGCAGATCAAAATTTGCTATGATAGTCAGAGTGCCATTTGTTTGGCAAAGAACCCAAATTTCAATGTCAGGACAAAGCACATTGATATGCAGTATCACTTCATGAGGGACATGCTGGAAGATGGAAAGATATGTTTGGAAAATGTTAACACCTTGAAGAATGTTACAGATGTGTTAACAAAGCCAGTGAGCACAGAAAATTTCAGATGGTGCATAGACTAGATGGGCCTTGGGGCCTATGATCGTCAATAATTTTTCTAAGTCTAGAGAAAGCTAGGAAGTCTTCATCAAATGGGAGCTTGTTGGGAATAGGTGCCTCAACTTCTGGCTTGGACCTCTGAAAAGACTTGGCAAAATTATCATCTTTCTAAACCTCTACCTCACTACCTTTGAGATTCTTTCAAAGAGGCGCGGTCTGGCGGTTTACCGCTTTACCGCGGGCCTCTGTCGATTTGTTTGCGGTTGGACAATGTCACTGCCATACCGCGGGGTCTTTGTCTCAGGCTGGCGGTAGCGTGGTTGACAAGCGCAGTTTGGGCGAAGCCTTACCTCCCTACCACAAAGGTTGTTCATTGATGGTGCAGCAGTACGGTGAAGGGTGGCGGTCAAAGATGACAGTTATCACCTTACTATGGGAGTCATCCAGTGGAGCTGTGGTGGCTGCGGTTAATGGTTGGCGGTCTGCGAAGAACACTTACCACCCCACCACGATGGCCTTTTGGCCATGTCACGGTGGTGCAGTAAGCCATGGTGGTCATTGCTTATGATCACCTCTCTACCACAGAGGTCTTGCAGTTGGGGCCCAGTAGCATGGTTGAGCTCAACGGTCGGCGTAGGCTGTTACCGCCAGACCACGAGAGGCTTTACTTAGCCTCGCGGTTGAAAGGTGACACCACCATATTATGGAAGGTCGTGATGAGCTCGATGGTGATGTGGTTGTAAGTGACGGGCTAGCAAACAACCCACTGCCTCAGTACCGCGAAAGTGTTAGAAGAAACCTGCGGTTGGGCAATGGAACCGCCATACTGTGGGAGGTCTCACAGGGCTCGACGGTGGCACGGTAAGAGAATCTCGGAGCTCGGGTGGTTGTTTTGACTTATGGTCAAAGCGATAAGAAAATGGAAGGGTGATGCATTGCAAGAGATCAATACCTGATTGTTCAAAGTCTGGAGAGGTGAAAGCAGTAAATGTTAGACATGTTTTAGTTGGTGACAGGATCTGATTAAGGCAAAGGAAGTTAATTCCTGGGTGACCCAACGTAGAAAAGATCGGTTAGAAGATCAAATTACTTGATTGGGTGATCAATACATCATTAAGACTTGCAATTGGTTGGAATTTTAAATGTGATGTAAGACTTGTATAGTTCATTACATGATTGATATAAGTCAATCGAAGGATGACGAAAAAGCAAGTGGCAAAGACTAAGAAGTCAGATGTAATTCATTGTATACTTGTAGAAGTATTGTAATAGAGTGAGTGTATGAACTCTCAATTTTTGTTGTTGTATGCTAACTATCAGAGAGTGAGGACTGTGAGCTTTGTATGTAATATTATTTTACTGAAATACAAAGTGTATTTTCTTAGTGTGGTGGGTTTTTTTCCTGAAAGGGTTTTCCCTCATAAATTTGGTGTTATCTGTGTTTGCTCATTTTTGTTATCCCTTTTACTCTGTATGTGTTCATATCATTTGTTTTAAGAAGCTTTAAAACTGGTCTTCTGCACATCTCCTCTATTGTATTAGCATTAGGAAAGCGATTTCGCAACTCTATTTTCCTTTCATTTCCCATATATAAAAAACATAATTCTAAAGGGCCAAGTGGCACTTGGAGTTGATTGCAAGTAAAAACATCTCTCCAATATCTCATCCATGCGAAAATACGAAAATCCTCAAAAAGAGGGGTCAAAAATGAAGTAATCTACGAAAAATTAGTCTCAAACTCACTGTCCAAACTTGTTTGACCAAGTTTGACCCCAAAATCACTCTAAATGATTGGAAATCAGGATAAAATACTCCAGTTAAACTCCTTTATCAATTTTTGCATGATTTTGAGGTGAATTTAACTGATTTAGGCAATCATTAAAGTAATATCCAATATCTTCTTGTCATTTATATTCTCTTCAACCTCATTTTCAACTTGTCCCTTAATACCAACAACATATTTTTTGAAAGAATCAATTAATAATTTTAAATTTTGTGTACCAAAAAGTGAGGTGTCAATGATTGCACTAGGTATGGCCATTTGAAGAGCCTTTAATACTTCATCCATTAGTTCTCTACTCCTTTAATGAGTCTCTATTATCTCCTTCCAGGTAGATGCATGTAATACATCTCCAAAATGAAGCTTGTGGAGGGGGGAATTTTGTCAAGGTCCACATTCACCTGTTGCATAGGTAATTGTAGTAGTTGGGTTGATACAATAGGCTGGAAATTGAGCTACATGCTTATTAAATTCTTCAATGAATCTTCAAAGGTTTCAAAATATTCACTAGTAGTCTTGATACTCTCTGCAATATTTTCTTTCAACTTATTTTCCATCTTACCAAAGCTCACTTGTGTCTCTACTTCAACTCTTGCATCTCCAAGTGCATCTTCATTCTTTTCCTCATCTTCCTTCTCATTTTCCTGGTCATCCCTCTTCTCTGCATCACCATTCTCCTTTTCACCATCCTTAGTTGCATTTATCTTCTCCAACAGACTAATCTATGTTATCCATAGGATTAACTATCTCTTGTTCACCTTGTATATTCTCAACATTTTCTTTAGATATCGAAGGAGGAGTATCCTCCTTTGCAAAGTCTTCTTCGATCACTACTTCCTCAACATTATTATTTGCCATGTATTCCACTTCTAGAGGTGTATTATCCTATGCATCTTCTTTGTTTTCCTCATGCTCATGTTGAGCATCATCCATATGCACATCACCTTTAATATTTTGTTCCAAAGAAGGTATCTCTTTTCTCTCTAGGGTCATTCCCAACTTTTGTACTATCTCTTATTGTTTTTCAATACTATCCATCCCGAGTCTCTCAAAATTATTTTTGATCATTTCGCATAAGGGTTGTCACCCTCTACTTAGTTCTGAGTTCCTTATTGAACACTTTAGCCAAAGTAACCTTGTTTTCTTTAAAGAGAGGAGCACTTCTTGTTTCCAATGCATAGTCTCTTAACCTTGCCTCTTCATCTATAACTTATTTTCTTCTTTATATCAAAACATTCCATAAATTTGCAATTATTTGTTTCTTTATGTTTCACATGTCAACCTCAAGAACAACAATATACTTAATGATATATTTTATAATGGTGGCCTTATCCACCTCATTTGCTTCATTATACAAGAGTGCATTTTTTTCTAACATCTCATTTTGTACTATACCATTGAAAAGTGCTTCTAACTTCATGGGAGTATCAGTTCTTACTGGATCTTTCTTCTTCCATTTATTTTCTAGAGACACCTTCTTCTAACTTGTTTGTGATTTCTTCTTTTCTGTTGACACCTTGGTGGATTCTTTCTTCTTCTTTCTCATGTGGACTACAAAAGCTTCATTTTCCTTTTCTATTTATTCTACACTGTTTGTATCAATGATACCAAATTTCTTTCTTTTGACACTTACTTCACCTTTCCTTTTGTAGACCAACTGTGGTCCTTCTTCCTCTTCTTCTTCTTCATCCACTTAAATATTTACACTTGTTTTATTTTATCTTGCTGCTTTCTATTTTGTTCTCTTCTCAATAGGGGCTACAAGTTGTGTTACCAAAGTAGCCTCCTTTTCATGACTTATACTCTAAACAACTGAAGGAGACTTCTCCTTCACCGAAGGACCTTCAATTTATTTTCTCTTTTCTCCTATTAGGGGGTTTAGTCTTGGAGGAATTGTGAATAGTAGGAGGGGTGGTAGATATTCTACTAGATCTTTTAATGCCTGATCAACTTCTTGGAGCTCCAACCCTTTCTCTTGCTTGCTCCAATTTCTCCTTTGTGAAGCCCATGTCTTCTGAAAACTGTGCAACCATATTTTAAACCATCCTCTTTATTATTGGTTTCTTCTGCTCCATATGCACCTCCATTGATTTTTATTCGTAGGTGCCATATCTTCCTTATGTGGTTTCCTTAGACTTTCTAAGCATAAAATCAGCTAAGGCAATAATCTCATATCCCATTGCTGGGATCCACATTGTCCTTGGTTCAACTACTTGAATGATGCATTCATTTGTTGTTAACATGAATATGATTTCATCATTGTATTTTTTTGGACACCATTTTCTTAGGGATTATTTGTCTTTCATGCATCCTCTTCTAAAACACTACAAATAAATCTTCAAGAGCTTCATATTGTGCATCTACATCACCAAGACCTCTCAGAAAATCTCTAATTTGATGTGCAACATGTCTTCCTCTCAACCATGTCACACTTTTAGTGCCAGGAAGTTCTCTCAGAAAGTAGAAAAGTAGACAAACAATCAGGGTACCATACTTAAATAGATGTTTCTTTTCCATGGTCTTCTCCAAATTTTCCATTAGTTGTTGTCTCAACAACTCACAAAGATCATAGCCAAATCCTTTCTCCACCATCTCATAGGAAACATTGAATACGGTGGTAGATACAAAGTTTTATCTATTTTTGAAGTAAATATTGTAACCTGTCATCATGGAAGCATATTTCACAATTGGATTTTTAATGTTATTTAATGTCAAATCCCTTTTGTCATGTGTAGCATCGATAAATTTTGTGACCACTTCATTTTTCATTGATTTGAGTATTGAAATGGGTCTGATGGAGCACAAACCTATAACTTATCTCATCACATCCTTTGTGATTAACCCAAGCATGCCAATGCAAACAAATCTATCATTGATTATACTCAATGTAAGTCTAACCCATTTATCATCAAAGAAATTTTTTGGAAACCCTTCCCATACATCGAGTTTCTTTGCAACTAGGTTTTGATATTCTAGTTTCAGGGCAAATTTATCTCTAGTAAGTTCATTCACCCATACCTCTCTTATCTTAATATGATTATGTTCTTCCAATTTGTAATGAATGTAAATCCTTATGTCTTTTGTATGCAACACACCATATGGAACCTTAGAAAATGCACCTAAGGGGCCGACCTCCATGGATTCAACATGATGTTTCTTAAACTTGGGTCATGGCCTATTATTAAATTCAATAACACTCGATGTAGCCATTTCAAAATGAATTCAAATTTCTTTCAACAAAGTTCTCAATGAAACTAGGGAAAACAAGGATTTGTAAATACCTTTTTCTTAGCTTTTCTTAATAGGGTTTGAATGCACCAGATCACAAATCACCTTGATCACTCCAAATATTTTATTTATTGCTTCGCTCCTTCTCATTGATTGTCATGAATGAATTTGGCTAAGTAAATCACTTTATAACCCTTGAAACTGACCTAATTTTGCATTGAATGCTTCAAAAAATAAAGTTGGAAAACCTTTTAGTGTGTGCACAGTCACCTTCAAATGCTCCACAATCTTCCACATTTCAACATTTTTTATCAAACGTTTCTCCAAAAGATCAAGCATGTTGACCTACACCACATATCCTCGCAATGAAGCATCAACACCATTTCTTTAGCAAGGGATAAAATATTTCTATTAAATCTCCCCTTGAGATAAAGCCCTCAACTTAGTTTTCAAAGGAAACATCTCCACCGACTGCTAGTAAAAATTTGTCCTTAACCTCAGTCTCTTCCTTCTTTCTCCAAATCTTATCCATCTCCTTTGTTTCTGCTAGATCAATCTTTTTTACTAGTTCATTCTTCTTTACCAAATTATCCTTCTTCATATTTCTTCTTCTGTAAAACATAGAAATGCATCCAGGCCTATTGCAATTGTAGCATATGACATTATTCTTACCAGTATTCCTTTCATTTATTCTAGATCTACATTGATTAGCTTTATGCCCAAATCTATAGCATGTATACTAGTGGCCACTGAAATATTGAACTATTCTACCATTATTATAGTCATTCGTCATTTGACTTCTACACTCACTAGCTCTATGATCAAATTTCTTGCATGTAAAACATTGACCAAGAAAAGGTAGAACATTCTAATTCATTTTACTTCTACATTCCATAGCCTTATGTCTAAATTTATTGCAAGAATAAAATAAACCATTAAAGGATGGGTACCTTTGTGCATTTGGTTATCTGATCAGTGGTCTTCTAGCTACATTCCTTTGATTCCATATCTTCTTGACATTGTTCTTCCTGTCTTCAGTCTTCTTTTTAACATTTGGTGTCTAATCTGATTTTGAACTTTCACCATTTTAAAATCCTCAACCTTCTTTATCTTTGGAGCCCTTTTGATTTGCAATCATTTCATCAAGCTTTGTAGAACTCATTTTGAATTTTTCCTTATGACTTCTTTATTTTTCTAGATCTGATCTCAAATTCACAACTTCTTGTTCAAGCCTTGTGCATTCTTCTAATTTTATTTTCACCATTGTATTCAAACATTCTTCAACTCTTTTTCTTTTTTCAACTTGCACCTTTAGATAGGTAATTGTTTCATTTGCTTGCTTTAATTGCTCATTGACCTCCTTATGCCTTTCTCTAACTTTTTTTATTTTCTTTGTCAATTTTCTGATGCATTCATTTGCTTCTTTGACATTTTCTTTCAGATCTCTATTTTTACCTTTAGTTTTCTCTAGATCTTCAAGAGAAACTTTGAGTTCTCCATTTATATCAAATATGTAATCTTTTTTTATAGATCCAACACCAAGAATCTCTTTTAGAGGAGTAGGTGATCCTCTAACAATCATGTGTTCAACCTCCAAGATCTTCCCCAAGTGGTTAAGCTCCTTCCAAGGAACCAAGATCTGATGTACTAATTGTTGAACACTCAAATTACTGAGAGGGGGTGGTGAATAGATATTCTTTTAAACGACTTAAAAATTTAAACATCCAATAATGATAGCATATTCAATTGTAGTAATGAAATAAATCATGAAAACATCCAACAACATCACATAACACATGAACACTAGGATGTTTACATGGAAAACCCAAAATGGGAAAAAACATGGTGAGGATTAGCTCACAATACATTATAACCAGTTATAGTATATTACAAAAGTACTCAATGCATGTGGACTCAATATCCAAGTGAACTTGTAGAAACTAAAAAATGTCTTGAGTC
The DNA here is from genome assembly GCA_007115665.2 of Sequoiadendron giganteum. Classification (NCBI taxonomy): domain Eukaryota; kingdom Viridiplantae; phylum Streptophyta; class Pinopsida; order Cupressales; family Cupressaceae; genus Sequoiadendron; species Sequoiadendron giganteum. The sequence goes on along the minus strand of CM021107.1, from coordinate 117,581,836 downwards.
TACGCACATCATTTTTTGCATCGATTTCCTCTTTCCCTACATAATTAAATAATTTTAATTGTTTAATTATTTTATGTGGTCGCATTCTTCTATTAATTAAATAATTTTAATTATTTAATTAATTCATTGCCTTTTCTTTATTCTTCTTCGATTAATTAAATGAATTAAATAATTATTTAATTGCATCACTAATATCCTATTTCCCTTTATAATTAAATAAATTCACATTTGTTTCATTATTCACCTTTCACTATTTTTCCATAGTTAAATAATTATTTTAATTATTTAGCTATTCATTTAACATCTTCTCTCCACTATTAAACAATTAATTTTATTTTATTATTTAATATCTCTTATTTCATTTCCTCCATATTTAATTAAATGGTTGAATGATGATCATTTTAATTAAATACCATTTTCCATCTTTCTCCATATCCTCTCCCAAATTAAATAATATGATTTAATTGCCAAGATTCGTTTCTCCAATTAAAAATTATTATTTGATGTCTCCACTTTCCCTCCACTTCCTCTTTTGAATTTCAACCATTGATTCCCTTTGGGCTTCTTTCAATCTTGACCATCTATCCTTAGCTATCCCTAACCCTACCACTACATGGTGCATGTAACCTCAACCATTGATCTTGGCATCTTCTAAACTTTCAATCTTAACCATCTATTCGAGAAGCCTTTCTATAAAAGAAGCCTATCTCCCTCATTCCAACCTTACAACCACATTCTTCAAAATTCTTGCTATCAATCATTGTCACTTGTAGGTACTTGGACACACCAAAATTTGAGGGAAAGCTTGCAACTTGAGAAGAATGGAGGAAAAGCAAGGAAGATGAACCAACTTTGATATGGGAAGTTTCTTATTTCTTTGATATTTGTTTGATGTCCTTTATCATCTTGTGCTTTCTTTCTTGGATTTTGGTATTTTGGGCTTAGATTTTAGGTAGAGTGGTTGTAACTTGATGTAACACCCCTGCCAAGGAACCCCAAAGGACAACACCACACTAGGTCAAAATACAATTTTTTTTTTTTTGAAACAACAACTATAGAATGCATAACAAAACATGATCAGCTATTCCTAGGTCCTCTAAGGTTCCTCGACTGCACTACTCATAATCTAAAATCAATATTACTTGAAAGATCTCAACAACAGTAAAAAAATTACAAGAACGATCTAACATGCAAGGTTCATTTTTAAAGCACCACATCAAATGATTCTACATTACTTACTGCCATAATGTAACAACTAATAATCAATCATTAAAGATCATTTTCCTAACTAGCTAACATATGAAAGATGCATTTCTATACAATACTTTTCACAAGAAGATATCGATAATTGTTACATCACTATAATAATTAAAACAATGCTTCCCCTAGTACATGTGGGAAGATCACATCAAACTACATCTAGAGATACAATGAAAGTACTATCCAATATGCCAATACATGAAATATTTCCCTTTCGAACAAGAACGGGAACTGGAGTCCACATCACAAACAATAATCACCACACTCACAAACATGCAGCAAGAATACCCAATGGAGGAAAAACAAGAACCTCTTGACCATGTGGAACATTGAGGTCCACCCCTCGTGCTGGGAGATCACACAAGGTCCCACATCCAAAAATTAATCAGGAGAGCAACATGCTAACACAACCAAGGGCTATACAAGACTCCAATACAACACTGCTAACGACACCCACATCACTTCCAGAGGTACACCCACAACAAAAAGAGGAAAAAACATCAAGGGAGTGCTAGAATGCAATAGGGAGGACTGCCATCGCATATCTTGTTATGGGTTATCCTAGAAACCACCTTGGGTTCTGGCCCCCATTGAGAGCTCCTTCCCTTACTTGCAATAAGGATCCTTACACATCAAGGAAGGAGTTAGGTCTCAAAAATGCTGGTTGAAAAACCACAAGAGGATGCCAACCTCTGGGTACATTTTAGGCTAACAAAAAAGACCAAATGATGTACTTGAACCTTCTTCTCTTTAGGCTCTACCAAACCTAGGTGGGTGTACCTATGTAAATGATGCAGACTTAACTATGTGATTCCTACATGTGCAATCTATCCACAATGGAAATTGATACTAGAGAGATGTGATCCTAATTTGGTATAAATTGTATAAGCAATATCAAGGTGAAACCTAATATGTTCAGTTAACAGTTGTAAGGTTTTTAAAACAAATTTGATAAAATTAAATGATTAAATGGTAAGACCAGTTCCTTGTTGGATAAATGGAGTCAAATGAAGATCTAGAGTAATTGAATTATATTGGTTGTAACTCAATTTTTTTGGCACACTAATATTGGTTTATAACCTATATAAATGTGCAAGGATGAAATTACCAAGTTCTTCTTAATGATCCAAATGACCTTTTCCAGATTACTGTGATTAATTAAAAGAATTTAATTGTTCCTTGAAGGAGTCAATTAACCAAACCACACAAAAACAAAAAATGTGCCTTGATAAATTGAAAATATCCTTGATATATCAATTTAAATAATAAAGAAATGCCAACCTTGGAAACAACCAGATAATACTTTTCAATTAATTCAAAAAAAAATTGATACCAATATGATGCCACAAAATCAGAGATCTTTCATTAACTTCTTCAAAATGATGCTTGCAATAGGGTCTTTTGAAATGTAAGCATTATGATAGAATTTTGCTATCCATATATCCCTATTCGCCTATTTATTTCTCCTATATCTAATCTAATATCTTCTTTTGGTCTTGGTCTCTCTTATTTATACGAGAGGCAACAGGCTTCAGGCCAAAGGATGTGTCTTTAGATAAAAAAACATAAATTTTAAATTAAACATAACTAAAGAAAACTAATGATAAAATGTGTATCAATCTAATAATCTTCGAGTAAAAGACAGTGGTCATCTAAGACCTGCTCAAAGCTTTTACCCTATTCTACTTTCTCTTTATAATGTATAGAATCAATCTTCATTAGAGCCCAAATATTTTTCCTGCCACTTATTGATTTTCAGATCACTTGGCCATTTGAATTCTTGTGCAGCTACAAAATTTTTAAGGTGAATTTTCCATCTATTATCCAAGAGGTTCTTGGCATCCACCATGAAATTTGTGTATCCACTATCTAGTATGACGATCCCATCAAGTAAAGTATGAAATTTTTTGAGATTGATCTCCCTATCATTTTGTATATGTGTCAAGCATTTAGGATTCATCTGATCAAATTCTTCTCTCCATTCATCCATACCTTTTATCTGATTGTCATTTTTAAATATTGATGGGATGAAGGTGTATATAATGGATTCAAATACACTCCTCCTACTTTCCATTTTCTTCCTTATATCCCCCAAATACTTGTACTCATCAATCACGCCTTTCACCATTTCTTGTGTAGGTTTGAGCCTTGATGGGACATCTGGATCCATATTTGTAGAATTGCATAGAGTGGTCAATATGTGATAGATGGGTTTCCATCTCTTTTGGAGCTCTTCAAGGATAGGGGAGTTAGCATTTATCTGTTCCAAAACTTTAATCAGATTGATGTAGCTTTCATGTAATAAATTTATCTTCTCCCACAATATCCTGACTCTATGTTCTAGTATCTTCCTTAGAATCTCCATGATATGATGCTTGACATCCTCCATGTTGTGTTTCTTCAGTTGATCAATTTCAACTTTCATTTGTTGTATATGTGGATCCTCTGCCTAGACAGGGGGGTGATAGACAATTAATTCATCCCCTTTGACTGTGGTGGCTGCTGCAACTATTGTTTTAACTTTATATTTTCAATAAAAAATTTGTTCACCTCATCATTTGATAATTTCAATATTTTATCATACTCATTAATCCTTTTCTCCATATTTTCAACTACATCCTTGGTGAACATTGCATAATGCATGGTCATAGTGGCAACTTCTATAGGAGTTGTATCCCTCGTTGTTTTGACCATAGCTGACCCCCTCATTTCCTACACTACATCCAAAAGTTGAGGCTTCATTGTACTTATTTGTTTCATCCATAGATCAAGTGTTTGGGTAGTAGGGTTATATCATGTTCCTGAGACACATTCCTCTAAAGAAAACTTTGCTACCAATGTGGGGTCCTCTTGTGCTCTGATCTAATCTAGAAGAAATACTTTGAATAGCTCCATCCCTTATATAATTAGCATATTACTTTTTAATACCATTTATCTTGCCTCCTAGGGCGTGACATTGATGTTATCAAATTTTAACTCTACAAATGTCTGAGCCTGGGTCTCGGTCTATTTTGATTCATCAGCTCCTATAAGATTGATTTTTAATATATCATCAAATTGTTTCATCTTCATTTTAATCTAAAAGTCATTAAATTCATTGGTATGGATAAAACTATAATCTTCCATAAACCTTAGAGAGGCTAATACCCTATCATCTTCTTGAATTTCATCAGCTCCCTCCTTTGAAAGCCTGATCTTAGGATCATGTGGCTTTTGACTTCTTTGTTGTTCTACTAAATCCTTCATTTAGTCAAAGCGATGACTTCTTCTTCTTTTTCATCATCACTTGAGTCATATTCAACCAATGACTCAATCTTCTATTTTTTATCTTGTGGTACGTGAGTAGGAGATGGAGGGGATGGATGTGTAGGTGACAGGGGTGGTGTCCATGATGTAGATGCCTCATGTGATGGTTGGTGAGGTGTGGGAAGTGGAATCAACCCCTCATCTTGGGCCATTTTTTATAACTCGTCAAATTTATCAAGGATCATCTGCATCCTTTTTAGGAGGTTAGATTCATTAGTGAAAAACCCTTTGAAACTTCTATCCTTCTCCTTCTTCTAATTTTCCCACTTCACCATTGTTATCCACATTTTTCTAGTTTGCAGTACATTAGCAAAATACACCAAATTTCTTATAAAATCCTCCTAAAGGTGAAATTCGTGTGATATGGCCCTCTTTGTCAGCAAGGTTGTTCTAATCATGTTGATATGACCCTCTGGGTCACACACTCTTTCTTTTCCAGACTTTAGGGGATAGTTAACCCTCATAAACCTTTGCAATTCTTCCAGCATATCAGATCCAATGGCCAATTCTTCAAATACTGTCAAATCAGGAAAAAATGTTCCTTTCCTCTAATTCCTCATCAAATCATGTTCCATCCAAAGCATCTGCCACATTAATTCTAAAAAAAATACCCTTGCAGGTACAAATTTAGGCAAGATATGTGGTGCTTGGTCACACCTGTATACTCTGATAATGGTGTTTTGTGGTATAAGCAACCAGTAAGAATAATTATGTGGATAGCCCTAGTCTAGCTTATACTGTACAAGCCTCATTACTTTCATCAATGACTCAGGTAACCTTGGAGTTGGGTAACCAAGGGAATCTATCAATCTAACAACAAAATCATCTCAAAATACTACAAAATCACATTTTGTACATCTGCTATCCCAAATATAACACCAATTATGCATAGGGAGTCTTACTCCACTATCTTGTGTACATAATTTCTTTCTTTTAGTCCACTTCACTTCATTCTGATACATGATTAAATGACGCAATAAAGAATATTTCCTAAAAGTAATAGGGGCCTTAGCTTCCCTAACTTGCAACAAACCCTCATGTATGTGTTCCTCAATCCTGGATGCAAAATCAAACTCTACATTCGACTCAGAATGTTGAAATATCATAACCATACTCATTAACCCTATTGGTATATGCTCGTTTGCATCTATCCCCAAGACCTGACACAATGAAAGATAGGTATTCTTGAAATAAACTTGAAATTATGAGGCTTGGAAGGGTTCCATTCTAGAGGAAGGAATGGAGAGTCTTATATTATTATCACCCCTCTTCATGAGTAGGGGGAGCTCATCACTTTGGTATATCCCTCTCAACCTCTTATACTCCTGCTCTAGTTTCACAAAGTTCATCTCTATTACGGCTTGTTTATTTGGGTTCAAAAACTTGATGATAACATCTCTTGAGACATCAAATAAGAACCCACCATTTGGAAGCCTAACAATTTAGGTTGTGGCATGGTAGTGGCTGGAAAGGGATTTGATTAGCTCAATATCAATGAAAACATTAGGGACATTTAACTTAGCCAAATCTAGGGTCCATGGGTTTGATGCCAGAACCTTGTCGTTCCTTTTCTTGTAGAAGTAACAATAGAGGTTCCAATTTGAATGATGTATAATGGGGTCCTACAACCTTGAGCTGAGTCTTTGAAAAATTTCTTAGGTCCCTTGTCCACTGAACCAGGCAACAAGGAAAGCAATGAGGATTGCAATGATGGTTTATTGGTTTTGGCCTCATCCTTTTTAATTCCTATTTCACTCTTCTTTTGTGCCATTTTATGAAATTCACAGAGAGTGATGAGAAAATCTTACCTGGTGATATAATTCACCTTAAAGAATTCCATTTACTTTCGCACTTTGAGCTCATTTGCAACTTGGTTTCAGCTATTGTGAATGAAAAATATCAACTTATTTCATGTATTTTAACATCGAGATGCATTTACACCTGACTCATAAATTCGCACAATTCAAATCTTTGTATTGAACTCAATTTTATATTTTGATGTTGACTGATGTGATTGGTGTGCTTTAAATGACCCAACAAATGATTTACTACACTACCTCGTGTCACTTTTCACTCCCCTAGAGTACTGCGATGCCCCCTTAGTACATACATTCAATATACCGCTCTACCACGGATCACCTTTTTCTTTCCTACGACGATGTCTTCTTAGTACTCCTCTTTAGTATACCGCTCTATCGCGGACTATGTCTTGATCCCCCAAGGTATAGTGGTAAAGGGTAAATGTTATAGTGTATAGTAGTGGCTCCCTTTACTGTCATACCGTGAGCTGCTTGGTATTGAGTTGTGGTAGAGAGGTATGATGTGTGGGTTATGAGGGATGGCCAATATAGTAGAAGTATTGCGGTAAAGGGAAAAATTGACTTTATGGATAGCGATAATGTGACTTTTTATGAAATGATATTGGGAATTGCGGATTTTAATTTATAAATTCCTTAGAATTTTTTATGAAAATTCTGGTTCCAACAACGGCTCTACTTGGGGATGAGTGATTTACCAATCACTGCAAGAATCCAGAATATATCTAGGTGCAAACCAAGTTTTTAGAGGATATGAAAAATGAAAATGTGGTGAGGATGGAATAAAAATGGATATGGAGGTGAAAAATGATGGAAATGGAAATGAGCCTACACTATTGTACATGGAAAGAATTTTTGTTTTTAATGAGGGAATTCTAAGATTGTCCATATACTGGCAAGTCCTAGTCCATTTTTTATTTCCTAAACTACAGTGCATGGAAAGAGATTATTTTAATAGGTTTGTCAAGAATTGTCCATGCACTAGAAATCCTTAATGCTCTGGTGCTCTTCAAGAAAATAAGTGTTTTAGAAATCTCCCATGTACTAGTAATTCTTGTTATTCACCTAACATGTTTTGTAAATAATAAGATTCCTCCCCTCCTTTTCCAATGATAACAAAGGGATCTAACCAGAAGGCTTCAAAATTTCCATTCTTTCCCTTTTACTGACATCTAGCATTCCACATTAGCACCAAATAATTCACCTCAAATTTTCTATTTTTGGCTTTCTTATCAAAAAGATATTTCATTTGTGATTGCAATTTCATATTTTGGTTTTGGGCCATTCTCCTTATTTCATTAAGTTCTGCAAGATGCTCCATCCTTTCCTGCATTGGTTCTGGAATTTCTAAATCCTCCTAAAGGATGAAATTATAAATTGGTAAAAGGTTTTTCAATGGAATCCTGGCTTGTGTTCCATACACCAGTTCAAATGGAGACTTCCAATCACCTTTTTCATAGTAATCCTATCCACCCACACAACCATTCTCAACTTTGAGTCCCATGCCTTCTTGTTTCCATTTAACATCCTTCTTAAATGATCTTCGAAAGACTTTTATTATTGGATTATGCCTGACCATTTTCTTGTGGGTGGTAAGGAGCGGTATAAGAAACAATAATGCCATATGTGTTGCACAAGTTTTTGAATTAATCAGACCTAAAACACATCCCATTATCTGCGATCAACCTTACTAGTGTGCCAAATCTATTTATGATATTCTCCATCAAAAAATTTATCACCACCTTGCTTGTTGCTTGTTTAGTTTGGATTACCTCCACCCATTCAATGAAATAATCAGTTGCCACTAATATCCATTTATGTCCTCCACTTGATTTTTCTTGTATTTCCCCAATAAAATCAGTTCCCCATTGATGGAAAGGTGTAGAAACCCTCGTTTCCCCCCGTTTCCAATACTGTCTGTTTTTCTGAAGTTTTGACTTTTTTGTGGTTTTTGGGTTTTTGCATGTAATTGAGAAATTGTGATTTTTATAATAAATTTGATATAAATTCAATAAAAATGCTAAACGGCCAATATGCATAGGAAATACAAGATATACTGAAGGCGATTCATTTATTGTTCATATGGACTCAATACAACACAGATCTGATAGCATGCAATAAAGAAAACAATCTTTTTATTGAGAAAACCTGGTAAAAGCAGCAAGCTGTAGATGAACAAATCTGGTACGACTGAGTTGCTCGAATGCTTCTCCCTCCGTCTGGTGCTCAAGAAATGTCTCCAATGCTTAGGCGCCTCTAGGGAAGGTGATATATTACCTGGATAGAAGGCGTTTCTCCTCAAGACCCAAGTACGGCTCAAAAGGACATAGTATGGCCTGCAGCAAGTACGGCCAGGTACAGCAGCAATAAAGAATGTACGACCTTCTTGGAAACTGTGTCTAAACCCTTAAATATGATACGCCCTTGTTGCAAAATGCTTCCCGGATGAAATACTATGCTGAAACTCTATAAATAAATAATCTCTGAAGATCAATGATTTCCTCTGGATGAAGAAACCTCTATTGGCAATAAATCAGGTGTTATTTCACACCCTCTGAACTTCTTCCAATGGAGATGGCTCGTTCCCCAAGGAATTCGAACTTGAAACCCTAAAGCTTCTTGCTCAGATCAAGTTGATCAATTTTCAATTCACAATAATCACATAATGGCTTGATTCCCAATGCAAAGCCTATATCTCTTGAAAAGTACGATTTCCACAAAGATAGGAATCATAAAATATTCGACTTTTTAATTCTTTTAATCTTTCCATAGTCTCAGCCAAATTTTTTATAATAAAATATAATTGTCAATTTGGCCCCTTCTGATGATGGCGACCCCCTCAATTAAGAATCACTTAAGTTATAATATAATATTATAACTTTATATTATAATCATCAAATAATTAATATTTAATTAATACAATTAAATATTAATATCTCTCTCGTTATTCATCCTATGACTGATCCGTCTGAAGCTGACGAATACTGAAATGATTCTGAACACTGCCCAAAACCAGACTACTAAAAATAGCAGGGGTCCCACGTCGACTGCCAAGAACTGCTAAAAATAGCAACTTCTGCAAGAAGTCTCCGAATGAGCCCGAATGAAAGCCAACTAATCAAACTCTGCCAACTGAAGCTGAGCCAAGCTCCAACATGACCCTCTATCCAGTCTATCAGCCTACGAGGGTCGTATGATAGGCCAATCTTGTACTCCGAGAGATGTCACTGAGAAGGGGACATGACAGTCCGTCCCTCCTGAAATTGCTTGTCCTCAAGCAATCTCAATGCCGGATGCTGCAGAATATCCTCGTTCTCCCATGTAGCATCCTCAACAAGAAAATCTCTCCATTTCACCAGATATTCCCTGATAGTCCTCCGACGCAACTGTCTCTCCCTGTACTCCAAGATGGACTTAGGTACTAAGATCAACTTTCCCTCATCATCCAAGGGAGGTAGAACTGCAGATGGTACCACACGATGTCCCAACACCTTCTTGAGGCGTGATACATGAAATACATTGTGTACCCTGCTCTCTGCTGGAAGCTCAAGCTCGTAAGCCACCTCGCCAACTCTCCTCAGAATCCTGAAAGGACCGTAATAACATGGCTTAAGCTTCTCTGACCCACTCTTCCTAAGAGTGGGCTGACGGTAGGGCTGCAACATGAGGTAAACCATGTCACCAACCTCGAAATGCCTCTCCGTCCTCTTCTGATCCGCATATTGTTTCTGCTGATTTTGTGCCTTGGCTATATTTTCCTTGAGAGCCCTCATAGTATCCTGACTCTCCTGCAACCAACCTCCTGCACTCGACACTCTACTGTCGCTCAGTAGCAAATCAAGGAAACTCGACGCCTCATACCCGTACAATGCCATGAAAGGGGACATCTGAATGGTCATATGGAATGTTGAGTTATAGCAATACTCACACAAATGTATCCATTTGACCCATGCCTTATGCTGCCCCGCAATGTAGTTTCTGAGATATCCTTCCACCCACTTGTTCACAATCTCCATCTGCCCATCAGTCTGCGGGTGGTAACTAGTGCTCGGAGTGAGCTCGGTCCCACAAAGTCTGAATACCTCCTACCAGAAGTTACTTAGGAACCGACTATCTCTGTCACTCACGATGCTCCGAGGAAACCCATGAAGTCTGAATACCTCGTAAAAGAATACCTCTGCTACCTATGTAGCTGTATAGGTCATGGTGATCAGAAAGAAGTGGGCATACTTCGTAAGCCGATCCACAACCACATAAATACAATCTCGCCCCTGGGATTTAGGCAAGCCCGTAATAAAGTCCATCGACAGGCATTCCCACTTCCTGTCAGGAATTGGAAGTGGCTATAGTAAACCTACCGGGTACGTGTTCTCCTGCTTGTTCTGCTGACAAACAGGGCACTCACGCATGTATTGAAGAACATCCGCCTTGAGTCCTTTCCACGTGAACCTCTCCCGTATCTGCCTGTAGGTTTTGAAGTATCCGGGATGTCCTGCTATAGGCATGTCATGAAAGGCTCACATAACAATGTTCTTCACCTCTAACCCTGGGATCAAAAATATCCTATTCTTGTAAATGATCAAGTCATTTACAAGCGTATACCTAGTATCAACTGTTGATCCCTCAACAATGCTGGAGGTCCAACTATCCTTGGCATACTCTGCCACTATCATATGCCTCCAATCCTCCGAGATATGAACCATAGTGCTCAAATACGGTCTACATGAAAGTGCATTAGCCACTATGTTCTTTGGACCTTTGATGTATGAGATATCAAATTCATAAGCCTGCAACTTATTGACCCACTTCTACTGTCTATCATTGAGATCTCGCTGCCCCAAGAAGTGTCTCAAACTGTTATGATCAGTTTTAATGCAAAATTTTCTGCCAACAAGATATTGTCGAAACTTTGCTAAGGCATGCATAATCGCGAGCATCTCCTTATCATATGTGCTATACAGTCTCTCTAGTCCTCTGAGCTTGCAGCTCTCATACACAATCGGGTGCTTGTCTTGCATAAGCACCGCACCAATGCCCTCACCTGATGCATCACACTGAAGCTCAAAAGGCTTCGTAAAGTTAGGTAGTGCCAAAAAAGGGCATGTGGTCATCAACTCCTTGCACTTCATAAAACACTCCTGTGCCTCAGAAGTCCAAACAAAAGCCCCCTTCTTCAGTAAATCTGTCATCGGGGTTGCATGTCGTGAATAACCATTCACGAATCTGCGGTAGAACCCACATAAACCGAGAAACCCTATCAACTATGTTAGGTTTGCCGGTGTAGGCCAATCAACAATGGCGCGGATCTTTTCAGGATCCATATGCACTCCATCTGCATTAATAATATGACCTAGATATAGCAATTCAGTCATCCCCAAGTCACACTTGGATTCCTTGGCGTACAAGGACTCCCTCTCCAAAATACTCAATACGGTCTCCAAATGAGCCAAGTGCTCCTGCCATGTCTTGCTGTATATGAGAATATCATCGAAGAAGACTAACACAAACCTCCTCAGCAATGAATGAAAAACCCTGTTCATCGTAGATTGAAAGGTAGCTAGCGCATTAGTGAGCCCAAATGGCATCACTACGAACTCAAAGTGCCCACAATGACATCTGAAGGCTGTCTTCTCTATGTCTTGCTCACAGACTCTGATCTGATGATAACCCGACCGTAACTCAATTTTGGTAAAGTAACAGGCACCATGGAGCTCATCAATAAGCTTGTCAATCCTCAGTATCGAGTACCTGTTCTTAATTGTCCTCTTATTCAGGACCCTATAATCAATGCACATGCGCAATGTTCCACCCTTCTTCTTAACCAAGACAACCAAAGAAGCGAATGGAAATTTGCTAGGTCGAATGTGACCCATAGCAAGTAACTCCTTTATTGTCTTCTCTATCTCATCCTTTAACCTCTTAGGATGCCTGTAAGGAGTTATCATCAAGGGCTTAGCGCCCTCCTCGAGCTCAATAATGTGCTCTATGCCCCTGTCTGGAGGTCTACCTGGCGAAATATCACTAAACACCTTATCATGCTTAATCCTCAACTTCTGAATGTCCGGATGATATTCTATCTTTTGTTGTCCCTCCTGTATAGGTGCTAAATGACACTCGGCAACCCACTCTACCATGTCGTGATGCATGAGCCGCTCCATCCGACGAAAAGAAATTGTTTTGAGGTCGCTGTCCCGAATTGCTTTAAGTATGTGAGTATTCCTATCGACATCAAAACGGATCTCCATGTCCTTGAGACGAAGAGTGACTTCCTCCAATGAATGAAGCCACTTCATTCCCAAGACCAAATCAATGTCTCCCATGTTAACCACATAGTAATTAGCCTTGAACTCATAATTGTTCAGGCGTAAAGGGAGATCCTTTATCGTGTGTTCACACCTCAAAGTGTATCCATCGGCCACCTTGACTCTAATGCCCTCGAACTCCTCAGTAATGAGTCCGCGTTTCTCAACGAATCTGGCATCTATGAAATTATGTGTGGCTCCTGTATCAAGTAGGGTAATGACCCTCTGTCCTGCCAACACACCACGAATCCTGAAAGAGCCCTCCTGCTATATGCTAGATAAGCGTGCCTCCTGTAACTGAAGCTCTAGCTCTGTCTCAGCTCTAGGCTCTAGAACCTCTAACTCTGAATCCTCGAAACTCTCCTGCTATTCAAATTTTTTTGATTCTGAGTCCTCATAATATGCCCACATCACTCGATTTGCCTTGCCCTTAGGTCTTAGAGGACAATCGTGATTGGCGTCATACGGTCCTTTGCAGTATAAGCAAAGCTTCTTCCTATGTAGGTCATTAAGGGCCTCACGATCCAAAGGTGGAGCTGCTGATTTACCTTTTGAATCATTTTTAAAGTCTGATTTTTCTTTGTTAAAATCAGATTTGTCCTTATTTCTGTTAAAGCCCTTATTATCTCTGAATGATGAAGAACCTCTGGAGTTAAATCTACTAGAAGGTGCTGCTAACTCCATGCTTCGTGCTTTCTTCATCACCTCCTGTAAAGAAGGAGGATCAAAGGCTTTGATCCAGCCTCTTAATGGTTCTGTCAACCCCTCCATGAAGAGTACTACCAAACGCCTCTCTGATATGTTCAGAACCATGACTGAAAGCCTCTGAAAGTCACCGATATAGGCCTGTAGACTACCACTCTGTCTCAACTGGGCTAAGTCTCTGAAGTAGGATTCTGGATCCTTCCTGTCAAACCGCTCTACTAACCTGTCAACAAACTCCTGATATGACGTGATCCTATCATGTTGGAGTGTCACCATCCCGTGGTGCCACCAGTCATAAGCTACTCCCTCAAGATGCAGTGTCGCATATCAGATAGCATCTCTCTTAGCCATCGGGCGTAATGTGAGGAATGTATCTAACTTACTAATCCATGCTTGGGCTATCACCTTGCCACTACCATCGAACATCACTAGATTGAGTTTGTTTGTAGCATGTTTTAGATCATTGTTCTGCTGTCTAGGTCTCCAATCCTGTCGTCCTCTACGATATTCTCTCCTTTGTGTAACAAATCGGTCAAAGGAAATCCTCTCTCTGACATCAGATGGTACTAACTCCCACTCCTCGTTCCCTGCCATAAGTGTATCTATGAACAACTCCTCATGCTCCTCACCTGCAATAGCCTCATCGGGCTCCTGTCTCACAAAAGTAGGCCTAGTGGGCCTGTCTGCTATCCATGAAATAGTCCTAGGTGCTCTCCGGGATCCTGCATCACTCCTGTTATCGTCACGCTATGGTGACGGTCTCCTCTGTATACCTAACCTCTGGATTGCCACTGCCAACTGTTGTAGCACATCGTTAGACTGCCGTTGACCTGCTCGTAAGTCTCTGAGAGTGTCTAAAACCTCGGCATCGTCCTGATCTCTGTCCTAGGTATATCTGTTCTATCAGCCCTGTCATTCCTGTCAGCCATGTTTCCTGGCTGCCTATTCAAACTCTGTTGCCTGTCAATCAAGGCACGTCTGCGTGTATAATACCTGTATGGTTCAAACTCTTCTGGCTTCATATGATGGCTAAACCCTTAGGATGGTAGGATTTAGCTCTGATACCACTGTAGAAACCCTCGTTTCCCCCTGTTTCCAATACTGTCTATTTTTCTGAAAGTTTTCTGAAGTTTTGACTTTTTTGTGGTTTTTGGGTTTTTGCATGTAATTGAGAAATTGCGATTTTTATAATAAATTTGATATAAATTCAATAAAAATGCTAAACGGCCAATATGCATAGGAAATACAAGATATACTGAAGGCGATTCATTTATTGTTCATATGGACTCAATACAACACAGATCTGATAGCATGCAATAAAGAAAACAATCTTTTTATTGAGAAAACCTGGTAAAAGCAGCAAGTTGTAGATGAACAAATTTGGTACGGCTGAGTTGCTCGAATGCTTCTCCCTCTGTCTGGTGCTCAGGAAATGTCTCCAATGCTTAGGCGCCTCCAGGGAAGGTGATATATTGCCTGGATAGAAGGCGTTTCTCCTCAAGACCCAAGTACGGCTCAAAAGGACATAGTACGGCCTGCAGTAAGTACGGCCAGGTACAACAGCAATAAAGAATGTACGGCCTTCTTGGAAACTGTGTCTAAACCCTTAAATATGATACGCCCTTGTTGCAAAATGCTTCCCAGATGAAATACTATGCTGAAACTCTGTAAATAAATAATCTCTGAAGATCAATGATTTCCTCTGGATGAAGAAACCTTTGTTGGCAATAAATTAGGTGTTATTTCACACCCTCTGAACTGCTTCCAATGGAGATGGCTCGTTCCCCAAGGAATTCGAACTTGAAACCCTAAAGCTTCTTGCTCAGATCAAGTTGATCAATTTTCAATTCACAATAATCACATAATGGCTCGATACCCAATGCAAAGCCTATATCTCTTGAAAAGTGCAATTTCCACAAAGATAGGGAATCATAAAATATTCGACTTTTTAATTCTTTTAATCTTTCCATAGTCTCAGCCAATTTTTTTATAATAAAATATAATTGTCAATTTGGCCCCTTCTGATGATGGCGACCCCCTTAATTAAGAATCACTTAAGTTATAATATAATATTATAACTTTATATTATAATCATCAAATAATTAATATTTAATTAATATAATTAAATATTAATATCTCTCTCGTTATTCATCCTATGACTGATCCGTCTGAAGCTGACAAATACTGAAATGATTCTGAACACTGCCCAAAATCAGATTGCTAAAAATAGCAGGGGTCCCACGCCGACTGCCAAGAACTGCTAAAAATAGCAACTTCTGCAAGAAGTCTCCGAATGAGCCTGAACGAAAGCCAACTGATCAAACTCTGCCAACTGAAGCTGAGCCAAGCTCCAACGTGACCCTCTATCCAGTCTATCAGCCTACGAGGGTCGTATGCTAGGCCAATCCTGTACTCCGAGAGATGTCACTGAGAAGGGGACATGACAAAAGGGGCTTCTACTTGTAAAGGTCTAAGTGGTAGGGTGCCTTCATATTTCATCTTTCCTGATAATTTTTGACAAGCTTCACATCTCCTTACATATGCAAAAGAGTCATTGAAAACCTTAGGCCAATAATAGTCTGCCTTGAGAATATTATGTGCAGTAGTTTTGGTAGAATAATGACCTCCACACACTCCTTCATGCATCTCCCTCAAGACATGTTTTTCTTATGATTCATCTAGACACAATAATAGCATTCCATCCCTATTTTTCTAAAATAGATCCCCTTTTATGAATACGTACTTGGATGCCTGCAACTTTAGATTTCACTTTTGTTTATCATTCAATCCTTCAGGGCACTTCATGTGTTTTAGATAATACACTATTTTTGTGTACCAAGGAGTATGTTCAATGCTTGCAACTATACCATCCTCATTTTCTACATTACAAATTTGGTTAGCTTCAATGTTTGCTTCTTCCAGTAGTTTGGCTAAACCATGTGCCCTTACGAACTTGGTAATTTGAATTTCCATATTAAATTCTTAGATCTTATTGAACCATCTACATCTCTTCCCTGTCACCTCTATCTATACCAAGATATATTTCGCAACTGCATGTGGTACATATGCAATTACTTTGGCTCCAACTAAATATGGTTTGAAATCTTTTGTTTCTTTGACCAATGCATAAGCTTGTTTCTCCATAATATCATACTTTAATTCTGACCCTTCCAATGATTTTCTAAAAAAGGATACCAGTTGCTCATATCCTTCATCATTCTTTTGTAACATAACAACTGCTATGGTGTGGAATGAGGCAAATGAAAATATTTGGAAGGGTTTGGAAAAATTAGGTGATTTTAGAATAGGGGTGTATACACCTAAAAATGGTCTGGAGAATCCAATTGATTAAATATGATTTATTTGATTAATTACCCTTAATTCCTCTACTATTAAAATAAATAGAAATATTTATTTATATAGTTCATCTTAAATTCTTCAATCTTTATTCTTTTATTTTTGTCTTAATTAAATGCACAAATTTCACTTTGTTTTATTTAATTATCATAATTAAATTCATCTAATTTTAAAGAAATAGAAATATTTATTTAAGTATTTCACATTCTAAATCTTATATTCTTCAATTTTAATTAACTATGAAACTTCAATAGTTTGTATTATTTAATTATCACATCATTCAATCTTAATTAATTAAACAAGGTTAAATACTTTGTTGTTTAATTATCTTGTCCCTTCTATATTTATTTAATAAACAAATCCCATAGTTTGTTATATAAAATTATTTATCCCCTTTTTACTAATTTGAATAAACAAAAATATTCAAATAAAAGCATAAATCAAATTTCCTCTATTCACTCACAAAAAAAATTAGATATTTTATATCTAATTAATTCAATTGGCATTCACGGGAAGCTTTGGAGACAAATTGGAGACAAATTTGAATCGATCTCTCAAATCTTCTTCCACTAATTCTTCATATCATCTTGCCTGATGTTTTCATGGGGAGAAACCATTCCCTTCATCAACTCCAACTTCTTCATCTCTCACCATTCAGTTCTCCAGATTGAATCCAAGCCTCTAATTTTTTTCCCCTGTGCAAATGTGTTTCCGAGAAATCTATAAATATAGCCTCATTCAACAGGAAATGGATCCCAACTTTGTGTAATCTTAATCTGCAGGAAAGCAATCAAGCATCAAGCATCAAGCATCATAGCAATAGCAATAGATTTCATGTCATGGTTGCATCATAGCTTCATGTCAGCATAAATTAAAGTAGTTTCCTTTTATCATTTAGATATTATCATATAGGATTAGATCATTGTATCTAGTCATTTTGTTCTTTAAATTGGCATTTTAACATAGTGTCTTACTAAATCTGAGAGCTTCTTGACTTAATAAATATTTAGAGATAAGAAACAATGAGACGCTTTCAGTAGATTCTTGCTTTAGAATAGTTTATTTGTTGAATATTTGATATAATGTTTCATTAAGAAGTGTATTTTACCCTTGTTACTTATTCACACTTACAATTTGGCACCCATCATGGGGCCCTAACCCCATATTTCACAAAATTTTAGTGAAAAGTGTCATACAAGATTCTGGCATGTTCATTTTAGTGTGATCGAGACATTTTTCGGTGCTTCCGACAAAAATTATAGCACTTCCGAGGAAAACTAGAGGAAAACTATAGCACTTTAGAGGTCTATTTCAGCTCTCTGACAAAAACTATAGTGCTTCAGAGGTCTGTTTCAGCGCTTCCACCAAAAACTTTAGCGCTTTTGCTTGTTTTAGTGCTTCCACCAAATGTTTTAGCGCTTCTATACTATCTTTTAGCACTTTTTCACTATCTTTTAGCACTTCTGCACTATTTTAGCGCTTTTGTAGTATGTTTTAGTGCTTTTACAGTCAATCTTAAGATGGCCATATCTTGGTCATACAAAGGTCTTTTTCAAAAATGTTTTTTGAAATGGGGTAGAATTTCATAAGCTATGCAATGGTGTAGGTATTTCTCACTTTTGGTAGAGTTAAAAGTTTCAATTTTACATTTAAAGAAAAATCACATTGTAACTTGGTCTAATTTTTAGGGTTTTTATGCTTAATCATTCATCTAACCCTTATATCTTATTATTTCTTGATCTCATCTAACATTTTGAGAATTTATTGCAGGTTTTAAGAGGAACATGGAGCATTGAAGTGAAAGAAAAAAAATATTTGATATCCATTGTAATAGTGTTTTCAAACACTCATGGGAAAATAACCCATCATATGTTATTTTTCATTGATGCTTTAGGACCAACTAGCAATAATTTGGGCTTAAAATTAACCATCTACACAAGCTTTGTCAAAGTTGGTTAAAAAGAACATTAGAAACTCACTGGTTTTTGGATTTGGATTAAAATGAACAAATCCTATGATAGCCATTTGGATTAAAATGAACCAATCCTAGGGTAGTCATTTAGATTAAAATACACCAATCCTAGGGTAGTCATCATACATTTTCTATATCATTTAAAATTAACATCATGACTTTTGTGAGGCAATATCTTCACCTAAAATAGTAAATTGTCTTTTGGATTTTAAAATTGAACATTTGATTGCTGTGCTTGTGTGGTGATAGGCTTATTCTCTCCCCTTAACTGGGTGATCAAAAGGCTAGGGTCATCCTTTATTCTCATGCAATTTATGTTTTTTAAATCCTTTAGAAGGCCTGCTGTAGTGGGAAAAAGTACTCACCCTACAAAAATGACCTAAGTGGGAACGCCTAAAGCCAAGGATTCCAACCCACTATAATCAAAAGTGAGTTGTTGATGAAAGTCCAACTCAGCAGTAGTGTGCAAGATAACCATCCCCAAAGCCTTTGTTCTAAAGGTTGGGAGGTCTCCTAAGGGAGTTTATCATTTGATGCAACGAACAAAAACCCTATCTATGAACCATAGTGTAGAATCCAACTGAGTCAATAACCAGACATTATAATACTCATAGTGCAAGGGGAGGGAATAATCTACCCCCAAGAAACTCACCATATAATTTCCAAGGACCGCTTGCTCAAGGGATCAAGAAATCTAACCTTGAGTACGCACCTGGAAAAGACAAAGACACGGGCGCCCTCTAGGGGGTGACACGACTATGTGAGTCGATGCAATTTTAAGATGTGGGTTGTTGAGTATAATGATGACCTTTTTGACCTTAAGAGTGAGTCTTCTTGAAGTGTATTCTTTGTCAAAAAAACCATTGGAAATCAAGAAGGATCATGTTTGATTCTTAAACATACACCTGCTGTTTAGATTCTGGGATTTAAAAACAATTGTTTTACAAATGCTTGTTGTGTTTTCAAAACATTAATTCAAATAAGATCATCCTGAAAAATATAAAGAAAACAAGAAAACAGAAAGCTATTAGAAACCTCTATCAAACAGTTAACATCAAAATTAGGATTTTTATTAGAACATAAACTTTCCTAAATCAAAACAGAGTCTTAAACTTGCATAAATTGGACTTTACAATTGAATTTTTTCAAATCAAACCAAGATCTACCATCCAAAAGTGTCTCAATCAAACACATTTGATTAGTAAGTTAATTTTTAGGATCAGTCATCCTAAATCAAAGAAATGAAACTATATAATCAAAATTATCAACTTAGTCTAATCAATAGAATCTATCATTCTATTTGACTTGAGTTAATATCCTTGACACTATACCAAACTAAGATCAAAATTTCATTAAAAACAATAATGTTCGTATGTCTATTTTAACAAGGTCACGAAGGCTAAAAATCTAAAGAACAAGAAATTGAAACTCAAACCACCATGGTTGAAATAGATGAGGATCAATTGAATTCTTTAACTCAGCGGATGGAAAACCTTCAATGACAATTCCAAGACATACAAAGAGAAACCACATAAAGATATCTACTGTTAGACATCTACCCATATCCTCTTGACCAAACAATGAACATGAGACCTTCTTCACCAAAAACTACATCATCCAAGTTCAATGTCTTTGAATTTTTACAAAATTTCAATAAACCCAAATCTAAGTCCTCAAACACAAATGATATTGAGCAACCTATCATTTCATGCATTTATCTCCGTCCACCATAAGACAAAATAAACCTTAAGATTCTTTCACTCAAGTTATCAGTTCCATCCAATCATCCTCTTCTATCATATCTTCAACATCCAATGATTCATGTCAATCTCTCAATCCAAAGCATGCTAGCATAGACTCCCCTACACATCAAGATCAAAATATTCTTTCCACTCCATCCAATGGTATCAAAATTCCACAAATTCTTCCAATCTTTGATCAAGATCCCATTTCTCAAGAATCTTATGACGATCCCCTCCTTTCAATTTTCATCCAAAATAATTTCCTCCCATCTCAAGAGACAAATATCCTTCTAGGTTCTTCTTCCACATCATATAATAAATCCATACCATCTCATGATTCTATTGCATCACAAGAGCATGATAGTTCTTCCATACTATCTAATGATGTCTTACCAACTGATGATCAAGAAATTCTTTCTACAAAATATCATTATTCCCTTCCTCATCAAGATCAAGATATGCTTCCATTCAAAGATACCCTTTCATCCCATGAATATTTTTATCCTTATCATGATCAAGATATTCCTTTCATACCACTTCATAATTCTTTTCCAAGTCAAGATCAAAACACCCCATCATCCCCATGTCAAGAGCCTATCACACCTATTCAAGCTATCCATGAACCCCACACCTATAAATTGGGATCCTCCACCTTTATCCATTTTGGTTTGCTTCCAAAATCTATCCTCTCATCCATATCATATCCTCCCCAAAATGGACTTGCATTTTGTTTCACAAACAATACATATCCCATTGGTAAACGAATGTGTCAAAGTATGAATTACAAAGGAAAAGGATTAGGCCTTCATGAACAAGGTATCCTAGAACCCATTTTTATTCAAAGAAACCCATATCACCACGGCCTTGATTATATGCCTACATGTTGTAGTTCATCAAACCTTCCATCTATCCTAGGTTCTCATTCTAGTCCACAAAACATTCCATCTATCCTAGGTCCTCATCCTAGTCCATCAAACCTTCCCTCTATCCTAGGTCCATATCCTATTTCTCAAGAACAACAAAGGCACACATCCTTGATGCCCTTTCAAAATTCTACCCACATTAACTCATCCATAATACCTCCATATAATTCATATCAATCCACCCCTCCCATTTCTCTTGGAAGCACTTTGGGTGCCAAATATCAAAAGATTCTATATCAAAATTCACATGTATCAAAGGATCAACATGTCTCCTTGAAGAGACATGCAAAAATAAAAGAAAATTTGATCCAAAATCAAAAGAAAAATCTAAAAGGCCACAAAGGCCCATCAGATAAAAAAGACAATTTTCAAAGACCACAAAGGTCCATAAATCAAAAGAAATTTTCAAAAGGTCAGAAAGGCCCATGAAAACAAAAAGGCAATTTTCAAAGACCACAAAGGTCCATAAATCAAAAAGAAAAATTTCAAAAGAGACAAAGGCCCACAAAGAAAAAATCAAAGTCAAAATTCATGTGGATTCCTAAAAGTCTCATAGAAGCAATAAAATCTAAATTGGCATCCAAATTTTCTAATCCAAAAGCTTCCTCCAATTTTCCATCTAATAACCTATCGCCTTCCAAATCCATTTTTCCTCCATCACTTCACCACCCTTCAAGGTATGTGCCAACATTGATCTTGCCATAATTTCCATCTATCCATAAACAAGCCTTCCAGCCTCCTATCCATTATCCAAAATTCATCCCCCATCATTCTCCTTTAATCCAAACCTTTGCTTAAGTCCTTAGATTCTTCCATCATATCATTAATCTGCCAATATTTAGGAGTCTAATTCCCATTGCCATGGTTTATTAGAGGGATATTTGGTTGTGAAACATGATGATTAAGTCCTTCCTCCATTTCCCTATCTTCCATATTCCTCTTGCACTCTACACTTAGGGACAAGTTTCGTCCATTTTATCATTCATGGTCATTATCCTTTCTATGCTCATTCCTTACATTTCCACCTTTGATCTTGACAAGGTTAAGGATCTTCTTGAACATCATATATCTTATCCTATATGCTTTATCCATATCTTCCATACCATATCTTGCATCTTATCCATATTCCATCATTCTTACTAAATACATCATTTCTTCCTTTCCTTGGTCTTGATGAGGAATAGGGGCAAAATACTTGGGCCTTGTGTCTGTATCTTATCTAGTTGATCTTGATCATACCATTCATTATTTGTATCCTTTCTTTCTTCCATTCCATATCTCCTAACTTATCAAAATCCATGTCACCATGTCCCTTTGCAACCTTGAATCTTATCATATAAATCATATTTGAGATTAGCTGTAAAACATTATGCAATCCTCATATATTTTGCTAATCAATCATCAATATTATCGTACTTAGAGGAAATTATTGATCCTAAGTACTTATCATCATCATGTCTTATGGAATCAATCATTCCTCGCATCTTAATCAATCAACCATTATCATCTTTTGACAAGAGATATGTTGCTTCTATGACATGTTTAGCCGTGAATCTTTCATTTTAATCTATCATTTATCTATGGTTGCATTACCCCTATTGTGGGGAGTCTTTTTACTTAAATAAGTCATATCATCTCATTTCAACTTAAATATCTTGAAAAGTAAAAACAAAAAAACAAAAAATTCATAGAATCTGAAAAAGGTGCAAAAAAATCTCATGTACATATCTTGGAAAATGTGGTCGTGTCTCACCCTAGCTTGGAGGAAAAATCTTGAACTCACTAGGGAAAATAAATCTCGAGCTTAACCAAATAGAGAAAACAGTAGTATGCCACCACAAAAAACACAATGATCGAAACACAACCCAACATGAAACATCAATCACCATCGGGATAACAGCAAACATCCATATCATATCGAAAATCCAAAAATAGGTCAAAAAGTCAAAAATAGAGAGTCAAACTACATGGTCTCAACATGTATAATGTAGGCAACACTAATCTTTGATCAGCCCCCGAGGCCCCTAGGATAGGTCTTTAGGTTAGGTTTGGTCCAAAATCTCAGAAAATCATAAAAACATCAGAAAATAAAAATCCAAAAGGGATGATCTAATCTGAATAATGATTGAAATACTTTAAGCAAAGGTTAGATAGATGTACTTTTATCATTCTTATCATTTCTTTGGAGCAACTCAATGATGTATTGAACTAGAGAAGCTAAGAAGAAGAATGGTATTTTCTTTGTCTGTTGTCTGTTAATTAGTCATTATTATTGTGTGAATTGTTGCGAGACGTGCTCTAAAAAGTATCATTGATGACATTCCAATTCACATAAGAAAATGATTGATTCTTGTCTGTTTATGCAAGAAATGCTCAGGTCATCTCGGTTTAATTATACCTCGATGCTTGTCTTCACTTGCAATATCAAAAATCATAGAAGTCGTACTCAGGTCATCATGGTCTAAATTATACCATTGATGCTTGTACTCACTTTCAACATTTTAAAAGCTCTATGATGATACAAAGCACAATAAAAGTATTGTTAAGATGCCAATGCTTGTATATGTAGATTTGCATGGTTAAATTAGATTGCATTCATATTAGTTTTCATTCTGCATTATAGATTTTCCACATCGACTAATGATATCTATATCAACCTGCACCAGATGCAGAATCATGTCGCACATCTTTGGGAAGAACTCCAAAATCCTCCTATGATCATAACATATCACAAATCAACAATATTATTAATCAATCAGCCTATCAATTTAATCAGCTCTGGTGAGACTTTGATCAAATCTTGTGAGCGGCCATCATTGAACCTCACCTATCATGAGATCAATCAATCAATCTATTATTGAACCCCGCCTATCATGAGGTCAATCAATCAATCAATTATTGATCCTCGCCTATCATGAGGTCAATCAATCTATCTATCAATGAACCTCATATATCATGAGGTCAATCATCAATCTATCATTGATCCTCGCCTATCATAAGGTCAATCAATCAATCAATCATTGAATCTCACCTATCATGAGATCAATAAACTTCTAATCTATCAGGATCATCAATCAATATCGAATCAAAGGTTGACACGATCGAAAATCATCAAACATAAGGAGGCTTAATACAAATTCATCCAAGGCCAAACTTTCTACATTTTTAAATGGGAGATAAATTATTTCACCAACGAATCTTCATCAAATCATTGAAAAATCATAAAAAAAAATTGAAAAATCCAAAAATCATAAATTTATCTCCCAAGGGGGCATATATTCATTAATCACCTAAAAATCAATGTCTGGGGCATACTGAAATTTTTTCATCGATACTAGTAATAGGAACAAAATTTCTTTGAAGCAATGCATAAACACATCACTTCAAAGAGGGGCAAAATGGTTTGGAGAATCCAATTGATTAAATATGATTTATTTGATTAATTACCCTTAATTCCTCTTCTATTAAAATAAATAGAAATATTTATTTATATAACTCATCTTAAATTCTTCAATCTTTATTCTTTTATTTTTATCTTAATTAAATGAACAAATTTAACTTTGTTTTATTTAATTATCATAATTAAATTCATCTAATTTTAAATAAATAGAAATATTTATTTAAGTATTTCACATTCTAAATCTCATATTCTTCAATTTTAATTAAATATGCAACTTCAATAGTTTGTATTATTTAATTATCACATCATTCAACCTTAATTACTTAAACAAGGTTAAATACTTTGTTGTTTAATTATCTTGTCCCTTCTATATTTATTTAATAAACAAATCTCATAGTTTATTTTATTAAATTATTTATCCCCTTTTTACTAATTTGAATAAACAAAAATATTCAAATAAAAGCATAAATCAAATTTCCTCTATTCACTCACCAATAAAATTAGATTCTAATTAATTCAACTGGCATTCATGGGAAGCTTTGGAGACAAATTGGAGACAAATTTGAATTAATCTCTCAAATCTTCTTCCTTTGATTCTTCCTATCATCTTGCTTGATGTTTTCATGGGGAGAAACCATTCCCTTCATCAACTCCAGCTTCTTCATCTCTCACCATTCAATTCTCCAGATTGAATCCAAGCCTCTAATTTTCTGCCATTGTGCAAATGTGCTGTCGAAAAATCTATAAATACAACCTTTCAATACAAGAAATGCATCCCATCTTTGTGCAATCTTACTCTGCAGGAAAGAAATCAAGCATCAAGAATCATAGCAATAGCACTAGATTTCATGTCATGGTTGCATCATAGCTTCATGTCATCATATAGATTAAAGTAGTTTCCTTTTATCATTTAGATATTATCATATAGGATTAGATCATTTTATCTAGCATCATTCCATTCTTTAAATTGGCATTTTATCAGTCATATTTTCTTACTAAATCTGAGAGCTTCATGACTTAATAAATCTTTAGAGATAGGAAACAATGAGATGCTTTCAGTAGATTCTTGCTTTCGAATAGTTTATTTGTTGAATCTTCAATATAATGTTTCATTAAGAAGTGTATTTTACCCTTGTTACTTATTCACACTTACAAGGGACTTCTTTGATGCCTTTCTTGATGGATATAAAAGCTTCTAGTGCTTCTACAGTCCAATCTATTTTTTCTCCCTTCTTCAACATTTTGGATATAGGTTTAAAAATTTCAAAAAAATTTGACACAAATCTCCTAACAAAGTTAATTTGTCAAAAAAATGATTGAATAGATTTGACAGTTTTGGGAATGGGGATTATGCCTATGGCTTCTACTCTCTCAGGGTATATTCTAATTCCTTCTTTTGATACAATATGCCCCAAAAGCTTACCCTCTGTGATAACAAAGTGACATTTCTTAGGATTGAGACTGATACCATATTCCAAAGCCATGATTGAATATTCTCTCCAAGTGTTCTACATGGTCTTCTGCCCTTTTGGAATAAGCAATGAGGTCATCCTGATACACTACCATTATAGCATTGATTAATTCTGAAAATGCCACATCCATGGCTCTTTGGAAAGTTTCCCCTACATTTGTGAGACCGAATGGAATTCTCACATAAACATATGTCCCCCATGGCATAGTAAAATTTGTCTTGTATTGCTCAGACTCTTTAAATTTGACCTGATTATACCCAGAAAATCCATCCATCATTGACAACAACTCACATCCTATTAGTTTGTGCAATATGGCTTCCATATTTGGGAGCGGGTAATTATCTTTAAGGGAGGCAACATTTAAATTTATGAAGTTTACACACAGTCTAATATCCCTATTTTTCTTTCTTATTGGGACCAAGTTTGAGATCCATGTTGAATGTCTAATGGGCTTGATAATATCTCCTTCCCTGAGTTTTGCCAATTCCTCTTGAATTTTAGGCTTGAGAATTGGATTGATGGGTCTTTTTTTTTTTCTGAATAGTTTTGCATCTAGCTTTAATGGAATCTCATGTTGGAAAAGATCTTCTCTATATGCTTTAAGATACTCATAGGACCAAGTGAAGACATGCTTTTATTTTCTCAACAATGCAATCAATATTTTCCTGATTGTTGGACTTATCTTCTTTCCAATGTAAACTCTTTTCGGTGCTAAATCAGTCCCCATATTGATTTTTCAACATATTCTCTCTTTACTGGTGTCTGATACATGAGAGAACAATCATTTCCATCATATACCCTTTCTAGTGCCACAATTCCTTTGGTAAGTTTGTTAGTTTTAAGCTGCAAAACATTTTTTTCCAAATACAGTCTGTTTTCGATCTACTTCCTCAACAAATGAATTAAAGTAAATCTCCTGAGCTTCATACTAGTCTATGTAATGGAGAAACTTTATGAGATCAGTGTCATCATTGAAAACTTGCCAACTATAGATATAATCAGAGATAGTAGGCTTTGTTTTGAATTCAACTTGAGATACTCTAGATAGGGTGATATCATATTTTTTCAGGGCTATATTGGCTCAAGTTCTTGGACCTTTCAATCCACCCAATGGAAAAATCATCGAATAATTCAATTGTATCCCACACATAATTTCCATATTTTTTTAACCTTTTGTTTTTTGCAGCATATTTTGACCTGACTTATGAAACGATAACTCAGAGTCTCCAAGAATAGTTAGTAGTTTGATATTGTGTTTGACATCCATATTCAAACCAATTAGTAGGGCTTCATACTATGCTATATTATTTGTACATTTGAACATCAACAAAAATGAATAATTGAATGTAGTACCTTCAGGTGAGATAAATACTACCCCAACTCCATTGCCTTCCTGACTACACGCTCCATCCACATACATCTTCCATACACCATGTTGATCTTTTGAAACATGCTTATTAATTGGGTCAATATTCATTAATTCAGGTTGGGAAGGCTCTATCCTAAAACTCCCTATATCCACATCAGGGTATGTGCAGGATCATGATGGGCCAAAAAGTGGTAATATGTAAGTGATATGATGACCCATGTGGTTGACGACCTTTTTTTTACCCAAAATTGATGACATGAAAAGGGTTTTTAGAGGAGATTCTTAGCTTTCCACAAATATAAATTTAACTTTACTTTGAATTTAATAAATAATTATTATTCATTTTCTATTTGAATTACGACTAAAGTCCTGATTGATAGGTTGATTGAAAAACATCTATAAATTTCAAAGGGTATCACATTTTTTGAATCTGAAATACGCGTCACATTCTATGCTTCACATAATATAGGATTAAAAAAAAAAATTGAATTTCATGAAGTTTTGACCAAGTTAAAGTGGTTAGACGCATAATTTTTCATATTTTTTAAAAGTTGTAATAAAAAAATCATAATTAATTATTTACTTGGAAAAAAATTATAAAAAAATATGCATCACATCGGGACATGAGTCTTCTACTTATATATAAAATCTTATAAAAAAATATTATCATTTTATTGTGGTTAGGGTGGTAAGACAAACACCTACTTCTTATTTTTTCCTTGAAATTTAAGTACTATTGCATTGAAATTTCAAATTTTCACCAAATAGATTTTTTTAAATAAAAATAAACCTAGTAGTTTAGAAAGTACTCAATTTGCAACAGATTCTATTCTTACATATTTTTGAAATAATATAGTTAACTTATTCAAATTTTTATGTCAAGTTGCCTAACTTTGATTTTTTTGAATTTTATTGCCACTTAAGGGCCTATTTTTTCCATGATGATCCTGCACATGCCCATCACAGATGCAATTTAGCTTCTCTCGAGGAACATAATCCATAATCCAGTTCATCGTTGGTTCTCTATATAACTTGACCTCTTCACCATTGACTGGTATTGTGGCATATGACAAGTTAAACTATACATTTCCTCCAACTATTGCAGTCCATTGTCTTGACAAAAGCATTCCAAAATGAGGAGGTGTATCAATCACAATTATGTCAATATTATAAGTTGCTTGTGGACAAGCAACCAACTTCACCTCTACATCTTTCATAATTATTATCATTGGGACATGCCTACTATACATAGCATATAATTTCCCACCAGTAGTGTCTACCCACATGCCAAGTTATTTCATAACCTCTACTGGCATGATATTGATTGCAACACTTGAATCTATCATACAATTCCTTACCAGCTTATTATTTATGAGTAATGTAGTAAAGAAGGGATCAACTTGTGGAGGATTTATCAATAAATCACCTAGACAAACCTCAGGAACCTTTGCCTTTTCCTGCTTATTAGTGATCTTCTTGTTCTCAGAGTTTTTGTTTTTATCATTTCCATTAGATATTAATTGAATAGCACTATCCCTATACTCTTTTATCTTCATCATTTCTAATAATGGCACAAATTTTTTTACTTGAGGCAAGGCCTGTGTGAAATCAAAAGATGTATTTTTTTGTCTTGGTTATCTTCTTTTGCTCCAGTGGATCTTCTTTATTCCCCTCCTTTTCTATTTGGTTTGTGTCATCAGGATTTTCTTTATCTTTATGTAATTATTTACTTTCCTCCATCTGAACATGTTTTTTCTCATTCTTATCAGGCTACTTATTTTCTCTCCTTTTTGGTGCTCCAAGTGTTACTCCTTTATCTTTCACAAATATCCCTCTTGGAACACCCTCTTTTTTGTTTATTGTTCTAATTCTGAGCCTATAGTTACTTTTTGCTTGCTCAACTACAACAATAGTTAATTTTTTTTATCTCCTCTTCAGTAGGCTTCCTTATTCTACATCTACTTGGCTGAGATAGTGTACAGGGATAAGAATCATCATCAGTTTTGTCATAATCAGAAAAGACTTTTTGTTCTGCCATATGGACATTGTACCTTTGGTTATCAACATTATATTCATAGCCCCCTTTCTTCTGAAGATGAATATTCTTGCTCAATTGGATGGAGGGTGTGAGAGGTTAAATATATTGTATGATCCTCTTCTTCATTTTCCACCGGTATTTATTCTCCTTGTATTGACTGGGTTACAACACAATGATCATGAGAATGTGGCAAGTTTCAAATTTGAGACCAAGGGTTATTGTTAACCATGCATGCTCCTCTCTTCTTTAAAGGATCGAGATTTTCCTTATTCTTTGGCTTGTCCATTATGGGCATTCCATTCTTCCAATTTGTATTGTATGGAATATCATGTAGCCCTGATATTCCATTCCTATATGTGTTCTCTTGTCTATTTTTGAGGATTGTTTAAATTTTGGGGAACCCTAAGACTATCTCTTTTACCAATCATCCTTGTAGCCTTCCTATTTTTTTTGATAGTTAATGCTATTTTTTGAGCTTCAACTAGATTTCTAGGGTACCTATTTCTAATCTCATATCATGTCTTTGGGTCAAATGTTTTTAGATAAATACTCAATGTTGCAGGGTCTGCCAATTTAGACCCATGTGGTATCTTATTATGTAATTTGACGAACCTCTGGTTGAAGTCATAAACTGACTCATTTTGATATTTCTGGATACTTATCAACTCATGCAAGGCAAACTATGGTACACACTGATTCCCATACTTCTCAAGGAATTGATCATAAAACTCTTGAATGGAAGCAATAGAAGATGTTGGTAAATTGTTAAACCAATACCTAGATTCTCTAGTTAATGACATCATAAATAGCCTCATCTATACATCTTCATACTACATATATAGATCTTGAATGAAAGCATTAAAATTATTTAAGTGTTCCTCAGCTGTGACTGCACTACTTCCTGTAAATTTTGGGACAAGACCTCTCCAACTGCTATCCATAGGGTAGGGATATTTTTGGAATCCTGCTAAGTCAAATTGTCTGATCATAGTTGTGTAGTGTTGAGGAGGTGGGTTCTGAGGATGTTGATATTGGCATAATGGATTATTGTATTGTGTGTGGTGTGGTGGCACATATTGTTGGCCAGGGGGTGGTTGAGCATTTGGGTGTTGTGACAAATTTTTAGGTACAAAATTTGATGATCTGTATTGATTTCCTGATTGCTTTTGTGGTGCTTTTGGTGGTTTTGAAGGTCCTGCATTAGTATTCTTTTTCTTGTGAGGCGGTGTGTATTTAGGAAGATTAGCTATCTGAGTATCAAATTGGGCTCTCTGTAGCTTTAAATTCTAGAGTTCTTTTATCATTTGGAGCTTAGGTTCATATTCTACCTTCTTTCTTTCCAGTTCTTGTCTTTCATACTCCAACTATGCATTTAATTCTTCCTAAGTTATGTATTCATATTTTTCTTCAGAAGCTAAATTATCAATGAGTTCATTCTAAATCCTTTCGAGTAATTCCATTTTATGATCATATTCATGTTGTCACCTGACTCTTTTAGCCTCCAATCCAACCATGAATTATTTCTCTTTCTTAGGGGCTGACTGATAGAAAGGATTCATCTTTTCTTCAAGAGTGTGAGGTTCTCCAGATGAGCTATTTTCGTTTGTTAATGTATCATTACGATTATACTTCTCAAAGTGTGGTTTTGATGTCTTATCCTTATTTGTCAAGAACATTTCATCAGACACCTTCTTACACTTATCATTCTTATGTGTCCATTTTCTATTGTCATTAGGACCTTCTTTATATAGGGACCTTCTGCCATGCATGTTGTGAACTATTGTGATGGTCTAAACTCTAGGGTGGGTTGTTTCTGATGTATACTTTATTTTATCAGTCTCAATGCACTTATTCTTTCAGAGTCGCCGCTCACTTTTAAAGAAGTGAGAAAATTTTATAGTTCCTTGTTCTAAGTAGAGTCTTATGTAAGGTATTGACTCTATGATGAAGACCTGGATTCAAATTTGAGTCCCCAGTAGAGTCACCAATTTGTTAGGTCTCAAAAATGCTGGTTGAAAAACCACAAGAGGTTGCCAAGCTCTTGGAACATTTTAGGCTAAAAATAAAGGCCAGATGATGTACTTGAACCTTCTTCTCTTTAGGCTCTGCCAAACCTAGGTGGGTGTACCTATGTAAATGAAGTAGAATTAATTGTGTGATTCCTACTTGTGCAATCTATCCACAATGGCAATTGATAGTGGAGAGATGTGGTCCTAATTTGGTATAAATTATATAAGCAATATCAAGGTGAAACCTAATATATTCAGTTAACAGATGTAAGGTTTTGAATTTCTTTTTGATAAAATTAAATGATTAAATGGATAAGACCAATGCCTTGTTGGATAAATGGAGTCAAATGAAGATCTAGAGTGAACGACTTATATTGGTTGTAACTCAATTTTTTTGGCACACTAATATTGGTTTATAACTTGTATACATGTGCAAGGATCCAATTACCAAGATCTTCTTATTGATCCAAATGACCTCCATATTACTATGATTAATTAAAAGAATTTAATCCTTCCTTCAAAGAGTCAATTAACTCAACCACGCAAGAACAACAAATGTGCCTTGATAAATTGAAAATATCCTTGATATATCAATTTAAATAATAAAGAAATGCCAACCTTGGAGACAACAAGATAATATTCTTCAATTAATTCAACAAACAATCAATACCAATATGATGCCATAAAAGCAGAGATATTTCATTAACTTATTTAAAATGATGCTTATAACATGGTTTTTTGAAATGTAAGCATTATGATAGCATTTTTTTATCCATCCATCCCTATACGCCTGTTTCTTTCTCCTATATCTAATCTAATATCTTCTTTTGGTCTTGGTCTCTCTTATTTATATGAGAGGCAAAAAGATTTAGACCAAAGGACATGTCTTTAGATAACAAAACATAATTTTGAAATTAAACATAACTAAAGAAAAATAATCATAACATGTGTATCAATCCATTAATCTTCAAGTAAAATCCTGTGGTCATGTAAGACCTGCTCAAAGCTTTTACTGTATGATACTTTCTCTTTATAATGTATAGAATCAATCTTCATCAGAGCCCAAATATTTTTCCTGCCACTTATTGATTGTCAGATCACTCATCCATTTGAATTCTTGTACAACTACAAAATTTTTAAGGTGACTTTTCCATCTATTATCCAGGAGTTTGCTAACATCCACCACGAACTTTGTGTATCCACTATCTAGTATGACGATCCCATCAAGTAAAGTATGGAATTTGTTGAGATTGATCTCCCCATCGTCCTGTATATGTGTCAAGAATTTAGGAATCATCTAATCAAATTCTTCTCTCCATTCATCCATACCTTTTATCTGATTGTCATTTTTAAATATTGATGGGTTGAAGGTGTATTTAATGGAGTCAAATGCACTCCTCCTACTTTCCATTTTCTTCCTTATATCTACCAAATACTTGCACTCATCAATCACGCCTTTCACCATTTCTTGTGTAGGTTTGAGCCTTGATGGGGCATCTAGATCCCTGTTTGTAGCCTTGCATAGAGTGGTAAGTATGTGATAGGTGGGTTTCATTCTCTTTTGGACCTCTTCAAGGATAGGGGAGTTATCATTTATTTATTCCAAGGCTTTAATCAAATTGTTGTAGTTTTCATGTAATCCATTTATCTTCTCCTTCAATAGCCTGACTCTATGTTCTAGTATCTTCCTTAGAATCTCCATGATATGATGCTTGACATCCTCCATGTTATGTTTCTTCAGTTGATCAATTTCATCTTTCATTTGTTGTATATGTGGATCTTCTACCTAGATAGGGGGGTGAAAGACAATTAATTCATCCCCTCTCACTATGGTGGCCTACTACAACTGTTGTTTTAACTTTATATTTTAAATAAAAAAAAATTTCACCTCATCATTTGATAATTTCAATATTTTCTCATACTCATTAATCGTTTTCTCCATATTTTCAACTACATCCTTAGTGAACATTGCAAAATGCATGGTCATAGTGGTAGCGTCTATAGGAGTTGTATCCCTCATTGTTCTGACCATATCGAACCCCCTCATTTCTTGCACTACATCCAACATTTGAGGCTTCCTTGTACTTTTTTGTTTCATCCATAGAGCAAGTGTTTGGGTAGTAGGGTTATATCATGTTCCTAAGACACCTTCCTTTGAATCAAACTCTACCACCAACATGGGGTCCTCCGGTGTTCTGATTTGATCTAGAAGAAACACTTTGGATAGCTCCATCCCTGGTATAATTAGCATATCAATTTTTAATACCATTTCTCTTGCCTCCTGGGGGGTTACATTGATGTTATCAACTTTTAACTCTGCAAATGTCTGAGCCTGGATCTCGGTCTATTTTGATTCATCAGCTCCTATAAGATTGATTTTCAATCTATCATCAAATTGTTTCATCTTCATTTTAATCCAAAAGTCCTTAAATTCATTGGTATGGATATAAATATCATCTTCCATAAACCTTAGAGAGGCTACTACACTCTCATATTCTTGAATTTCATCAATTCCCTCCTATGAAAGCCTTATCTTAGGATCATGGGACTTTTGAATTCTCTATTGTTCTGCTACATCCTTCATTTCAGTCATAGCTATGACTTCTTCTTATTTTTCATCATCACTTGAGTCATATTCAACCAATGGCTCAATCTTCTATTTTTTAGCTTGTGGTTCATGAGTAGGAGATGGCTTGGGGATGGATGTGTAGGTGATTGGGGTGGAAACTGTGATGCAGATGCCTCATGTGATGGTTGGTGAGGTGTGGGAAGTGGAATCAACCCCTCATCTTGGGGAATTTTGTATAACTCATCAAATTTATCAAGGATCATCTGCATCCTTTTCAGGAGCTTAGGTTCATCAATGAAAAACCCTTTGAAACTTCTATCCTTCTCCTTCTTCTAATTTTCCCACTTCACTTTTGTTATCCACCTTTTTCTAGTCTGCAGTACATCAACAAAATACACCATATTTCTTATAGCATCCTCCTCAAGGTCAAATTCATGTGATATGGCCCTCTTTGTCAGCAAGGTTCTTCTAATCATGTTGATATGACCCTCTGGGTCACACACTCTTTCTTTTCTAGACTTGAGGGGATAGTTAACCCTCATGAAACTCTACAATTCTTCCAACATATCAAATCCAATGGCCAATTCTTCAAATACTGTCAAATTAGGTAAAAATGTCCCTCTCCTTTGATTCCTCATCAAATCATGTTCCATCCAAAGCATCTGCCACATGAATTCCAAAAAACATACCCTTGCAGGTAAAAACTTGGGCAAGATATGTGGTGTTTGGTTGCACCCATATACTTTGATAAGGGTGTGTTGTGGCATAAGGAACCAATCAACATAATTATGAGTACAACCCTGGTCTGGCTTATACTGTACAAGCCTCATTACTTTCATCAATGATTTAGGTAACCTTGGAATTGGGTAACCACGGGAATTTATCAATCTAACAACAAAATCATCTTGAAATACTACAAAATCACATTTTGTACATCTTCTATCCCAAATATAACACCAATTTTGTACAGGGAGTCTTACTCCACTATCTTGTGTACACAATTTCATTATTTTATTCCAATTCACTTCATTCTGATACAGGATTAAATGACACAATAAATAATATTTCCTAAAATTAATTGGGGCCTCAACTTCCCTAACTTGCAACAAACCCTCATGTATGTGTTCCTCAATCATGGATGTAAAATAAAACTCTACATTTGGATCAAAATGTTGAATTATCATAACCATTCTCATCAACCCTATTGGTATATTCTCCTCTGCATCTATCCCCAAGACCCGACACAATGCAAGATACGTATTCTTAAAATAAACCTAAAATCCTGAGGCTTTGAAGGGTTCCATTCTAGAGGAAGGCATGGAGAGTATTTTGTTATCAACACCTCTCTTCATGTGTAGGGGGAGCTCATCACTTAGGTATGTTCCTCTCAACCTCTTATACTCTTGCTCCAGTTTCACTAAATTCACCTCTGTTACGACTTGTTTATTCAAGTTAAAACACTTGATGATAGAATCTCTTGAGACATCAAATAATCACCCACCATTTGGAAGCCTAACAGTTTTGGTTGGGGCATGGTAGTTGTTATCAAGGGCTTTGATTAGCTCAATATCAATGAAAACATTAGGGACAATTAACTTAGCCAAATCTAGGATCCATGGGTTTGATGTCGGAACCTTGTCGTTCCTTTTCTGGTAGAAGTACCAATAGAGGTTCCAACCCGACTGAGGTATAATGGGGTCCCTACAGCCTTGAGCTAAGTCTCTGAAAAACTTTCTTAGGTCCCTTGTCCACTGAACCAGGCAACAAGGAAAGCAAACGGGGATTGCAATGATGGTTTACTGGTTTTGGCCTCATCCTTTTTAATTCCTCTTTCACTCTTCTTTGGTGCTATTTTATGAAATTCAAAGAGAGTGATGATCAAATCTTACTCGGTGATATAATTTTCCTTGAAGAATTCCCTTTACTTTCACACTTTGAGCTCATCTGCAACTTGGTTTTAGCTGTTGTGAATGAAAAATATCAACTTATTTCATGTATTTTAACATCGAGAGATGCATTTACTCCCGAATCAAATTCACATGATTTCAATCTTTGTATTGAGCTCAATTTTATATTTTGATGTTGACTGATGTGATTGGTGTGCTTTAGATGACCCAACAGTTGATTTATCACACTACTTGGTGTCACTTTTCACTCCCCTGTGGTACCATAGTGCCCCCTTAGTACATACATTCAATATACCGCTCTACCGCATATCACTTTTTTCTTTCTTGTGATACTGCGGTGTCTTCTTAGTACTCCTCTTTAGTATACCACTCTACCACAAACTATGTCTTAACCCCCCAAGGTATAGTGGTAAAGGGTGAAGGTTATAGTGTATAGTAGTGGCTCCCTTTACTGTCATACCACGAGCTGCTTTGTAATGAGCTGCGATAGAGAGGTATGATGTGTGGGTTATGAGGGATGGCCAATATAGTAGAGGTATTGCGGTAAAGGGAAAATTTGACTTTATGGATGGTGATAATGTGACTTTTTATGAAATGATATTGGGAATTTTGGATTTTAATTGATAAATTCCTTAGAATTTTTTATGAAAATTTTGGTTCCAATAGAAGGTATTTACCATCTTGCACACTTATTATAACCACATGAATCCATACAAGATAGGAGAGTAACACTCTAGGGTTTACATTTCACACAATAGTCATGGCCCATAACATAGCCAGCCACTTACAAGGCTAAACAATCATAAGGACCAAACATACAAATATACCCCCTCCTAGGCCTCTAGAAACCAACCTTTAACAACTTGACACAAATGACACCCTCTTTTAACAATTACAAAAACACTTAATCCAATAGCCAAGAGACATGTTTAATACAACAATTAATCACAACATTATAACCATGAAAACATTCCCTTAAATAAGACATTATTTTAACTCTCTTATCATTCATTTTAACTTAACCACATAATTCAATAGATAGATTTACTACCACAAATAACAATATTCTAATTAAATTACATAGCGATTTTACTAATCCACTATTATATAATTATAAAATAATCAATATTCACTTACTAATTAATCAAAAGAGAGTAATCTAAATCATTTACCTTTAATCTGAATCTTTTAAGTTAATTAAACTATTCCTAATATTTTACCCTCGCACTATATTAACATTCCCCTAATAACTATGTAATGTCCACTATTGTCTTATCTAAAATAAGAGGTAATTAATAGAATAAGTCAACAATATAAATTACTTCACTTGATTCTTGTAAATAACACATTTGATTAATGTAGACGTAATATAAATTATGAGTTAGACATTAGCAATATATGTGTCTTTCTTATCATGACCACAAAATATTAATTCACTTAACTAAAATCACAATTAATTTACCTATAACAAATTAAATACTCAATTTACCAATAGCTATCCAATTAAAATATTTTATTAAATAACATCTTTATTCCTTCTAAAACCTTCTTTTTTACTATTAACCAATATATAATATAATCTATAACAATTAATTACTCATTTTAATAATAATTATCGAGTTAAAATCTTTTATTAAATAACATTTTTATTTCTCAACTTTCTAAATTTCTTTTAAGAATAAAATTAGTTTTCTAATTAAACAATTGAAAGAGATGTAGTTTTTCCTATTTTTCTTGTTTTGTAATTTCAACAAGATTACATCTCAATTTTGACTAAATTACAAGACTAATTATTACTAACAAAAGAAACTAATTTAAAACTACTTAACTCCTCTTTGAATTTAATTATCTTCCTGATTTTTTTTCTGATTTTTTCAAAACGATGAGTTTTATGTTTAGTTTTATTGTTTTGTTTAGATTTTTTTTTTACTAGTTCAGAAGGATTCCAAAATGTTCATAGAGATATCTACATAA
Source organism: Sequoiadendron giganteum (assembly GCA_007115665.2). Lineage (NCBI taxonomy): Eukaryota > Viridiplantae > Streptophyta > Pinopsida > Cupressales > Cupressaceae > Sequoiadendron > Sequoiadendron giganteum. The sequence continues at coordinate 117,543,714 of CM021107.1, read as the reverse complement.
TAAAATAATTTACTTTTCCCAAACCCTCAAATATCAATCTAAACATTATAATAAGGTGTTAAATTAATCTCAAATGCTAATCTTCCATTGGCTGGTTATAGGGAGAAACAAAGGTATTTGAGCCATGGAGGAGCAGCCTGACAAAAGCCCTGTATGTCAACCATATCTCAAAAAATACGATCTATGTTTTTAAGATTTTTGGACCGTGATTAGAAGACAATAAGACCAAAAAACCCTTTAAATTTCTCACCAACCTAGTTCATACAAAAAGCATTATGAATGACACAATCAAGCTATTTTATTGGCAGGAAACATAAAAGATGAAGAATTAAAAATCCAATATCTTATGCTCAAAGGAAATGTAAAATGCACACACCAACAGCCAAGCACAAAATATTTATGGTGAAAGGCACAGAAAGAGACACACACAGGCAATTGAATGAGATTAACTATAGCCTTGATTCACAATTCATCATGCAGAAAACATAAACATTAATTTCAGAAGGTAAAGGGGGAAATCCATCAAACTGATTGCACACACAGGCAAGAAAATGTAAATGAAAGGTTAAAATCTAACCTGGATCCAATGCTTGGTATGAACAAAATGAATGTTGAGCCCAAAATTTCACTGGAAAACCCAATTTTTTCGAATCTAAAATTCCAAATTCCCAAAACCACCCTTTCCAACATAATCCAATCTCTCCAAATCCCCAATCCATTTTTCCAATAATACCTATTCCCCACACAAAAACAACATATGAAATCTTGCAAAACAAATTACTCCCTTCCCCCAAACAGAATGAAAAGTCTCCCCTAAGGAAAATATTTTTATAGGATACAAAGTTGTTCGAAGATTCCATGTCAAATATCTTTTTTTAGTAAATAACTAATTTTAATAATTATTTTTTACTACATGTAGCTGCATGAAAAACCTATTTATTTATCATATTATTTTTACTATTTACTAATTATAACAGTCCACTATAATTTTATTTTATTTTAATATTACACTATAAATTTGTTTTATTGTAAACTATGATTATTTATGCATGGTCAAAAAGCAAGACCTCAAGCAACACCGACTGACCAGTGACAAAATAGATAACACTGACACGGTATCGGGCTAGATACTCATCCTCTTTGAGGATGATGGCTAGGGTAGGGGACCAAGTTCTATCTCCAATCAACTGTTTCATTGGGTTTAGGGCACGTTCAAACCTTCCAATTCAGGTGGAGTTAATGCTCAGTACTTGCAACCTGCAACACACAAAATGATCATGCATATACATATACATATAATCAGGCACACCGTGAAAGGGAATTGCAGCGCCGCAAGGTACTCACAAGTGAGTGATGCGACACTGTCGCTTTCACCCAAACACATCAGAAAAACCATCAAGTAATCCTATCAACTCATAACAATAAGTTACATAACAATTAAGATAAGAACAACCACAAGATAATTGCATAATAGTCATGAAAAAATAATTACATAGTGCTCATGATAGGATTAGTCCTCATAAGTAAATAAAACCATATACTAATCATAAGATGTGCATAAAACCTCATTAGTATGCACCTTTAAATATCCCTATTATTTTACTTTCATCTCCAAGTTCCAAAGCCAAACTACCTGCACATCCACGGTGAAAATGGAGGGGCACTACACTTGATATTTTCCTTCTTATTTCAAATTTTCCCCTTCCTACAAGACTCACTACCCATTGAGAAAAAAAATAGGTAGAAGAGATTGCGGCACACAACCAAGTGTTGAACTGTTGCAAAATGCACCTACAATATGCTAGAATATAGTTCCATTGAGGCTCAAAATATAGACTCAAAACTCTTCATATTGATTTGACTTAATTCTCTATTTTGTTCTGCATTTGCACTAACTTCACATAATTCACATTCACTAACTCATTTCCCATGTCATCTTCTTCAAAATATTGAAAAAGATCTAACTTATATATCCACTTCACTCATAACATCAATTAGGTTGACCCAATTAGATGCACCATTTGAAGTATACAAAATATGACTTGTTGACTCAAGATCTATCCACACACGCTTTGCACCAAGACTCAAATCTCAAAACACTTTGAAATAGGTTTTCATGGACCCAAAATATATCCAACATTACTCCATAATACTTATTTAAGCTTCACATACCTTTAAACTTATTAGGTCAGCATCGAAGGAGACCTAATTCAAAAATTCTCCAACTGTGTACCCATATTCAAACACACGTAGCTCAGAACATCATGCCAACTGAAATTCACACTTATCTAACATATTTCAACACTTCCATAACTCCGCAAAGCCAAAAACCAATCTATGGAGAAGTGTGGACTCATCTACTCATATGTACACCAAACTGGAAATATTTGAAGCTACTAAGCTAAACTTCTATTTCTCATAACTCCAAAACCATAAACGAAAACAAGCTAAAATTATAGAATTAAGTTCTTCTACTAGCCAAAAAAATTATACTAGAAGCACAAAGAAAACTATTCAATAGCAAACCATTGCAAACCCAATTACCAGATCTCCTATTCACAAAATCACTAGTCTTATCACAGTCAATTTTCATCCACATGGGATCAAACCTTCTTGCAAAATTGCCTTATGCAAACATCCTTAAACATGTTTAAAGCTAACCCAAATGATCTACACCATGATCTCCAAAGCAAGATACAATGTTGACATCATTGACAACACTACAATGTACAATATTATACCTTGTGCTTATCCCACATGCTCATGTTGCCAACAATAGCATCATTTATTACCATTAATCGTCATTTATCACATCATTAATTAATTATTAATTTTTAATAAGATAAATGATAATTAATTAATGATGTGATAAATGATGATTAATGGTAATACATGATAAATGTGATGATTAATATTAATAATGATATAGTAAACTAATGTGATTAATGATTAGTGGATGATATGATGATGGTTTGATGGTTAGATGAATAATTTTAGTGCCTACAAAAATGACATTAGTATGTAAATTATCTTCATAACGGATGAGGTTTATATACCTAACAAATGGGTATATGAAACTTGGTCTTTTTGTCTACATCTATTATGGTATATCCTTATTTTTAGGTTTTTTAATTATTGCTTGAAATTTAAAATATGGTAGGGTGACTATCTTAGCCAAAGGTCCTTTATTTTGGGGACAAATTTCGCTTTATACGAAGTTTGTTGGTTGCTTGGATTTAATCCCATATCTAATTTTTTTAGGTCAACACTATTTTGGGCTTGTTTGTAGAATTTACCTTTACATTTTTGGATTGATATTTTGGATGGTATTGATAATGAGCTAAGAAGGCTTATAATAATCTCTAGAGGTACTCATTTGTGCGTGTATAGTATATATGCCTATATCTTGGTAGATATGGATCTATATGCATTTGCTAGAGGAAACATGCTTGCACATGAGTGAGAATGAAAGAAATTGTTAAACTACAAAAAAATATCATTTAGATGTTGGAATTGTTATGGAGTTGGCCAACTATCAAATTTATGCTTGGAAATTAAAAATATACAAAAGTTGGTCTAGCTCCATGTGAACAAAAGATGTTTATGAAGTTCTAGTAGGTTGAACATTTTATGTCTAAAATTCCTATTAATATTTAAGGAAATAGTGATACTTGGGGAATGGAGTTTATTCAACTAAGCATTTCAAGATTATCAATTTCTTAGAAATAGTGGAGCATCTAATTGAGTTTTCCTTGCATGACTCTTTCTTGTCTCCACTTGAAGAATTTGCAAGCTCTAGATGTCTCTATGAAGATGAATGAGGTGAATGATAATTTTATTCATGATGTTGAGGACTTCGTTTTGGATGAAGGTTTAAAGGATTTAGGTGAAACAACTATGTTGGGAAAAACCAGATTTAATTCAAAAGTAGATATATTAAATCTCACGATACCAATCCTATTTCCCCTTACATAAGCACTTCATAGAATGGTGAGATGCTCCCCTTATAAGTACATTACGGAGAATGGAAACCTAAAGTTGTGAGTTTAAGCTTTTTTTGGAGGGATCATGTTTAGGAAATCATATGCATGAAGCACTTTAGAGGGTATCAAGGAAATTCTCTCCCACAAGGATCAAGATGATAATGATGCTAGGTTAGATGGTTGGAATTTAGTGTCACACAAAAAAGCTAAATTTAAAAAGGAATGTGAGATCTTATGGTCATAAGAGATGTTATGAGTTAGTGTAGGGATTATAAGTGGAATTTGAAGTATTAGCTTGTTATCTTTTTGATGTCTTTATATTGTTTGTTTTATGTATCTTGCTATTCATTTTCAACCTTATTACTATTGACCCTTTTCTTAATTCTTTTGTTATTTGACGGATTTTGAATTATATACTTGTGATTATTTTTATTCAAAATTTTCAAACACTTTGAGAATCTGACCTTTATCTTTAACCCAATCACAAAAATGATTTCAAAATAAAATTTCTAACATTATAGTTGACTGTGTTCCTTCCTTATGACCTTTAGCCCTTTACAGTAGTACATCTAATTAAATTTTGATCGATGTATTAATTACCTTATACTGAACAAACTAAAAGCAAGATACTAAGTTGACTCAATCTTAACAACTCCATTTAGTTTCCATTAAAATTTTAATGGATGACAAGATAATTTATTTGATTCCAATCCCCCAACCCGCACCTATCATACACAATTAAAAAACAAAACAAAAAACGTTCATCAACCCAGAAGCACGTGAAAAAATTCATTCGACAGATTTTCTTCAGTAGTAAACAGGCATTTAAAAAAATTAAGGCGGTCTTCCACTGGAGGAATTGAAATTAGGTACAAGAGTTGGTGGTGGATTCCTCAAATCAATTTCTCACGCTCCAGATCCTACGGAGAAAATGGGTGGTCGGTTCTTATAAGACACAGAAAAGAAAGCACATGTACAATATCGGACGATTTCGATTGTTTGATTTGAATAAGATAATGTCCATTCATGTTTAACTACTACAATTGTTCAGCTTTACCGATCATCTTTTACCCACTACCTACTTTGGATTGTGTGTGAAATTATATATTTGGAGGCTTTTACTGTTAGGAAGGTTCAGATTGCTGATGAAATCAAATCACCATTTTCCAGTTATTCGAAGAGACGCAAAATTAGCATAATCTCCTCTCAATCTCTTATTGAGGATTACCTCCTTTATTGACACTTTCTTTTGGGCTCCCTTACAAAGAAGAATGAAAAATTCCACCCGTATTTTCTGTATTTCTTTCCAGTATTGAGATGCGGAGCAGAGAACACAACTACTCGCTGCCTGAATTATATCAAAATTTAGCCTGGAGATGGTAAAACCGGGTTACATTTTAAGCAGCGTACTTCTTCTGTGAAATTTGGCGATGATGGAAAACAATGATAAAGACGAGAAGGGGTGAATCAATGCCTTAAACATGGAGATGAATGAGAGGGAATATTATTACAAATAGGACAATGATAGACCCTTCCGTGAGTATGAGGCGTTTCCTCAAGTGAATGTAAGTCATGTGGGTTCACTTGTGCCAGTCACAACATATACGTTGAAAGGGCAGACGACCCTCTCTAGACTTCTGCTTGGAGTTGAAGAAAGCGGCCTTCATTTACTTTCTGCCTCCTTTTTCGCCCACAATGAGAAAGTTTTCACACTGTTCATTGCAAGTTGGTGTTTACATGTCTCCAAAATGAATCACACGGATAAACATAATTTCGGCAATACATTAGCCACAGTGGTTATCTAGTGACTCAAGACTATAAAATCATAAAGTAAAAGTGGGAGGCCTCATTGTAATAATAGAAGAAATAGAATATACGCATTCTAGAGATGCAGAGGGTCAACATCCTCTAGAACGTAAAATGGTAAAAAAAAATTACGCAATCAAATTTAAAAATTTCGTTGCAAAATCATTATGGATTGTGGAAACTTGATATCTCTGTTTGAACTATGTTAAATGGTCAGTGAATAAGTGAATCTTAATTGAGAAAGAAGGAATATTGACAACTAAGCTAAGATATACACATCATCTAAAAAAGCTACTAGCTTGGGTAGAGAGGATTCCACATGCCTAAGATCCATAAGAATGTCAACATTGTTAATAGTGCCAAGATCAGAAAGTTCTGGAAGAGAGGCCATGACATCCTAAGGAAAAAGGGATATTAGGGATATAGGACAATAAATAAACTCATAAGCTTGGATCAAGGCTACTAGTGAGGCCATATGGGGATGGGGATGGATACAAACGTAAGGGTGTTTGTGTTAAGGGAATTAGGGAATTAGGGAGGGAAGGTTGATGGACATGAATGACCAAGAGTAGCAAGGAAGGAGTATGAACATAGATGATTAGAATAAAAGTAGTAAGGATAGAGTTAGGAATGACCCTAATAATATAGAAGTTAATTAGCATTTTGGTATAGGAGGAATGTTTGGTGCCTATGAAATAGTAGGAGCTAGAGAGGATTGGATCATTAAAAATAATTATCTTAATTTTCAAATCTTTTTCCATCATGGCATTTTTTGTTCGATTGAGGTTGAGAAGTGAGTTGAGATGGAGGTGTTGGAAGTTGATTGGTTGTAATAAGGAGGTTGATGCTTACACAAATACTTTAGGAATTATGTTACAATGTATCCATAACTAGTTTTATATTTATCTTCAATTTATGAAGGCTACAAGTAGATAGGAAAGATGAATGATATAGTTTAAATATAGCCTCCATATTTTATATGAACTAGTTAATGACAAGGCTAGTTGTAATGGGAGATAAAGTAGAAATATTAATAGTGGTAGCATTCAAGAAAGGGTTGACTAGGAATAGATGGTCAAGTCAAGTAGCTAAAAGCTAGAGGCTAAAGAGTCAAAACATAACCATATGTAGAAATAGGGTAGATAGGAAACCCATGAATGTGATAGAGAGTCTTTCATACTAAATAGTTCTAAGAATTTTTAACATATAAATGGTAGTGTTATTATGGAAGTGAGAATTGGGAGTGGGTATGGATATAGAAATTTGTGTCTATGACAAGAGATAACTAGTCTCATGTTAGGTTCACCAAAAAAATGGAGAAATTTTAATCTACTTAAGACATATTAAATAGTATTAATTGTATACCTTTCAATAGTGTTCGAACTATCTACTTTCTCAATAATCTAGTTTACTTAAAACAAATTGAGATACAATTGATATTTTCATATTTTAATGTAAATGAAAAAATAATATTCCCAACTAAAGGAATTGATAAATCTAGTAAACTAATTATTCATAAAGAACACATAATGACTATGATTGATAAAAGTGGAAATCTAGAATAGATAGTAATAATTTCAAATCATACATTTAATTGGGATGAATCAATGTTACTAGATTCTACCATGTTTTTTTTGTCATTTGTATAGGCGCTCTATCATCAAAAGTAAATAGATATGTTCACACCTCATTTTAAATCCCCTAGTTTAAATATTTATTAATGATTAAGAATTTGTTCAAGGTGAGAAAAATAAAATTTTAAATATCACATTATGGTTGCATGATATTATGACAATGAATATTTCATTATCTTTGTAGAATCTTTAGTTAATATGATATATTTAATTTGCATATTATTGATACCTATTTGTCAAATGAAAGTTAATATTTGATTTGATTCGATACTAAGATCGAAATATGGACTAGCTACTATTGTACTGACTTGAGATAGATGTAAGACATCATTTTATTATAGTTGACATGTTGAGGGAGAGTATCTGTAAGAGAGGGGGGCCAACCACGTCAAGCCCCTAGGTCATGGAGGGTCAAGAGAAGCAAGTTTCCCTAACTTACCTCAGCTTAAGGGAGTGTTAGGAAGTGTTGGACAAGAATGATGAGGACTATGAGGACCTTCGATCAATTTGTAGACCCGAGACTCAAAATGAGGCTAGGAGAGTCAGTTTTCAGGGTCAACTCTGTGTCTCAGAGAGCTCTTTGTTTGAGGACAAAAATGTGGCTCTGGGATGACAACACGACAAACTGGCGTCTCTTAGGTGTGCTGGCATCCATACAACTAGAGGACCAAAAAGACAAGGTCAAACACTGGAAAATGGACTAACGGCCTAGCTAATGGCTTTAGGGGAACAAAATAACACTATGAAATAAGAAATGTATAGGCGAATGTGATAAAACAAGTAGATTAATGCTAGGGTGACAAGAATGATCAAATAAAAAAGCCTGTTCGTCAGCTAGCTCCAAGATACTTCCACCTGCACATAAGAGAGAGAGAGAGAGAGAGAGAGAGAGAGAGAGAGAAGTTGTTGGGGGGTTGTATAGGGGTCTGCCTCAATCAGACCCCCGTTTTGGTGTTTTCACCTCTATAGACAACCAAGTTTGCAATGATAGAGAAATAGTATGGTAAAGAAAGGAATGAAGCAAAGAACACTAAAAAACTACAAAACAATAGTGTGCTTACTCAACCAAATAATAGAGGAGAGGAGTAGAAATCTTACCACCTCCACCAAGAACACTCAAGGCAAATGTGGGATAAAATGAGAGGACTCAAGCCTCTGATGTAATGGTGTTGTTCCACACTTTTTCTACTAAGTTGATAGAGTGATATAGTTATTGCTATAGAGTGCAAGAGTGTTGCTTGAATTCTTAAAGTGAATGCTAGAATGCTTGGAGAGTGATCAAGTTCAGTGCTTAGAGCCTCAAATGGAAGGAGTGAATTTAAAGGAGGAATGAAGAAAGTGACCATATTCAGGTCGGTCAGCCGAAGAGGGCATTACAAATTGACCCCCAATGGGAAGTGTAACGCCTCTGCAGGCTCCAGCTATAGGAATCTATCAAAGATGTAAGTGGGATGCGAGGACGTCTGTACATTGCGTGAGCATCCCCAACAGTTAGTCATCTACCGATGCTCAAAACACACACCAAGTGGACCAAAGGGAGTGGGCTTGTGTGGAATTTAGCCTTCAAATTTGGTTTTCCAAAGTGTGGAAGGGTAAAATGGGAATTTTCCTAAGGGGTGCAAATTTGCTCATATACATTTTTCCCCCACTTTAGCGAGCATGAATTCTAATGAGTGCTTCGGTAAAGTAAATCAAAGAATCGTTAGGGTTATAAATGTATACCTGAACCATCGAGGAAGCAAATCGCGATCTGGAAAACCCAAGAGTGCAGGACAAGCAAATGAATTCATAGCTCTACAGAACTATGAAGCTGAAGAATGAAAGCGCCTTACAAGCCTGCAGACTTGCAAGGAAGGTATCCTCTATGAACTTTCACATGAAGGAAACTGAGAAAAGTGCCTTATAGATCCGCATACCTACAAGGAAGGTATCCTCTAAGAACTCTCACATGAAGGAAACCAAGAAAAGCGCCTTACAAACCCATAGACCTACAAGGAAGGTATCCTCCAAGAACTCTCACATGAAGGAAACCGAGAAAAGTTCCTTATACACCCAAAGACCTGGAAGGAAGGTATCCTCCAAGAACTCTCACATGAAGGAAATCAAGAAAAGAGGACTTCATAGAGTCAAAAAGTAGCTTCACGGGTGCACCCATGAAGCGACATATTTACCCACAGATAGAACATGTTAGAAAGCGACCACACAAGAAAGTAAGCGGACAATCACACAAACCATCGACAAGTTGGAAAATTTTCAAAGGGGTCCTTCGAGAACCCTTCAAAATGAGGGGTCCACTCAAGGGACGTATTGTTTGAAAAGCGAGGTCTAGTTAGGCTGCTCCCAAGCTAGATGCAAAGATATGAAATTAGCCTAGTCGGGCTACCCCCAAGCTAGACACCAAGATAGAGTTCTAGTTGGGTTGCTCACAAGCTAGACGCCATGGAATTCTTTTGAGAGAAAAAAATTTGAAGGAGTCCCACAGGAACCCAACGTAAAAAGAGAGAGGGTCAACTCAAGGGATGCGCTATTCGAAATTTAGTGTCTTCTTTCTCGAATCGATTCATCATCAAGGAATCTTTCTGAAAGATGTTCACTTCATCAAATAATTTGAAAGGAAGAATATGCTCCCATGCGAGGGGAAGCTCAAAGTTGTTCCCACTTCAGAGGAAGGTTCTCAAGTTCTTTCTTTATGAACTCATGTTGAAGGAAACATGTTCCATTAGGGTTCCAAGTTAAGAATGCAATCCTTAAAAACAAATGTGTAAAGATTCTTAAGAAAATATTTGTTGACAACGAATGCATTTTCCAAAGATCAAAGTGATGTAAGGGTGGTGTTGTCACACATGAGAGGGACAACTCAAGCAAAAAAGAGAGAAAGATAAAAAAAAAACAAAAAGGAAAGAGAACATGAATAAAGGGCATAGGGGTAGCCTGATCTTTCGGGGTCAGAACTGCTCATAAATATATATAAGTATAGTAATAGTATATAAATAAATTGTCATCAACCCCCTACTATAGCAGGCCATGTGAAGAATGCACGAGAAGACAAAGTAAAAATTAAAAAAATGGGTCAACATGGAAGGAAGCTTAAATGCCCCCAATGCTTTGCATCATCCCCAATTTTTTGAAAGTCCATCACAAACATGGAAGAATGATGATACAAATAGAAGAAGGTTTACAACACAAACACCACGCCTGTATCCAAATACCAACAAGGGTGATGAGGGTCATACAAGCACACATAGCACAATTACAAGGCAACACATCATAACACACACACATCTAATCTAAAGATAAAGAAGAGGCCTCCCTCTGACACTGATCAACCAAGAGCTCATCAGCTTCCCGCTCTACATCATCATAGGGGGAAGGAGGATGAGCTTGTTGTGTTTGTGAATATGTGGACTAACTAAAAAACCAAACAAACACACCAATGTGACATTATATTAAAGAAATCAAAGTTAAAGAGAAGCAAACTCTAAACACAACCATTTCTTTAAAGACGTCCCATTGTCCTTTATCTCTAAGGATTCGATTGTAAGTTGCTGGCTCTTAGTTGGTGTAAGCAGTAGCTTGGCTGAATGACAACTTAGAGAACGAGATTATGCAATATGCATTTATATTGCTAAATGATATGAGATGATTAAGCTAAGATATGAAACTAAAATGCTATGAAAGATAAGATGCTATGCTCAAGAAAACAAGATTGTTAAATGCTAGATAAATGCAACTATAATGCTCACGCTATATTCGCTAGAATGCAAGATCTAAGATCCTTTTCAAAGCACAAAGAGGTTGTATTTATAGAGTTTTGGAGGCAAAAGCCTAGTTGGAAAATATCGACGGTTGAGATTCAAGCCTGTCAAGATGAACAGTGAAAGATTGGGAAGTTGGGAAAAAGATGGAAGCTAGAGAGAAAAATGGGAGATGTTTCCTCCTACACAACCCCTTCCATTCAAAAATGAAGGAAAGTTATCATTTGGCCATTTTAGTTATGAGGAGTTAGTTCGTAGTTGAGGATAAATTCATAATTAAATAATTAAGTTAGTTAATTATATGTGACAATGAATTTAGAAGTTTCCATAATTAAATAATTAATATTTAATTATGTGTGAGAGATGAAAATGGAAGTTAATTAAATATTTAGAATATTTAATTATGTGTGAAGTGAGGAAGTGTTTAACTAAATATTTAGAATATTCAATTAAATGTGAAGTGAAGAATTATAAATAATGGATTTGGAACAACATTCTTTATTTGAATTTTAAATTGAAACTTATGATAATTAATATAAATAAATTATAAATTTTATTTAATTAATTAAGAGGAAGATGGAAAATGGTAATAATTAAATAATTTTATTTATTTAATTAAATTAGAAGAATTTAGAAAGTGAGCGATATAAATAAATAATTAAATTTATTTATATGTAGATGAGTTTAGAAGATTAATTAAATAATTCATATTTAATTAATTAGCAGGCTTGATTTAATGTGACCATTTTTAGATGTATACATTTTTCCCATATTTGAAATGATGTGTTTTACGCATTGCTTCAAAGAAAAATTCAAATAATTTTTTTTTTGCCCCAGACTTTGAAAAATTGACTGATGATGCTATATGCCCCCTTGGGAGATAAATCATGAATTTGAAGATTTTGATGATGATTTGAAGATTTTGAAAGATTTGAAGTTGTTTCACCGATTTATCTCCCAAAATAGCACTCCGCGTGGTGAAAATACAAATAACCCTACCTTATTTACCCCCTTAAAAGGTGGAAAAAGGAAAAAGTCATTGTCATTTGAACAATTGCATTTGGTAAAAATAGAGCTCTACGAGAGGAGAAATCGAGATGTCGATCCATTATGAGGGCCATAAATTTGAGCGGGTTCAACGTCATCAACAACTAGCAACGTATGGACCTCCGGTAAGATCAAAAAACCTTTCCTTGTGAATTTTTGATGAATTTCGTTTGAATTTTTGATTTTTTTTTCAAATTTGAAATTCAGTTTTAGCACATAAGAACACATTTTAGTGCATACGAGCCTTTGTTTAGCACATAGGATAGCTAGAATAGTGCATCTAGGATATTGCATCCAAGCCACAGAGTAGCCCGTTTAGGTGATAGATTAACGCATTAACTGATTTAGCACATAGGTTTAAAGCTCGCGTAGGATGTTCATTTAGCGCATAGATTGAGGGCTTTAGCGCATTTGCTAGATTAGCGCATAGATTTGATAGTCTAGCACATTGACCTGATAGAGTAGCACGTATGATGGATTAGCGCATTTAGCCTCTGTTTTAGCACATTCATGGATAAACTAGCACTTTTGTTGATTTAGCGCATCCATGAAATTTAGCTGATTTTGAATTTTGGAGGAACAATTGATGATTGCTTGATGTTCATTGCTATATTAGACAACTAATTTGATGAATTTGAGTAGCATCAAGGTTGACTGATTTTATTTTGATGATGATCTAATAAATTTGTTCTCATGTTGAAAACAAATAGTAAAATGATTGTTGATTATGATAAATTTGCTTTCCGATATGAAAAACAAATAGTAAAGATGATGATGTGAGCCTATTGGTTGATAAATTTGTCTTCCTCCTTGATGAAAAAAAAATAGTAGAGATGACAAATTTGTCTTCGTGCTTGAAAAAAAATAGTAATGATAATCTGATATGTTGCTAATGTTGATTTTGATGATTCTGATAAATTTGTTTTCATGTTAGATGAAAAAAAAATGATTGATTTTTCTTCTGATAAATTTGCTTTCTGAAATGAAAAACAAATAGTAATGATGATATGATTTTCTTACCTGATATGATTTGACATGATTGCTGGATTTTCTGATTGATTGATACGGATATGATGTATAAGAGGATTTTAAAATCCTCCAGATTAGATAGAGGTTTCCCCACACATGGGAGATGATTCCTAGATTGTCCTAGCTGGAGGTTGGGGTTATTGCTAAATTTGGTTTGGGTTCACTTACGAGGATCCCACAGTATAGGGTCAACAAGGTACTATTGACTGCTTTAGTCGAGCGATGGAATAGTGAGCATAACACTTTTCACTTGCCAACTGGAGAGATCACCATCACACTCGAGGATGTGTACAAGATTCTAGGGATCCCAATAGTAGGCGAGATTGTGGTCTATAACCACAAGGAGATTGGGGGTACTGAGGCACTACAAAGAGTATTTCAGGATCCGCACATTTTCAAATATGAGATCCCTTGGAGGGAGATGATCGAGGGTTATGCCCCACTTCCTTCAGTTTTGGTAGGCTTCATTGGTGGCTTCCTATGTCCTGACCGTAGGTCGAAGGGACTCTTGGTTGGTTGGGGTTGAGTATTGGAGGACATGATCCTTCATCAGACTAGATATGCATGGGGTTCCTATATGTTAGCCCATCTAGATACCATGATCTACATCAGGTGGTATATACAAATGAGAAGAGTATATCTTTCGAGGTAATGTTGCTACAAATTTGGGCATGGGAGCATATTGCTATCACCCACCCCTTTGTAGAGAGAGATCATCCTATTGGGCACCCATATGTTTATGCTTACCCAGGTCCACTTGTCTAGCCTAAGTTGGGCAAGTTGGAGTACTGGCAGCGGGTACTCGACGACATGGATATAGTGATTTGGAGGCCCTATGTTAATTGTGAGGCCTGGGATGAGGATGATATTGAGCTGCCCTTCTGTGGTATATCTAGATATATGATTGGACATACCCCTTTCATCATTGAAAGGGTTTTGATTATGAGGGTACTGAGACAATTCGACCGGGTATAGGTGATTCCATAGGGCATCATGCACTATGCTAGACGACATGAGGATGTGGCAGAGTGGGGTCTATTTATCCCCTATGAGGTAGCCAAGGAAGAGTACCTAGGCCTATAACTAGATTTTTCGGATTACAAGTCAGATATAACAGATGCACAAATGACTAAGGAGTATGCAACATACTTTCACACATATCCAGTCTCAAGGCTGACTAGTCCATATGAGCCAGCCCCATTATTAGATGGACCAACATTACAATGGGCACGATGATAGCTATAGGAAGGGGCACAGGCAAAGTAGCCCACCAGAGGAGGAGGAGAGGATGTGGGTGGCGGTGTAGATATGGACATTGATATAGATGAGGGGGAGGAGACCAACGATGATGATGATGATGATGATGATGATGATGATGATGATGATGATGGGGATGACGAGGGTGGTGGGGAGAGATTATTTTTTAATGTTCCATTCAGGACTAGGCCTAGGACAGTGAGATTAGTGGAGCGGCAAGCTGTAGGCCCTTCACACATTATCATCAGGGCGCCATCATGAGAGCAATAGGGATAGATTGACACCTTGTAGACATAGGTAGAGGCTCTCCAAAGCCAGCTAGCACAAGCTCATATGACTATTGCACAGTTAGAGGCGTAGATGGTGTAGCCACCATCCCCAAACCCACAGACTGCCTAGTTGATAGCAGAGAGGGATACATTCAGACAACACTACCAGTAGGAAGAGGGCATAGCTTAGAGATTGTTGAGATCAGTGCAGGGTACCTCTATCAGAGAAGTTGTCACAAAGGGACTAGAGACTGCCAGAGAATGTGAGTTTTACCGGATGAGATATCATGAGGCAGTGACTCCTGAGTAGCGAATAGGCTACACTCAGTCATGCACCAGATCTCGCACCCATTCATGCAGTCACACTAGGAGTGCTACCAAGAGTGTGGGTTAGCCTGTCAGATGAGAGATAGGTGGTACCAGTGGTAGAGATCTAGTGAGACCTAATACTTTCGGCGACAACATCAATCATGGTCCTCACACAGATGCTCCTCAATGATGATTTTGTATACTTTATTTTTGTCATATTTTATGTATCTCTATTGGACATTTGATATCATTGTACCCTTGGACATTTATTTTTGATGAGATATGATATGCATCGATGTTTTCGATATGCATGTGTCTTTGATTATGCTATGATGGATGTTTATGTATGCATTTTTACTTCTATATGGTTATGATGATGCATTTTTATGGACGATGATATTTGCATGATGCTATCTATCTTATGATGTTATGATGATGATGATGTTTATGAATGTGAATGCATTTTTATGACGTATGGTCGCAAAACTGATGAAATTGATGAAAAAAAATGATGAAATGGATGGAAAAATGATGAAATGGATGTATTTTATTCCTTTTGATGTATATTTATGAAAATGATGTAATGATATGGATGTGTTAAATGCAAAATGAAAGTGATAATGAAAATTCCATGGCAATGATGATGAATGAATGATAAAATGATGTGAAAATATGATATTGATGATAATGGATAATACGATATGTTAAACGATAATGAAATGATGAGATGAAAAATGATGTGCAAATGTTAATGAACATGCAAATGATGATTTGAAAATGATAATATGCAAGTGATGTGAAATGATATGAAATGATGAGATGATAAATGATGTGCAAGATAACGGTAATGAATGATAGATAAAATGATGTGAATAATGAAAATAATGATAATGAAAAATGAAAATGATATGAAAATTGATGATATATGATATGAACTATAAATGTAAAATGAATGATACATGTTTTATGAAAATGTCATGAAAATGAATACTAAATGATATGAATCCATTGGTAAAAATGATAATGATAATGAATTGATATGAATAGATGTGAAAAATAACATGAGACTAATACAAATAATGATATGATATGATATTGAAAACGATGAGATGCAAAAAATAACGCAAAATGATAATGCAAAGATGAAAATGATAATGCAAAAAAAATGGAATGCAAAATGATAATGAAATTAATAATGATAATGCTATGAAGATGAAAATGAAATGAAAGTGAATATTAAATGATATGGAACTAATGGTAAAAATGATAATAAAGATGAAACGATATGATAACTCAAATGAAAATGCAAGACGATATATGAAAATGAAATGAATGATTGATAAAATGACATGAAAATGATATGAAGATGATGTGAATCGAAAATGATATGAAAATCATAATGCAAATGATGTAAAAAGATGATATGAAAATGATATGCAACTAATCATGCTAATGATAATGATATGAAAATGATTTTTTTGTAAATGTCCAAGTGTACTCAATCTTTGCTTCAAAAGAGATATGTATCTTTGCCATCCTCCAAAAGATATTATAGAACCAAAAAATGAATGCAATCTATATGAATCATGCAATCCTAATTATGCAAAATGAACTACACCTTGTTGTCATTCTGTGAGCTAATTTTATGCTTCATTATCATCATCAAACCTTTTGATATGTTGAAAGTTAGTACAAGCATCATAGGGTAAATCTGCTCTGATAATGACCCGAGTATAACTTTCATGATGTTTGATATAGCAAGTTAATACAAGCATCAAGGTATAATTGAACCGAGATGACTTGAGTATTGCTTGCATAAACAAACATAAGTTAATCCTTTCGCTATGCAAATAATGAAATGTCATCAATGATACTTTTGTAAACCATGTCTCACAACAAATTTGCATAGTAATAATGATTAACTTAAAGACATCAATCAAAGAAAAATCACATTCCTTCCTTGTGACTCTAGTTCAGTACATCATTGAGTCACTCTAGAGATATGATGTCATCAAATTTCAAAACAACAGTATAAATTATGCTTTAAGTGTTCCAGTCATTTTAATTCAAATTAAGATCATCCAGTTTTGTTTTAGTTTATGTTTCATAGTTGTTTTGACCAGGCTTGATTGGATATTTGATTTGTTGATCTGATATTCTGATACGTGAGACATGTTGCCGTTTGTTTTCCCAAAAAGTTCAAAAGTTGATTGCCCCCTGCGAGTTTGCACTTCGACTCCCGATTAGACACAACCTACCGTTTGGAATATAAACAATGATCATCCATCCATGATGAAATCCTTGTTGTTTCAAGGAAATGTTGTGCACACGATGCAAATGTGATGGCAAGGAATGAATTTGGTGCTGATAAAAATGGCTATGAATAATGCAGGATGTAACCTAATAGATGGGAGGGCCAACTAAATCATAAATAGCGCATGTTTGCCAGGTTTTCACCATTTGTTTTTATTGCACTTTTTTAGATGTTGTGACTTTTTTTTTTGTTACCAAGAAGCCTGTTTGCCAAGTTTTCATCAAGGCAACAATTTTTTCTCATTTTTATTTTTTTTGTATTTTCTCTTCTTTGTTTTATCAAAAGGATGCCCGTTTGCTAGGTTTTCACCTTGATGACAAATTTTTTCAGGACATTTTCTGATTTTTATGGATTTTTTCATGCCTTTTTATGTTGTTTTTGGTATTTTTCTAGGACTTTTTATATTGTTTCCATATTTTTCAAACATAGAACTTCTTCAGATGGATACTGTTGGTTGGATCTTCAAGCAAGTTCCCTTCTGGTGTAGATAGCTAATATGCCCCCGAACTATATGTTGCAATGATGACAAATGGGCACAGCCAATTGGGCTCAAACTTTCCTTTCTTTTCTCGATCTTGTTGGTTGCAAAGGTTTTCTTCCAGGACCAAGTAGCCCACTTAAAATGTGCATGGTATGACCCTATGATTGTAGCTGTGGGACATGATTTCTTGATAACCCTTCAAGTGATTGGTTGCATTTTTTCGTCTCTCATCAAGTAGCTTTAGTTCTTGCAGTCTTGAAACTCTATAGTCCTCATCGGTTATGAGTCCCTTCAGTGAGACTCAAAGCGAGGGAATTTCAACTTCCATTGGCAAGATTGATTCTTCTCCATAGACCAAGGTGTATGGGGTGGTACCTGTCGGCGTGCGAATGCTGGTTCTGTATGCCCACAAAGTTGGATTTAATTGGACATGCCAATCACGACTGACATCATTCACCGTCTTCTTTAGGATCTTCAGAATTGTCTTGTTTGAAGCTTCTACTTGGCCATTTCCCTATGGATAATAAGGTGTAGAGAACCTGTGTTGGATATGAAATCTTTCACAAAACTTGTCAACATCTTGATTCTTAAAAGGTCTACCATTATCTGCGATAATAGAGTTGGGAATGCCATACCGACATATGATAGAATTTAGAATGAAATATGATATTTGTTTTCTGGTGACTGTTGTCAAGGGAACAACTTCAATCCATGTGGTAAAATAATCGGTGGCCATGATTATGAACTTGTGTCCGTTTGATGAAGATGGGTGAATTTTTCCCACTAGATCCAGTCCCCACTGGGCGAAAGGCCATGTGGTATAACTTTCATGATGTTTGATATAGCAAGTTAGATTGGTCACAACCTTTTAATAAATTAACAAAATGTATGTTAATAAAACAAGATTGTATGTGAAAAATATGCTTGTTTGAAGATTTAAAAAGAAAAACTTACTTTGAGTGATTTTATGTTATTTTTTTTGTATTATCTATGTGTCACCAAAACATGTATACCTTGACACTTTTCACTCATTTGGACCTTGGCCTATGATCTTGGACCATTTCTAGCCTATTTTAACCCATTTCCAAGCCTTGTGCAAAAGTGTTGTAAAACATTTTCATGCTCTCCTAAGCTTGTCATCAGTTAATCAACCCTTAATGACCCCTTAATCCTAATACAAATCCTATCTTGGTGAGTTTTCATAAGACAATTTTGAAAAACATAAATAATTACATTTTAAATATCGAAAAACACTTAAAAATGCCTAGGTGGACTAGGTCGCAACCTTGGGCGACCTAGTCCTATGTGGCTTAAAATGCAATTTTGAGTTAATATCTTTCAGGATTCATGTCTCTAAAACCCTAAGGTCGGCTAGTATGAAGTTATTTCGTGAAAGTTAGGGCACAACTTGTATAAATAACCTCCAAAACCCTAATTTATCATTAGGTACCCTCATTTTCCACCTCTCCTCTCAATCTCTCCCTCTCTCATCCACTTCTTCTCTTCAAGCAAGTTAGGATTTGATCCCTCCAAGTCAACCATACATCTTTGCTGAAGCATTCAAGGGTTGATTGTTGTAACAACACAAGCTCTCTCATCAAGGCAAGGTAACTCACTCAATTACTCCATTGTTTCATATTCATGCTTTTTAGTTTCTATTCAGTTTGGTCTAGTTACCTAAAAGGGGTTTGACTAAGGCAAACCCCTAATCCCTGACAATCAACATTTTCTCTTTCTTGTCTTGTGTGATTGCAGGTTCAGGTACTTCGAAGATCTTTGAATACATTGAAGATTTTTTGAAGACTAACCCTTGCATTCCAGGTCAAATCATCCACTATAAATCACTCTTAGGCCTGGATATCAGAGTTTTAGAAGCAAGAAACTGTGAAGAACTAGGGTGCAAACCTAGGGCTTTTGTTTCCTCTTCGGAAACTCCAAAAACCCTAAAGAGGACTAAGTCACCAAGAATGGAAACCTAGTCCCTCTGGATAGGCCATTTTTTATTTTTTACATTTTTGGATACCCATTTGGCAGAAACGAGCTCTAGACCAGTTTTCGGGAATCTGGGACTAGGTCGCCCAAATTGGCACAGTGTCCCTCTGAACTTCTGCAACAAATCCAACAACATTCCAGACCTCCAAATAATTCCTCTTTCAATTCTAGGTGCAAACCTTTCCTTTCCCTTCATTTCTATTCTTGTTTGTTTGTATTTCTTAGATTGTTAGCATATCATCATGTGTTTTCCAACACTTTGCATTTCAATAGTTAGTTTACATTTTATGTTCATTACATTTAGCCACACATTACACACACACACATCACATATCACAACCACCTTTCTTTGAATGAACACCCAAAAACAACCAAAAGACCACTAAGGTGAAAGAGAGTCGCATTCATCCAAACGTTAGCTTCTAGGGTGAAAAACCCTAGAGGCTCATTTGGGAATCCTCTTTCCCTTCCTGTGTCTATAGTTTTGGTCAGTCATTTTGGGGAACCTGACCTTTTTACACCCTCTTTTCTGATTTGAACTTCTTCCTCATCCTAGGATTAGCTGGCATTGCATATTGCATTAGTGAAACTGCATCTTAGGGTTTCAAATTGTACATTAGTGAAAAGTGCATTTAGGTTGCATTTTGCATCTTAGAAAATTAGATCTTTATAAAGTTTTGCATTTTTTTGTTAACTCTGCATTACCCTATACAAAAACCACCTGTACCAACCCAGAACTCCTGACAAATCTCAAAAAAATCATCAAGAGGACTAGGTCGCCATTCAAGGCGACCTAGTCCCTTCAGGGTTCTAAAACTACCCTTTATAGAGCTGAAAACCCTATTTTTGAGCTTTTGTTTTGTGCCATTACATACCTGTATCAATAGGTTGTGTTTCTGTTACATGTATTTTACTAAATTTAGCATAAATTAGCTCATTTCCTACATTGTATATTTTCAATTTTGCATTTACAAAGTTTCATTTCCAGATCATTGATAGTGTAATCAACAAATTTCCTTCTTTTGCAATCTGAAAATGGAATTTCCTTTATCTTGCATTATTTAAACATATTCACATATTCCTTTTTTTCTTTATATTGCTTATAAAATCTTTAAACATGCTAAAGATTCTTTTAATAGATTCCCTAGTTATGCAAGTCTAGCGAATACAAATGTTTATAATGGTCCTAAACATATGCAACCTACTATCTCTCCTCTCTGTGAGGATGATGCGTTAGAAGTAAATACAAACATAGATGATCATGATGATCATAATTTTTTCTCTCTTGATACCTCTTCTTCTAGTGACGAAGGTATCTTGTTAAAGGAAGGTACAATTGTAGAGCATCATCACGGTCTTGTTTGTTCTTCTCCTCATCCCCTTTGGGAAGATAGTTTAGCACAAGAACATGAAATTATAAACACATTTCTAAACACTACCTTACCTAGTATCCTTAACTATGGTGATCAAAATTTCCCCTCTTCTAATACATCTCCTCGATGCAAAGAGGATAGTTTGGTGTTAGAAGATACCTTGCCCAAGGGTCATGAGACTATTGACCCCCCTTCCCTCATGCTCCTACCCTTTGGGGTAATCTATTTGATGATCATGGTGGATCTTCTCTTGATGCCTCCCTCCCTTGTGATGAAGCATGTGATGAAATTATTCCAGGCTCTCCTACTAGGATAGATGGTATGGAACAAGTGAATGAGACCTTTGAAAATCAAATAGCCTCCCCTCTTAACCATCCCTCTCCTCCCTCTCCCATCATTGATCATTCCTCTATTAGTGACGATGCTACTTTAGAAGAACCAAGCCTTGAATATCAAGAAAATGAGGCTTGTAGTCCTCCTACACACTCTCCTTTTAGGGTGGATATCATGATGCAAGCCAAGGATAACATTGACTCTCCTTCCCAAGGGGATGTTAATATTATTCAACCTCAACTCATCCTTTCCCCACCTCCTAAACTTGAATTCATTCTCTCCCCACCTAAGCCTAATGTGTTAGAGAAATTGAGTCATAATACCATTGCTCATACACATTACATTCACAATAATCCGCGTTCTCAACCATCAACCTCAACTTCTTTACCTTCATCCCCTCCTATTCTTTTGGCTCCCCCTTGCTTCAATTCCTTAGGGAGTATGATCTTGTTGAACAACTAAGGAATACCCTCGCTAAAATATCTTTATGGGACCTTATTCAAGTCTCCCCTCACTATCACCACCTGATGCAGGATTCCTTACAAGAGATTCTCGTCACTTCAAATGCACAAACAAATGGCATTGCAGCTATGATCCAAGGATTGAACGCTAACATTGTTTTCCACCAAAATCAGCTCCCTCCTTTGGAAGTGCAAAACAAATTTGAATCCTTGATGATCATATCTCAATTAAAAAGCATAGGGATCAATTGAACCCTTGTTGATAATGGCTCCACTGTCAATGTGTGTAGTGTCAATCTTTTGGATAGGCTCCATATTGATAGATCAACAATACAACCTTCCTCCATGTCCCTCACTAGATTTGACAGTATCAGACAAAAGCCAATCAGTGTGATCACTTTACCTCTTACCATTGGAGTTTCCACATTAAACACATCAATCCATGTTATGCCAAATGATGTTTCATCTAACCTCATTTTGGGCAGGCGATGGATTCATGCAATGAATGGTGTGCCTTCCACACCTCATCAAAAGATGAAATAAATCTATAACAATAAAGTGTACACAATTTATGTTGATCCTGAACCTTATAGTGTCTTACACCTTGAGCAAAACAAATCCAAACCCTTCACCACTTCTACACCAACCAAACCAGTGGAACCCGTACAACCAAAGTTCTTAGATGATGTTTTGGGTTCCTTAGACTTCTCCCCTCCTTTACTAGGAGAAACCAGGACCAACACCAAAGACTCTCCAAAGGGACCCGCATTCTTGTTAACACAAGACTCAGTTGATCCTTCGATAGCATCCACCTCACCTCCTTTAGCCACCACTGCTAACAATGACCCCTCACCTAATCCAAAGAAGTTGAAAAATATTTATAGAAAAGGTTATGAGATCATGAAGCAACTTGGCTATAGTGGACAAGGTTGTGGTGCTAACGAACAAGGTATCCGCAACCCTATCGAGCCTCATACTGAAACATCCAACCATGGTCTTAGATTATGCCCTTTCATCGAAATCATTAAACCTTCCCCTCACACTAACACTATCCTTCCTCACCTTTCCAAACCTACCTTCCAAAGTAATCCTTTGACATCAACAAAGGAATCTTTGCTTAATGCCAATGTCATCTCGCATCCTCCTCTAGATTTAGATGTTACACACTCCTCTAAGAGAGTGTATAATATCTCACAATCTATAGAGCCATGCGTAGGTATGACATCCCATACTAAGAAAGTCCCTCCTTTATCCCACACCAAAGGCTCCTCTTCTCCCCTTGATCAAGAGAACATCTTGTTGAGACTCCTCCAAGATCACTTGATCTACCTTCCTCCTCACACTTGAAATAAATTTTTCAACAAACATTCCTTTTGTGCCTTCCACCGAGTTCATGGTCATCACACTAATGTGTGTAAGGCCTTGAGCAATGAAATCCGACATCTTAAGGAGCTTGGAACTATCCCTCATGAGGGGGAACCTCACTCCTCTAATTGATACAAATTCACCCTCCCTTCCCTCCCTTTTGGCTCACTCTTGTCCTACACTAAGTGGGGGCAAGAGGTTAGTTAGCCTTTCTCCCCTCTTATGTCACTTGTTGTTGTCTCTTATGACTTGTTGTTAAATTTTCATGAATATATATGAGCAAGCTTGGAACGTAAACGACATGTCTTAATATTGACTCACATGTGACATACTTCCCTTTTCTTCATGACACAACTTATCAAAAACCATATGACTCAGCATAGGGATTTCCGAACAAGCTCTCATGTATCCTCTTCTTCTAATTTAAAGAAATTGTTCACAGTACGGTGATTCAAAATTCCTTTAAAGTGGGGGCATACATCACAACTCACATTTCACTGTGCAATATTCTTTTTCTTTCAATTCCTTCTCTTGAAAACATTACACACAATGTTATTCAGTATTGAGACATTTGTATTTTTTAGGTCTTTTGCATACAAGATGAGCCCTTGCCTCTCTTGCATACAAGATGAGTACACTTGCACTTTTCCTCTCTCGACAACATTCCACATAATTTTCCTTAAGATGAGACATCACACAAACAAAAGAAAAGTCCCTTTGAAACAAAATCATTTCAAAACATCACTTCTCGTATGGCGCCTTATCAAAGTTATCACGAGCTATAACTTTGGTATGGTTTAAGCGGGAATCCCAACAAGCGGCATGAATTTCCCCATAGCCACCTTTGTGAGTACATACCAACTGTGTGTATGTTTCTCACCTTCTCTTGGGACTTCTCACCCACAAACAACCTGATGTTTTGTGGCTCTAGAGTGAGCACATATCTCTTCATTCTCTTCACACCAAACCTTTTCATTGCATGATCATGTATCTTGTCTTGTTGTGATGCATTCACCCTTGAATTTATTTGGCATTGATCTCGAGTTGACTTGGAATCTCAAATCCTTGGGGGCTTGACTACTTCCTTCATCTTTCCCATTCTTCTTCTTTGCCATTCCCCGCCATCTCCACTGGGCTACTTTAGTATGAGTTTGAACCAAGTTCATCCTCTCACTAAAGTGGGGGCTAAATGTGTTACCAAAAAGTGTATACCTTGACACTTTTCACTCATTTGGACCTTGGCATACGATCTTGTACCATTTCTAGCCTATTTTCACCCATTTCCAAGCCGTTTGTAGAAGTGTTGTAAAACAAATTTTCATGCTCTCCTAAGCTTGTCATCACTTAATCAACCCTTAATGACCCCTTAATCCTCAAAAAAATCCTATCTTGGTGAGTTTTCAAAAGACAATCCCGACAAACATAAATAATTACATTTTAAATACCGAAAAACACTTAAAAATGCCTAGGCGACCTAGGACTATG
This sequence comes from Sequoiadendron giganteum, assembly GCA_007115665.2. Lineage (NCBI taxonomy): Eukaryota > Viridiplantae > Streptophyta > Pinopsida > Cupressales > Cupressaceae > Sequoiadendron > Sequoiadendron giganteum. Next base: position 117,518,821 of record CM021107.1, on the reverse strand, counting down.
TGGCTTAAAATGCAATTTTGAGTTAATATCTTTCTGGATTCATGTCTCTGAAACCCTAAGGTCAGCTAGTATGAAGTTATTTTAGGCAAGTTAGGGCATAACTTGTATAAATAACCTCCAAAACCCTAATTTCTCATTAGGTACACTCATTTTCCACCTCTCCTCTCTCTCTCTCTCATCCACTTCTTCTCTTCAAGAAAGCTAGGGTTTGATCCCTCCAAGTCAATTAGACATCTTTTCTGAAGCATTCAAGGGTTGATTGTTGCAACAACACAAGATCTCTCATCCAGACAAGGCAACTCACTCCATTACTCCATTTTTTCATATTCATACTTTTTAGTTTCTATTCATTTTGGTTTAGTTACCTAAAAGGGGTTTGACTAAGGCAAACCCCTAATCCCTAACAATCAACATTTTCTCTTTCTTGTCTTGTGTGATTGTAGGTTCAAGTACTTCGAAGATATTTGAGGACATTGAAGATTTGTTGAAGACTAACCCTTGCATGCCAGGTCAAATCATCCACCATAAATCACTCTTGGGCCCGGATATCAAAGTTTTATAAGCAAGAAACTGTGAAGAACTATGGTGCAAACCTAGGGCTTTTGTTTCCTCTTCGAAAACTCCAAAAATCTTGAAGAGGACTAAGTCGCCAAGAATGGCGACCTAGTCTCTCTAGATAGGCCATTTTGTGATTTTTACATTTCTGGATACCCATTTGGCAAAAATCGGCTCCAGACCAGTTTTCGGGAATATGGGATTAGGTCGCCTAGATTGGCACAAGTGTCCCTCTCGACTTCTGCAACAAATCCAACAACATTCTAGACCTCCAAATCATTCCTCTTCCAATTCTAGGTGCACACCTTTCCTTTCCCTTCATTTCTGTACTTGCTTGTTTGTATTTCTTAGATTGTTAGCATATCATCATGTGTTTTCCAGCACTTTGCATTTCAATAGTTTGTAATCAGTAGTTAGTTTAAATTTTTTGTTCATTACATTTAGCCACACATTACACACACACCTCACATATCACAACCCCCTTTATTTGAATGAACACCCAAAAACAACCAAAACACCACTAAGGTGAAAGAGAGTCACATTCATCCAAACGTTAGCCTCTAGGGTGAAAAACCCTAGAGGCTCATTGGGGAATCTAAATAAATGGCCTAATCCACAATGTTCATCTTGGAACCTACTTTCCAACACTTATAAAAGTTCAAAAAACTAATTAGTATTGAAAATAATACAAATATTTGATATAGTTTGGTGTTTTTGAAAATTACAAAGAGGAAGGGAAAGAAGTTTGGCCAAGTGATTAAACCCCTATGAATAGTTTTTTTAAATAGTAAAAAATAAAATAAATTATTAATAAAATTTAAGATGTGTTGCAATTCAATTATAATCCAACAAGTACAAATCCATATAAATACAAATATTATAAAATAAAGTGCCCAAAAAATGTCTTTTTATTGTTTAAAATATTCTATACAAAAATATAGACTATTATATATCAAAATTTACTTCCAATCATAGCATCCATTTCATGCTAGGAGGTTCCTATTAAAAAATTATTTTTTAAAACCTTTTACAAATCTCTACATGCAAGATAAGAAACACTAGACACTCATAGATAATAAGATAGATTAAATGTTAGCATATTTATAATTGGTTCACCAAATGAAGCAAAAAAATAGAAAAATGATAACTTGAAAACACTAAACACACTAGCTTTAACAACTCAAATTCATATTTAACAATCATTGCAAACCTCAAATTGAATTTCACTTCACCTATTGGGAATATGGATGTAACTTCGAAGCATAACACTGTAATTTGATTAACAACATATTTTGATAAAGTAGATTTGTATAAAGAGCGATTGATGAAAATGATGAATGAATGAAAGTATTTATAGACTTTTTGAGAAAAAAATAAATCAAAGATGAGGATAAGATTTGGGGCTTGAGTTAACTAAATTAATTGTGGAGTCAACTCAAGAGAAATTTAGAAAATTTCCATTTCAAACTCATGAGAGGATTGAAATAAATTATTTAATTCAATAAATGGATAAGTGAGAGGAATAAGGTTTCACTCAAAGACAAACTCCATTGATGGGTGAAGAACAAGTTTCTAAAACAAGATGTAGCTGAGGGAAGACAAAGTCAATTGATGAGATGAAAATATAAATTTTATTTGAAAAATGGATAATTAGCTCATTTAGTTAAACAATAAAATATTATTAAATTAATTAGATAACTATATTAACAAATGATAATTAATCAATGATGACTAATGGAAATACATGATAATTGTGATTAATGATTAGTGGATGATATGATGATGGTTTGATGATTAGATGAATACTTTAGTGTCTACATACATGACATTAGTATGCAAATTATATTCATAATGGATGAGGTTTATATACCTACCAAATGGGTATATGATACTTGGTCGTTTTGTCTATATCTATTATGATATATCCTTGTTCTTAGGTTTTTTTTTTTAATTATTGCTTGTGATTTAAAATATGGTAGGGTGACTATCTTAGCCAAAGGTTCTTTATTTTGGGGAAAATTTTCTATTTGTATTAATTTTGTTGGTTGCTTGGATTTAATCCCATCTCTAAATTTTTTAGGTCAACACTATTTTGGGCTTGTTTGTAGAATTTACCTTTACATTTTTGGATTGATATTTTGGATGGTATTGATAATGAGCTAGGAAGGCTTATAGTAATATCTAGAGGTCCTATTGGTGCATGTATAGTATATATGCCTATATCTTGGTAGATATGGATCTATATACATTTGCTAGAGGACTTATGCTTGCAGATGGGTGAGACAAAATGAAAGAAATGGTTAAACTACAAAAAAATAACATTTAGATGTTGGAATTGTCATGGAGTTGGTTAGCTATCAAATTTATGCTTGGATAATAAAAATATATAAAAATTGGTCTAGCTCCGTGTGTGAACAAAAGATGTTTACGAAGTTCCACCAAGTTGAACATTTTATGTCTAGAATGCCTATTAATATGCAAGGCAATAGTGATAGGAGGAAGGGATTTTATTTGACTAATTATTTCAATATTATCAATTTCTTAGAAGTAATGGAGCATCTAATTGAGTTTCCCTTACATTCATATGCTTTCTTGTCTCCACTTAAAGAATTTGAAAGCTCTAGATGTCTCTATGAAGATGCATGAGGTGAATGACAATTTCATTCATGATGTTGAGGACTTTGTTTTGGATGAAGGTTTAAAAGATTTAGGTGAAACAACTGTATTAGAAAAAAGTAGATTTAATTCAAAAGTAAATATGTTAAATCTCAGGATATCAATCTTATTTTCCCTTACAATAGCACTTCATAGAATGGTGAGATGCTCCCCTTATAAGTACATTACAAAGAATGGAAACATAAAGTTGTGAGTTCAAGTTTTTTTTTTTTTTTTTGGAAGAATCCAAGTTCAATAAATTTTATGCATGAAGTTCTTAAGAAGGTATCAAGGCAATTCACTCCCATAAGGATCAAGATGATAATGATGCTAGGCTAGATGGTTGGAATTTAGTGTCACACAAAAAATCCAAATTTTAAAAAAGAATGTGAGATCTTATGGTCATAAGAGGTGTTATGAGTTAGTGTAGGAATTATAAGTGGAATTTTGAAGTATTGGATTGTTATCCTTTTGATGTCTTTTTATTGTTTGTTTTATGTGTCTTGTTATTGATTTTCAGTCTTATTAATATTGATCATTTTCTAATTTCTTTGTTAGTTAATAGACTTTGAATGATATAGTTTATGATTATCTTTATTCAAAATTTTCAAACACTTTCAAAATCTCACCTTTATAATTAATCCAATCACAAAAATAATTTCAACATAAATTTTTAACATTATAGATGATTGTGTTCCTTGCTTATGACCTTTAGCTCTTTACAATAATACATCTAATTAAATTTTATTGATGTATCAATTACCTATACTAAACAACCTAAAAGCAAGATACAAAGTTAACTCAATCTTAACAACTCCATTTAGTTTCCATTAAAATTTTAATTATTTGGTTCCAATCCCCCAACCCGCGCCTGTCATAAACAATTAAAAAACAAAACAAAAAACGTACATCAACCCAGAAGCACGTGAAAAAATTCATGCGACAGATTTTCTTCAGTAGTAGATAGGCATTTAAAAATATTAAGGCGATCTTCCACTAGAGGGATTGAAATTGGGTATGAGAGTTGGTGGTTGATTCCTCAAATCAATTTTTCACGCTGCAGATCGTACGGAAAAAATTGGGTGGTCGGTGCTTATTAGACACACTAAAGAAAGCACATGTACGATATCGGACGATTTTGATTGTTTGATTTGAATAAAGATTATGTCCTTTCATGGTTACCTACAACTACGATTGTTCAGCTTTAGCGATCATGTTTTACCCACTACCTACTTTAGATTGTGTGTGAAATTATATATTTGGAGGCTTTTACTGTTACGAAGGTTCAGATTGCTGATGAAATCAAATCACCATTTTCCAGTTATTCGAAGAGACGCAAAATTTGCATAATCTCCTCGCAATCTCTTATTGAGGATTACCTCCTTTATTGACACTTTCTTTTGCGCTCTCTTACAAAGAAGATGGATGAAAAATTCCATCCATCTTTTCTGTATTTCTTTCCAGTATTGAGATGCCGAGCGGAGAACACAACTATTCGCTGCCTGAATTCTATCAAGATTTAGCTCAGCCTGGAGATGGTAAAACCGGGTTACATTTTAAGCAGCGTACTTCTTCTGCGAAATTTGGCGATGATGGAAAACAATGATAAAGACGAGAAGGTGTGAATCAATGCTTAAACATGGAGATGAATGAGAGGCAATACTTTTACAAAGAGGACAGTGAGTATGAGGTGTTTCCTCGAGTGAATGTAAATCATGCGGATTCACTTGTGCTAGTCATAACAAATACGTTGAAAGGGCAGACGACCCTCTCTAGGCTTCCTATACTTTCTGCCTCCTCTTTCGCCCCCAATGAGAGTCTTTCACGCTGTTCATTCCAAGTTTGTGTTTTCATGTCTCCCAATTTGAATCACAGGGTTAAACATAATTTCGGCAACAAGGTAGTCCACGGTGGTTATCTAGCGACTCACGAATATAAAATCAGAGTGAAAATGGGAGGCCTCATTGCAATCATAGAAGAAATAGAATATCGACATCCTCTAGAATGTTTAAACTACGTGAATTGGTGAGTGAATAAGTGAATCTTAATTGAGAGAGAAGGAATATTTACAACTAAGCTAAGATATACAAATCATCTAAAAGAGCTACTAGCTCGGGTAGAGAGGATTCCACATGCCTTGGATCCATAAGAATGTCAACATTGTTAATAGTGCCAAGATTAGAAGGTTGTGGAAGAGAAACCATGACATCCTAAGGAAAAAGGGATATTGGGGATATAGGACAATAAATAAACTTATAAGATCAAGGCTACTAGTGAGGCCAGATGGGGATGGACAAAAATGTAAGGGTGTTGTGTTAAGGGAATTAGGGAAGGAATGGTGATGGACATGAATGACCAAGAGTAGTGAGGAAGGACATTGAACATAGATGATTAGAATAAAAGTAGTAAGGATAGAGTTAGGAATGACCTTAATAATATAGAAGTTAATTAGCATTTTGGTATAGGAAGAATGTTTGGTGCCTATGAAATAGTAGGAGTTCGATCATAAAAAATAATTATCTTAATTTTTTAATCTTTTTTCATCATGGTATTTTTTGTTCGATTGAGATTGAGAAGTGAGTTGAGATGAAGGTTTTGAAAGTTGATTGGTTGTAATAAGGAGGTTGATGCTTACACAAATACTTTAGAAATTATGTTACAATGGATCCATAACTAGTTTTATATTTATCTTTAATTTATGAAGGCTACAAATAGATAGGAAAGATAAATGATATAGTTTAAACATAGCCTCCTGAAATATTTTCTCTCAATTTTTTTGATTGTTAAACCAAACATTTACAATAGAATCAATCACCCGTTAAGGTTAGCATAACCAAAACGTACATTAAAGAACTCTAACCAAGAATGCACCCTAAAACCACTTAAGGAGGAGGGGCGAGCATATGGTCAGAGGATCCCTAGGATCTACTGAATCAACAAGTACAAGATTCTATTGAAAGAGAAATATTAAACTCGACACCAAGGATGTGCACTCAAGATCCCTTTGCAGGCGAGGTGCTAACATATGGTGGAGTACTACTGTTGAACTGAAATAAAAACAAGGTGGATAACCAGCCAATGAACTTTCCACACTACCACCAAACAGTGGGGGGAAAATATTACAACATTAAACTTCTTCTGTTGTGGCAGGCATCCACTGAGACGTGGGAATTCTCCACTTGAAGTGGGTATGAAATGGGTTACAAACATATTTTCCTCATTGGCGGTAAACCATCCAGGGGTGCTAGTGTGAAATTAATTAAAATAGAGTAGCAATAATAAAACTGAAAGCACTGTTAGCAGCTTGTACAAAAAGTGAGCTGCAATTTTACAATGCCAATTTCACCAATATTCAAGCACCTTGTTATACATCATCTCCATATCAGAATACAACAAGAAAAGAAGAGGAAAGATAGAAAACAACAAATTTTTTTAATTCTGATCAGCGAATTGTAATTCTAGAAATATATATCAGCAACTACAAAAAATTCGTAAATTGCTCACAACTTAATCAAAGTACCTCCGATGTGTGTGAAATCGAAGCATAGATCATTTGGAAGATAGACGCCCTTGTTGAAACACGAAAAACAGCTCCAAACACTTGCAATTATTAATGGCACACTTCCCAATGCAATGATGAATGTTACGACCCTTTGAGAGGGGCGATTTTCATTATAAAAAAGCACACTTCAAATTAAAATCCAAAATTGCTTGGAGATGGTCGCCTAGACCTTAGGAATATTATTATCAAATTCCCAGAACAATACAAAATTTGTACATTCAACCATGAGTAAAAATAACATTCAGTTGTGCGCAAACAATAATTGTAAAACTAGAAATTACATCAAATTTTCACCTTGAAACACAATCTGCTAGTCTGGATAAGAAGCAACAATAATTTAACTAGGTTTTGTTTTGCAAACATGAAATTGAAGGAAGAACTAGGAGGTCAGCATTCCTCGAAGTAGAAAATGATAAATCATTTTGACAACATAACTTTAGCAAAATAACAGATGCTCAAATGTTGGAGCCAAGCTTCACTTTTAAAGGAAGAGAGGAGACTATTCAAGTCCTCAAGAAAGTACGCCAAAAGCCACACCTTTTCAATTTCCAAAAAAGAAATATCATTCTTCAAAAATATGCCCCACTTGAGATTAATGAAGAATTAATAAAAGAAAACCTTTTATCTTCTTTATGTGGCACCACCCTCAAGGTCCCCTTTCCAAAACAAATTAAGTTCATACCTTAGGCCAAGGGGGGGGGGTCAACTACAAATTAGAACCAACTGCTCAATTAATGAAGAAATTCATTAAAATAATATTTTTAATGGCCAAGGCTTAATATTGACAACTGCTTCCAATGACGAGATGAATTGAAGGCTGACAACTGCTAACTGCAAAAAATAGTATTTACTATAAATAGTAAATAATGAGAAAAAATCTCAAATCTTCCACAACTGGAACCCTTTGAAACACCTCAACGAGCCTATAGGATTTTGGAATAGGTTGATGAGCCATTGACAGGATTACTGCCAAAAGGGGAATATTACACCTCCATATTTCATATGAACTAGTTAATGACAAGGCTAGTTGTAATGGGAGATAAAGAGGAAAATTAATAGTGGTAGCATTCAAGAAAGGGTTGACTAGGAATAGATGGTCAAGTAAAGTAGCTAAAAGCTAGAGGCTAAGGAGTCAAAACATAACCATATGCATAAATAGGGTAGATAGGAAACCCACGAATGTGATAGAATGGAGTCTTTTATACTAAATAGTTCTAAGGATTTCTAATGTATAAATGCTAGTGTTATTATAGAAGTGAGAATTGGGAGTGGGTATGGATATAGAAATTTTGGTCTCTAACAAGAGATAACTAGTCTTATGTTAGGTTCACCGAAGAAAGGAAAAAAATTAATCTATTTAAGACATATTAAAGAGTATTGACTTTATACCTTTCAATAGTGTTTGAACTATCTACTTTCTCAGTAATCTAGTTTAATTAACACAAATTGAGATACAATTGATATTTTAATATTTTAATGTTTATGAAAAATTAATATTCCCAACTAAAGGAAATGATAAATCTAGTAAACTAATTATTCATAAAGAACACAAAATGACTATGATAGATAAAATTTGAAATCTAGAATAGATAAAAATAATTTAAAATCATAAATTTAATTAGGATGAAATTGACGTTACTAGAGTCTAGCACGAATCTTTTGTTGGGGATAAGGAGTTAGTATTTCATCATAGATAAGGTATCTAAGACAACAGTGCCTTAGTGATTTTCATTTTTATCACTTCAAAGACATAAACAACTATGCCATAAAGCGGAAATAGGCACAGTAAATCCCCCATTGATCCTCTAAGAAAAGTAAATGCTTGACAAAGAAAAACAGATTCAACACAAGCACAAATTCAGTTTGCAGAATCAAACAACATGAAAGACAAAACTATGGACACACAGATTTACTTGGGGAAAACCCTTTCGGGTAAAAAACCTCACCCTTTAAAACACTCAACCCACATGTAATATTTAGTAACTAAAATGGTTACAATACAAAACCAAAGCTATGCTCTTCAGGAGAATACATCTTGTCCATCTGGAGAAGGTAGGCAACACAAAACAAAAATATCTCATAGTTACAATGTCTCCAAAGACATACCATGTAGATTCCCTTCAGCTCCTCAAAAGACTCTCTCAGCCAGCCTCACGGCCAACCCAAGCTGAAGGAAAATCAGGTTCACATATTACTGATCTGTGACACCAAGTGTTAACGGTTACCAAGCCATCGCATATCGCTCTTACACTTTGCCACCTTTCTATGACCAAGTTCAAAGAATTCGACTAACCCAAGTCATACTTTTCAAAATGCTTTTCAACCAACCAATCGGGTGGCATTAATATGCACCTTACCTCTGTCAGACAAATTCGATCGCCTCTGACCAAGTCGCCCTACAAACACGCATTGAGTTGTCCAGGAATTCAATTCGCCATAATCAAATCCAGTCAACCAGCAAATCTAAGCCTTGCATTTAATGCATTCACTACTCTAGACTTTGGCCAATCACTTGTTGAAAACCTACCACGTGTCACCACCCATTTCATCTATTGCTGCTTCTGACATCTGGTCAAAATCGGTCAAACTCAGTCAATCAAGCTCAGAGCTCATCTAAGCTCCTACCGCACTACCGCTGCCCTATGAGACTTGCCTCATAATATGGCGGTAAGTCCATCTGAGCTCACTGTCAAAAACCACCGCTGCACAGTCGAGGTCTAATTGCGGTGTGGCGGTAGCCACTGGCTAGACCGTCAGCGGTCCCACCGCGCTACCGCGGAGACCGCCAGGTCTCACCATGGTAGAGCGGTGACTGCACAGGCAGACCGCTAGTGGTCTCACCGCAAGCACCGTGGTGAGTGACCTCATCGCCTGCGATGGAGTAGTAACTGCCAGAATGATCACAGGCGGTCTTATCGCAGCCACCACAATGAGTGGACCCACTGCTCGCAGTAAAGCTGTAATCGCTGCAGCCACCGTGCGACCGTGCCACCAACAGGCAACCTCTGTGGTAAGGAGGTAAGGCATTGCTTTGCCGCTACATCACCAACTGTGCTATCATGCCACCACCAAGTGACCCTCGTAGTATGGTGGTAACCGCCTGTCAGATTGTCGTCGCTCACCGCCAGTCAAGAAGAAGACCGCCGCGGTAGGGCGATAACACCACCCAACCACCAGACCAAGCAAGGTGGCCCACGATAAAGCAGTAAACTACACAACTGTGCCACTAAGGAAAGCTTGCATCGGTATGGCAGCAAAGGCCAGAAACAAGAACAAATTGGTCATCTTCAAGGGAAACTAGAACGTTGAGGCATAAATATCCCAACAATCTCCTATTTGACGAAGACATTCAGGCTTCCTCCAAACTTAAACAAGGATCAACATAATGCCCCCATGCTCCAACCAAGACACCTACAACAACATTTGAAAAATGTCCACCATCTCTAGCAATAACTCCAAAGACAGGAACACACCAAGGTGAAAAATGCACCAGTCTTAGGAACAAAAACATTTGATCCTTCAGGCGGCAAAGGCACCACAACAGTAGCAACAAAGGACAATGTGAACATAGAATGTGAAACCATTCTCTAGAACAAGATAAACCATCAATGAGAAAGGCAACCACAAACTGATTGCCCTCATCCAACTGATCAAACCCACGCGATTGAAAAACCAACACCCACAACTCATGCTAATCCATCCAATCACCCATATCTTAAAGGTATGACCATCAGTAAAATCACACCATCACATAACCACCCATCAGTAGCAAATACATGTACCATGTGTCAACCAGTCAAATGACCAAACACGTCCAGGTACTCCCACTGCAAAGGTATTGTCCAGATGAATGCAAACATAGCACCATCAGACGTGATCCAGGCATACCAAGTCCACCAAACTCGGCACAAATAAAAGAGTAACCATGTAGTTACAAGGAACACCCACACTGATATGCACAACCTGCAACCACCTGCTACAAGAAACATTTCTCTAAACACTCTTCCATAGTTCTTCCAAGGTTCTCATATTTGACTGAAGAAGAAGGCAGAAGAGCCTTCGTTCCATCACCCAAGTGACAACACATGACCACAAACAAGTGACCAACATGGCTCCACATAGACATCCCACATCTAAAGTCAACAATATTCAGGAAGAGAAAACCAAAATAGAGAGAAACAACAAATCATAACATGTAGCATCCTCCTACATACACTTCTAAATGCTAGTTGTGTCAAGAATGATCTTCTTGTCATCCCAAAAGGAAAATCCATAACAACACCCAACAAATCCATGGATGGAAGCACCTTAAAGAAGATCAAACTAACCCATATAAACATCTCCTACAAGTCCTCAAAAAGCACAAGGAGATCCACTATGTTGTCCACCTTTCATTATGAATCCTCCAAAATCTTAAAACAACTCAAGATTCATATCCATGAAAAATAAAACATACAACAGACATTTGAAAGATGTAATGGGTAAACACCTTTCAAATAAACACCGCCGAGTAGACCAGAAGAAGAGAAAAAATTCTCCTCCAAGATATAGAAGTCACTGTGACTTACCCAAGAGCATTCTCCTTCATGGTCTATGTTGAACTCGCATTCAACCAAGGTGTAGGCTACTCAGACTTTCAACTGTAACAACAACATTCTCAAAAGAATTCTAGCCTCACCTTATTCTCCATGCATCCATGAGTACCAACTATAGACATACAAAACTAACATCATGCATCCAATTCTGCTATTAATCAATTAAAGCAATTTATTGATTAAATTCTAAGGTTCATGGGACTTAAATAAATCAAATTATTTCATTAAGTCCTAAGTTCTTCTTATTTGATTTGATAAATCAAAATTATTTAAATCAAATATCAAATCCCTAAAATCCCCTAAGTTAATTAATCTAAATTAATTAACTTCTAATCATAATTACCATTCTCTAGCTTTTGACTCAACTAGAGTCAAATCTAAACTCTCAACTAACCCACCCACTTGCACCAATAAATCAATTATTTGATTTATCAATTCTTCTAATTACTTTCAAAAGGGCATCAAAATGGAATATTCTTCCAATTTGAATCTTCCCTCCAAAGGATTTGTCCCTTCCAACAAAAGCATTAAATGCTCTTACACATGTCTCTTGCATAAGTCAACTTGACATTTAATCCACCTTTCATCTCCCCTAAACATGCCATTTCATCCAAAATTCAAATTTGAAATTGGTACATTGGCCAAGACTTGCACAATCCTCACCCTCTCACACCTTGACAAGTGTCATCTTGTCATTGGCTTTTTGAATGATCCCACATTCATTCAAAATCTCTTAATCTCCTACCCTTGAATCTATAAAATCAAGGCATAACAACACAATTGGAGAACAACACACTTCATGCAAGGTTACTCTCTTCATTTGAGAATCAATCTTGCTCTTCATCATCCACATTTGAAAGCATCTACACTATAGGCAACTTGAGCTCATAGCATCTCATTGTCTATCTCATCATCTTGGAAATCTTGCTTATCAAGGATTGGGAAAGGGCTCTTTCACATATTCAAAGACCACCAATCCACCATGGAATAGATTTGCATTCATGTTTTATGTGCTTTATTTAGTTTTCATTATTGTTTTAATATCTCATTTAGCATGTTTAAACTAGATGCAATATTTCATGAGGATGTTAGAACTATGCTAACCATTTGCAGGTTTTGATGTCCACAAAATGGCGCTAGAAGGAGGGCCTGCAGTAGAAAAAAAAGAAAAAGAAAAAGGGGGCTTGCAGTAGACCACTCTCTAGATCTTCTTACATGTCGTTCTGATACACATTCTCGCTAACATTTACATGATATTGGGAATCTAGCTTTCTCAATAGCATATTTTATTTTATCCATCGCTGCTTGATGGATGCTCACGCTTTATTTGCTCTGTTTTCCTTGAGTTTGGCCTTACATCTGACATTTGAACTTGCTTAGAAATATTTAAAACTTTTTCAGCAAACCCATGTTGAGCATATGCAGTAATGATCTCGGTCCCTGGTCAATAAGGAATCTCCTTGAAAAGATTTAGTGCCTCGTGCTTTCCACTCTATGCATACCTTGCAACCATTGCATTCCATAAGATCACATTTTAGGGAATCATTCTATTAAACAGGTCATGCGTATTTTTCATGCTTCTCACTTGACATACAATGCCATGAAATTTGGCTTTACACCCACTGATTTCGTTGGCTTAAATGTCTACAAAAAATTCATCAAAAGTATGCTTTTCTTTTATTCATTTTGGAGCTCTCTAAAACTACTTATTGTGTCTCATCAACAGCAAGTATGTTTTTCTTTTGTTTTTGAAGAAATAAAGTTGAAAATCTTCTCTGTTGCAATACCAAAATCCCAGTGAAACATGCAAATAGGAGGGCGCCTGACTAAGACTTGTTAACTTCTTAGGCATTCATGTTCATGGCACACTATTTAAAGTTCTTTATAATTTACACCCTTCACATTTTAGAAAGTAAGATGTAAGAATGATGTTCCTTTTAGAATTCGCCTTTATGGTTACAACATGCTTTTCTTTTTTTTAGATCTCTTCTGCTTCTTAAAAATGATAGGCATCGATGGCATATTTGAAGGGACGTTTTGAAGTTTTCTAAAAATATTTATTTTATATTCCTTCAACTACGTAAACAGTAAATCTATGTTTTTCAAATATTTGCTTGGATGACATCCTTACCAAATTTCTGATTGATGCATTTTGAAATCCAAAGTTTACGTGCATTGAACAGTAAATGTCATCATTGAATATCGTTTAAAGATCATAGTTGGAATGATATACATCAATATGATAAAATCTTTATGGGATGATACCTTTCTAGAATCATTAAATCTATGGAGCGCTATTTTCTTACTGTCACAAAATCCTATCTTTGGCATAGGCAGACTCCTATCTTTGGTGTAGGCAGGAAGAAGCAATAAAATGACAGTGACAGTGGGGTTCTCATCCAACAATCTCCTGCCAGACCTGCAATAACATAACATATAGGCTAATCCACAAATGCCTTCTGCAATCACTCCCTCTTTGAATCCAGATCCTCCATGGTTTTATAAACCTTGCAGTATTCTTCAATCGATCTCGCTATGTGTTGAAGGACTTTTGAACCGTTCCAACATATCATATTGCTGAGATTTTAAGAAGGTGTTGATGCAGCTGTGGCTTGTGAGCTAGTGGTGGAAAGCGAATAGCTAGCATACAAAAAGAAAAGAAAAAGATGTGTGAATGGCAAAGGCTAGTCTGTCATGTATATTTCTAAGGCACAGGCATGAAGCTATCTCTTTGACTTTGGCATGCATAACTGTCCCATCACTTTCAAATACTAATGGCACTTAAAGACTACTAGAACTTTCAAGTACACTTCAACTTCTTACCCAATATTCATCTTGCTGCCTTAATGGCGTTTAGCTTTCTCAATAATAATGTTGCTGTCATAACGGTGTTATGAGGAGAGTTTTTTCTTCAAGAATTTTTAAAATAGTTTGTGGGCCTTATTTATGATTTCATTTTGGCGCAGGTAGGATGGTTGCGGGGTAAGATTATGTTATTGGATTTGCACCTGCCTGTCGCATTTACTACTTTTTTTATATTTTTTGTCTTTGCAGTATTGACTATTAAACAATTTTATTTTGGCCTTGGGTCACATAGAAAATGTGTCTTGTCTATGCCTCCACACTCCTCCACACTTTGAATACATCAAAATCTATTTTGTGCATATCTTGCAAATGCTAGAATTGAGGAGACCGCATTTCTTTAACACCTTTTGTACTGTGTCTTTGCTGCTACATTTAAACCACCAAAGATCTCTTCAAAAGGCACCTCTTTCACTCAATTTGAAGAATTCAAAGCATTCCCTGTCAGCCACTGTCAGCCACTCCAGAGAGAATAAAAATCTGCAAATCTTAGGTCCTACAATCGATGCACTTTATAAAGCACACCTTTCTAAGATTTAGGCTGACAAAGATTTTTGGATGTGACTTTATACCGGCCCTTGCATTAAATTAAGAAGCTCCTAAAATATTTTTAGATCAAACTTATTCAGCCAAAATTCCTTTATGATATTTATGAATATGTTTTATGATTGGTGCTCATAGTGTGCAAGTGGTAGTGGCATTTTTTTTGCTTGAAATCAGTCATTTATGGATTTTGCAGATATCTTTTTGATTGGCGTCACTCCTTTATGGGAATCCAGATTTGTTGAAACAAATATTATAACATATCCAATTTCTAACTGTTGGGTAAGTTTGAAAGGCTTTAATCAACTATTGGAGACGTCATTATAAGGCTACAATAATGGGATAAACATTACCTGGTTTGGTGGAATAATGTTTTCGGATTGGTGGAGTGACTTTTAAATCCTTTTTCTACATAGTCAATTATTTGTATTGTCAAGTTGAAGTTGATTTTTTCTCAACATTACAAAAACCTTGCATGACAAGTGTGATTTCTTTTTTTGACTAAATCTCTTTTCTTGATTTTTAACTTTGAACCTTTTATAGGTTGATATTGGAGGTTGACATTGGAATCAAATGAAAATGAAGGTGAATGGAGTGGAGTTGGAGATCTTTTTGAAATCGAGATTTGGAAAAAAATATTTTTTAATGCTTGTTTTAAATCTAGAGCTTCCATTTTCTACTCTCGTTTTTTGTTTTAAATCAACTCATCTTTATTTTTGGGTTTAAAATTAACCATTTGATTTGAAATTTTCAACTTGGTTAAAATTGAATTTATAAAATCACTAGATTTTGATTTGGGGTTAAATTGGACAAAGCATACTTCACATCTCATTTTGGTGCTTTAAAACAAATCAAAATCACTGCTTTTGAGGTATAAAATGAACAAGTGCTTGTCATGTTTTGCAATCTTTTTCACAGCTTAATATCATTTAAAATGCGTATGTGCTTCTCTTGCACTTCATAGTGATCTTGAGAATCAAAAGCATTTTGGTGATATTAAGTTGTCAAAAATATTGCCTCCACACTTCAATTTGGGCATTTTAAAATTGAACAAAACATGCGAGTGTGAGCACGATTTATTGCGGAGGTTCTCCCCTTTTTTTTTCAACAAAGGTTGTGTGAACGATGGGATATGTTAGCTTGCTTTTGTTTATCTTAGAGGGCCTACCTTGTGGGAAAAAGTACTCACCCAAGGGAACAACCCAACTGGGAACACGCTAAAGCCAAGCGACTTCCACCCGGGATATAAGTGTGGATATTGGAACAAAGGCCAATATCATGAGGATTATTCCAACGAGATGGACAACAATGAACTCTCGCCGATGTTGGATAATCCCCCACGAACGAAATGCCCGAATTAGAACCCTTTGTTTAGAAAAAGGCCAAAACCTTTTCTATCTTGTTGGTGCAAAAGGTCATGTCCTTTGAAGCCACCCCACGTTATACATGCGGTCTTGTTGTGGAAATGGAAAGTATGCCATGGGAGATTCATGGGTACTAATGCTTGGCTAACTCGAATAAGTGAGTGTCGTGGAGGGGAGCCAGTATGGTCAAGCATTTAGCCATTCACACAAGATATGCGCAACTGGATTTATCCAAGTGGGAACCCAACAAGATATTGACTCATCATCCTAGGATTGTAAAAGTGTTTGGGAAGAAGTACATTGCTTGATCTTGAAAACATTTGAAAACAAACATTCATAGACCTTCAAATTTGAAACCCCTTGTGAGAAACAAATACTCTTGACGAACTTGGACACTCTTGCTTTCCCTAGGGATCATATCCCTAGAGGTTTCTAAGAGCACAAATTCTACCATCATTTGTTTTCAACAAGGTTAAACATAAGGAACTTTTTCCCTATTTTCCTCGATTTCCACACAAAGGACCTTGTGGGATGAGAAAGAAAGTGGGACACTAGAAATTTAGTTTGAAAACATAATCAAGCAAGTGCTTTTGGTAAAAATAATTCATTAAGCCAAGATAAAAAGACAAATTGGATTACACATGTGTTTTCTAACATGATTTCCAGCAAGATCAAAATCCCAAAACCAAAGTTCAAGAAGCTTAGTCTAAAAGCTCATGAGGAGCGTCTTGAGATCTTGAGTTGTATGAGTTTTACTATCAGCAGAATCCCAAACTTTTTGAAAGGTTTTTTTTCCTCCCATAGGAAATATAGCGTGTTCTTCAACACCGAGGTCTTGTAAGAAGAAGTGTTATTCTAGGTCAAGTCTAGGATCAAATTCAATCACTTTCATCCATCTCTCAACCATTAAATCAGTCAAAGGTCACCTCACCAACAACTCTTGGAAACTTTGTAAACATCTTTTATGCTAAACTTTTAGGCAAAATCACAACCGCTTTGTTTGACTTAACACACCTAGTCAAACCATCATCTTATACACGAGTTTTCTCTAGGATAACACAACTTCCTATGGTTTATGATTTCATCTTGTTTGGCTTCATACACCTAGCCAAATTATCAGATCATCACCTTGTTTGACTTGACACACTTAGTCAAAATACCCTATTGTATGAGTTTACTTTAGGATAACACAACTTCCTGGGGTTTACAAGTGCATTTATCACTTTTGTTTGACTTAACACATTTAGTCAAACCAACAATCTGATCACGATCAATCAAAGTCCTAAAAAGTTTAACATTTCCTTCAAATTTTCTTTAAGAGTTCCATTCATCTTTATCACTCATCTTCCATTTATCTCATCTTCATCATCGCTTTGATCCTTCAATTATCCTAGTTTTTCGCTTCTTTGAACCTAAGGTTTAGACCAATCTAAAGGATTAGAGGTTCATCTCTTACATTCTTGAAAATTGATCTTCATTTTATGGTTCAAACTCGATCTCAACACAAGAGGGACATGGAATATAAACTTGATCCATCCATCATGAGTAATCCAAGTCAACCAAACTATCCAGGTCTCGTAATACCAATTGATTATTGAAACTCACATTTAGACATGGCATCATTATCTTGTCCAAACCTCAAAAATATAATGAATGTGAGTATGCCCAATCTAAGTTGTGGACCACCTTTCCTGATGATAGATTTAAATACAAGTCCAAACCCACAAATCTATCAACCAAACACTCAATGCATGAGTTTTCCAAACAACATTATCCCACCAAATCCATACATGCCAAATACAAGTTTGTCAAACATGACCATTTTGAATCCGCACTTGGTAAACTTTGGGGTAGACATGTTTGAAAATCCCATCAATGTTGTTCAAAATCCAAGCAATATGTTGACGACTCCATATGTTGATTCAAATCAAGGTAACACCATGCAAAATCGAAGTTACCCAAATCAAGGCAATATGATTCTCAACCAAAACAATGTTCAAATTCAACCTATAATGCCAAATCAAAATATCATACCAAATCATCCCATTTTTCCATCAATATCGCAACTGCAAGTGGCAACCATCCAAGCAATCCCAATAATCAACAGCATCCCCAACCCACCACCACCACCACCACCGCCAAAACACAACATGACCAATTCATTCTCCATCATGTTGCAAGCCGCTCAAGAAGCTTCCCGCAAAAAGGCGCTCCAAAAACAACAAGCTGCACAAGTTGCGCAAGCAGCTCAAGTAGCCCGACAAGAACAGGCTCAAGCTCAAGTCCAACACCAAGCTCGATAGACGCAACAACAATTCCAAGCACTTTTGCAAGCAATCCATCAACAAGTGCATCAACAAGTAGCTCAACAACAAACCCAACAAAAAGCATTGTTGGCACAACAACGACACGACCAACAACAAGCGTTGTTGGCTCAGCAGCAAACACATGAATTACTCACTCAACAAAGCTTGCAACAGATTCCCACCACAATTCTTGAAATAAAAAATCAAGATCAATCTATCAATAAGCACCTTGAAGATGTTTCCACATCATCCGACGATCAAATCAACACACTCGAAAAGCCACTTTTCAATCATGATCAAAACTCACCAACGATGTCCAACAATGATCTATTCAAAGGAGGGTTAACATTATTTGATCCTATAATTTGTGATCTTGCAACTAATGATCATGTTGAAAGTGTCTCTACATCACCTAATGAGTTAGAGGACATATCTCAAGATTTTTCCCCGAAGCATGATCGACATCTTTCACTTAAGTCTAGTAATGGTGCTTTCCAAGACATATTGACATCTTTTGACCTCATGGTAGCAGATATTGAAGAAATCCTTAACTCACCATTTGATCCAAATCCATTCAAAGAACAAGCGGATATTAATCCACTTCCCATGCCTAAGGACGATGTCCAAGAATATCTTCTAAGCGATCCATCCTTTGAAATCAACCCATGTCAAGAACTTGATCCAAAGCATATTGAAAATAGTTCTAAAATCAATCAAAATCGAGAATTTGTATCTCCAAGATACTATAATGATCTAATGGGCACTCTGTTATCTGTACAAGATACCGCAAATGATGATTGTATCCATATAACACACACTCCTCCATCTACCCACAAGATGTTTTCTTTGCACGAACATGTAGATGATCTTCATTCAAAACAAGAGTCTCATACTCTTGAAATCATTACCAATGAACAAAAGTCTCCTACTCTTAACATTTGTACACAAGACCAAGATGTAGAAATATCTTGTGAAAACATATCAAAAGAAAATCATGAAGAAGGCTCCTACATAAGCCATGAATTAGAAACATCATGTGAAAGCATACCAAGAATGAATCATGAGGAATAATTTTACAAGGACAATGAAGCAAGAAGAATTACAATTTGATATCTCACAAGATCAAGCCAAATATATCAATTAGGCATTCACCCCACATATAGAGGATCCTATCACTTATAAAGTTGGATCACTCACCTTTTTAAGGGAAACTATCTGATCACTAAAGAAGCTGACACTTTTGAAGGTCCACAACAAAGCATGAAAGGATTAGCACCTTGTTTCCAAGGTAAATCATATCCTTTTGCAAATAAAATGTTTCAACAGATGAATTATCAAGGTAGAGGATTAGGTCTGCATGAACAGGGTATCCTAGAGCCAATGCAGATTTTTGGCAATCCGAAACATCAAGGCCTTGGTTAATCAACAAGCAAGAGATATAAACATATCAAGGATACCTCTATAAAACTGGGGGCAACTTTGTCTCAAGCAAACGTCAACATAGGGAGCACGAAGAATCCTTATGATGAAACCAATGCCAATACTACAACCCGCCATGTCACGAATCTTCATCCACCTATCACCCCATCCATGAATTGGGACCAACATCAAAAGAAAGACTTGAATCGAAACACAAATATTTCTATCAAAGAAAAAGAAGTAGCGAAGCATGAAGGACAACTCAAATACATATGGATACCAAAGAATACAAAGAATGATTACACCTATCAAACTCCATCAATCAAGGAAACTATGGGATAAAATCAAAAAGGGAAAGGTATCTATCAAAGATGTCCACAAAGGCGAAAGAAAGCTTCTCAAACAATGTACAAATTTTATCGAGCAGTTAGTCCTAATTCCACACACACTTCCGTATCCATCCATAATCACTCATCTTCCCAAGTTTGGAGAGTCAAAGGTTCCAAACTTTCAACTAATTCATCTTTTATTCCTAAACACACTCCATCCATGCCCCCACGTATGATATCCAATTCTCATATTGACCATGTGTTGGCAACGACCCTTCATCATAAGGATTCAGAAGGCACTCTATTGTGATGTGTGCACAAAGACAGAGTTAACTCTGGTATCGACAAAGTAAGACAAATTTCTCAAAATTTGCTTTCAAGTGCATGTATCTTGGCAAAGCAGCTTCTTCAAGCAGGATACCGATGGCATGTTATGGAAGAAGCATCAACATCAACACCACCAGGTGGCTCAAAATCAACTTAAAATCTTTCAGAAAATACAAAAAATCAGAAAAATGTCCTGAAAAAATGGTCACCTTGATGAAAACCTAGCAAACAGGTGTCTTGGCGACAACAAAAAAATCAAAAAACATAAAAAAAAAATCCAAAAAAATCAGAAAAGAGGATTGAAAAGAGTAAAGAAAAAAATCGTCCTCTAGTGAAAACCACTACGGTGGCACTTTGGACAAGTACCATGATTAAAACCTGGCAAACAAGCGTCATGTGTAGAATCAAGCATCTACATGCGCTAGTTCAGGAGAAAGCGTCTTATCACATCCATAATAAAGCCAACATTTCGGCCATATCATCCGTTCATCCATGAATCATTTATGCAATCCATGTTCATCCAAGTTATCTTGATCTTGGCAAGGTTTGGTAAACGCTTTACACTTGCTTTATGGTAAACATCTTGACATTGGTCATTTTCATTGATCCCATCCTACCTAATGCCATCTGAGCAATATCCAAATGAGCATCCTCTGTTTGAACACCTTATCTTGTCGCAAGATAATCCATATCCATTCTTCCAAACATCCACCCATGGCATTCGATACATTGCTAGACACTGGAGGCAAATATTTATATCTTGCTTTGGGAATAAAGCTTGATATTGATCCTCTAACTTACGAAGTGATCCAAACATTGGCAAAAATGTGAAATCAAATTGGTCAAATAATTTGTGAGCCAAAATCCAAATCACTAGCCCATGGCATATTTTGACAGGAATACGTTCCTTATCAAGCTTTATCTTTTGTCGAACATCAATCCAAACAATTCATATCAGTCACATCTAACTTATGCGTCAGTGTCACATTAAGTCATCAAAACAATTTTGTTCCAAATCAAGCTTCATCAATCTTGATGAATCGAATCCAATCATTTATCACCTTGTTTGACTTAACACACTTAGTCAAATTATCATCTTGTGCACGAGTTTACTCTAGGATAACACAACTTCCTTGGGTTTACAAGTTCATTATCATCTTTGTTTGGCTTAACACACTTAGCCAAATTATCAAAATCAAAATCACCTCGTTTGACTTGACACACTTAGTCAAACCTCATGTACGAGTTTACTCTAGGATAACACAACTTCCTGGAGTTTACTAGTGCATTATCACTTTTGTTTGACTTAACACACTTAGTCAAACTATCAATCCATCAATCTGATCGATCAACATTAAGCTTGGTTTTCAACAAAATCTCAAAACAAAGCACTGATATCATCATCACATATCACTTCTAAATCGTCAAAATTATGCAAAAAGCCAAAAACATTCAAATCATCAGAAAATCCAAAAACATTCAAATCATCAGAAAATCCAAAAACATTCAAATCATCAGAAAATCCAAAAACATCCAAATCATTCAAAAAATCCAAAAACATGTCAAATATCAAAAAAATTTCAAAAATTCATCATTTAGTCTTGTCAGTCTTTCACCTTGTCGAACTACGTTGTCTCTGAGCTTGAACATAGGCAAGGTGGATCTTTGATCATCCCCCAAGACATCTAGGTTAGTCCTTAGGCGTCCGTCGCATTGGCAATCCGTTTGCCCATCCATCTTTTCATTGAGTCAAGTTTGTCGTCATTCGAACTATGTGGTCTTTGTGTGTATAATGTAGGCAAGGCTAATCTATGGATCAGCTCCCGAGACCCCTATGATAGGTCTTTAAGTTAGTCTGTTCATCAAAATCTCGAAAATACCAAAAACATTTGCAAAACATCTCAAAAATACCAAAAATAGCCTCAAAACATTTGAAAAACCCAAAATGGTGCATCCATTTCATCTGGCTTTCACCCGTGATTATCATCACTCATAATAAAATCATCGTCGCCTTCACCCTTTGGTGAGTCAGTTAGAAGCAAGTCTAGCAGGTTTCAAAGTGAACACCTTATCGTTAACATCTCAAGTCTATGACAGTAAGCAAGCACGCTGCTCAACTCAGAGTATCAATAGCTTATCACCCAATCAGTCTCATCAAAACCCTAATCACTACATGTCCTAGGATGAAGCTTTCCCACGATGGACATAAGCATTAGGTACCCCACATTAGTTTAGCCTTGGCTAGTGGTATGAAGAACATTAGCTTGTTTTTTTACTTTATCTTATTTTGTGCTCATTTCAAGGACCTCTCGATGATGCCTAAACAAAAAATAGGTTTAGAGAGAAAGGAATGGGACAATGATCATTATCTTTTTATCTGTCATGTTTGTTGGATATTCTTGTAAAATAACTTCATCATGTATGTTTGTTTTAAGTGTCTTGTTGACCACATAATAAGGCTTGCCTTCTTATGTTTTCGTTCGAGATGTTTAGAATATCTTAACTACATTTTGAATAAGGTTATGTTTGTCAAGTGTGAACAAGAGTACTCCTATATGATTGACGAGTCAAATTCCATCACACTAGGTGCCACTCCATCCTTGTTCTTAATACCTTGATGCATCGCACCTATGTGTGTTATCAAACATAAAGAAAGGTATGCTATTTCCCATCCTTGGATAAGCAACACATCATCATCATTCATCATCATGTCCAATAAAGTCTCGATGACTAGGGGACTTGTCAAACTTCTACATTCTTCTTGCATTTAAGGGTTTATCCCTCTCATTCTTCTCCTTCGTGCTAACAATGTATCCATCTTACATCCGCATTCTCATTCTGCATAATCACGTCAAACCATCATAGGACAACATCATCCATCTCATTCGTATTGCATAACCATTTAAGCTGTTTAGGATAATATAGATTTGTTATTCTAGGCATCTTTCAACATCTCATTGGCATCATCATTATCATATAGTCTCGTCATCCATACATCCATTTTGAACCTCTTTATCGTGAGATCCACCTCAAATCGAATCCTTTTGCTCAATCTCTCGAGGGGGCAATGTACTAGCCTATTTCTTTTCGTTGGGGCATCCGGAAAATCATTTTTTTTTTTAATTGTGATATCGGCAACATCATTCTTTGAACCAATGCAACGAGTACATTGCTTCAAAGAGGGGAAAAATGTAGACATACAAAACTAACATCATGCATCCAATTCTGCTATTAATCAATTAAAGTAATTTATTGATTAAATCCTAAGGTTCATGGGACTTAAATAAATCAAAATATTTCATTAAGTCCTAAGTTCTTATTTGATTTGATAAATCAAGCTTATTTAAATCAAATATCAAATCCCTAAAATCCCCTAAGTTAATTAATCTAAATTAATTAACTTCTAATCATAATGATCATTCTCTAGCATTTGACTCAACTAGAGTCAAATCTAAACTCTCAACTAACCCACCCACTTGCACCAATAAATCAATTATTTGATTTATCAATTCTTCTAATTACTTTCAAAAGGGCATCAAGATGGAATATTCTTCCAATTTGAATCTTCCCTCCAAAAGATTTGTCCCTTCCAACAAAGCATTAAATGCTCTTACACATGTCTCTTGCATAAGTCAACTTGACATTTAATGCACGTTTCATCCCCCTTAAACATGTCATTTCATCCAAAATTCAAATTTGAAATTGGCACATTGGCCAAGACTTGCACAATCCTCACCCTCTCACACCTTGACAAGTGTCATCTTGTCATTGGCTTTTTGAATGATCCCACATTCATTCAAAATCTCTTAATCTCCTACCCTTGAATCTATAAAATCAAGGCACAACAACACAATTGGAGAACAACACACTTCATGCAAGGTTACTCTCTTCATTTGAGAATCAATCTTGCTCTTCATCATCCACATTTGAAAGCATCTACACTATAGGCAACTTGAGCTCATAGCATCTCATTGTCTATCTCATCATCTTGGCAATCTTGCTTATCAAGGGTTGGGAAAGGGCTCTTTCACATATTCAAAGAGCACCAATCCACCATGGAATAGATTTGCATTCATGTTTTATGTGCTTTATTTAGTTTTCATTATTGTTTTAATATCTCATTTAGCATGTTTAAACTAGATGCAATATTTCATGAGGATGTTAGAACTATGCTAGGCTAGCCATTTGCAGGTTTTGATGTCCACACCAACAACCTATCATCTCATGCTAACTCCAATCTGTATTACTGCAACAAACATGAAGTCCTCTAGCATGTGACCAAAGGGGTAAAAGCACAAACTTGTGTCACACTAGTCCAACTTTTAAACTTGAATCACTAAAAAGTGGCATAAATGTTTTGAATTTTGAAATGATGTAAACTAGTAAAATATGTATCTTTTAGTATATTTTATGTTTGTATTTAAAAAAATAAAAAATAAAAAATATTTTAAACTAGTTTTTAATAAATTAACACTATAATTTAGTTGCTGATAAAATGTTGAAAAAGGAAGTTGCATGAGACGTCAAACTTTTTATAGGAAATTTAACTTTTTTTCTTTCAATTTTTTTGTGTGTATTTATAACTTGAAACTTTAGTGCAAGGATATATTTTTTCCAATTTTGAAAAATATATATTTTTAAATAAATATTAAAATGTGTGTGAATCCAAAAACAGTTGTTTCCATGGGATGTCAAATTTCATATTAAATAGTTATCCAAAATGAAAAAAAAGTATACCATCTTGAAATAGATTTTTTATCTAGTGTATCATATTTTTATTTATTTTTCATAATTTTTAGTATTTTTCCTTAACATGGTAATCAACCTAATATTTTGTGTTGATAACCTACTTTTAGTAAAAATAAAAAATAAAATATAAATAATAATTAAACTATTAAAATAAATATATTTTTGAAAACTACACTTATGGATCTACAAAAGGGTATTTTTGACCAAAAATGATTTTTAGCTAGAAATACTTAAATTCAGTTGTGTTGATAAATTGGCTGAAAGTGTGACACAAATTTGTGCTTTTACCCAAAGAGAAACACCAGACCATTGTTAAAGCTCCAAAACCTAGGACAGGAACTTATCATGACACCATGATCTACACATCTCCATTGGGAGGTACCATGCTTCAAGTGAAAAAGCTATGGTCTTAAGAGCAAAGCAACATGCCAAAACTCTACAACACAAGCAAGAGTATACCATGACATAAAGAAAACAAAACTCTAGACCAACATCACCTGTCAAGCACCACCAACATCATAGCGAAATATAACCAATATCCTCCATGGCTCCAAGATGCTGCACATCTTCAAATAGTGACCATGCAGATGCAAAAGAAACCCTTCTGCAACAACAGGATCTCAGAGCCCTTCCAAAACATCTACAACACCAAAGAAGATCATCCACCACCAAGTGATGAATCCACAGTCACTGCTAAAGCTCCCACTGAACCGTGACAACAAAATTTCCAAGCAACATGACCGACCACCTGTTGATCCAAACAACCTTCAGGTAAAACCGACATCATGCCCATCAGACAACAACGTCAAACAACACCAAGATTCCTAGATCGCATAGACAACACCATCACTATCAAATGCTTAACAAGATTTCCATGACATCGTGATTCTCATGCCATAGGTCCCCATAGCTGACTATTCAGGTACTCAAAATGGAATTCACCTTCTCATCTCAAAACAACCACGCCAATGCACAAGTGACCATAGAAAAGGTCAACTAATAGATCTGCAACAACACATAAGCAATCTCGTGGATATTGATAGTCCACTTCCGAGTTGTCTCACTGCACCCAATGGGTAGCTAATCCATCATCCGCACAACTCAAGGATCCACTTCAAAAAACCTGCAAATCTGTCATCACACTGGAAACTACAAAACTAAGATCATCAAAAGGAATAACCATGTAGATGAACATGACTCAAACACCAGATCAATGACCAGATCTGATTTCCAATCGCGTCCACAACTCAAGCACCACACCGCAAGAATGCTGAATGAGTAAAACACATATCAATGCTCCCACGCAGAGAAGACAACACACCTCAAAACCATGTCAAACTACAACTATCTCATCCAGTAACACCCCAAAAGCAAGGGTCTAGAAAATAGCAGAACAACAGCTCCACACAAAACATAAGTTTTCCTTGATCGTGAAAAACCTACAAAACCACAGTGTTTATGAAACACCCACGCATCTCCATATTCACTACTCATCTAGACGACCCAAGAGTCTGCACATAACCAACATGGTTAACCACAACAATGAAAAGAAACATGGATATGCAACATAGACTTTTTAGGAAAATCTACAAAAAACCCTCCAGAGCCAAAGACATGAATCTGAAAACATGTGAGTGGATGATATAGGTAAAACTGGAACAACAAGTCCATTTTAGACCAAGTCCAAAACCACAACCATGCACAAGAATACAAGAGAGCCAGGCTATACAGAAGTTGTAGACCACTAGGATCAACTTCATAGGCTCGATGCAATCAGATCAACAGAGAAACCGCCTTCAATGCTAAGTCAGAACACCCAACACAAGCACAAAACTTCATGGCTAAACAACAACATAAGCAATTCCATACCACCAGCGAGGCTCTCACATAGACACCTAGTATGAAACCACGCTTTTCTACAACACAACCACAAGCACATCTCACGCCCTTTGCATCAGGAACATTTTCTGCCAGCCAAGAGCCTCATACCATATTGCAACAATATGATCAACTCCAATCTTCTGCAACATCTTTCAAAAACTATGTGTTGAATCAAAGAAGAAACTTCCACTCATTGAAGGATCAAACTCCAACCGATTTCTCTAGATTTTCTCAAGCTTGCCAGGCTAAGAAATCATCATAGGAGAAATACCCAAAACTTCAGTAACCAGGAGAAGGCTTTGGCACCACTTATTGGTATCATCAAGCCTCGACCTCCCTTAAAATTCTCTGATACGACTTGTTGGGGATAAGGATTCGGTCTATCATCATAGATAAGGTATCTAAGATAACAGTGCCTTAGTGATTTTCATTTTGATCACTTTAAAGACACAGACAACTATGCCATAAAGTAGAAACAGGCACAGTAAATCCCCCATTGATCCTCTGAGAAAAGTAAATGCTTGACAATAAAAAATAGATTCAACACAAGCACAGATTTAGTTTGTAGAATCAAACAACATGAAAGACAAAACTATGGAAACACAGATTTACATGGGGAAAACCCTTTCGGGTAAAAAACCCCACCCTCCAAAACACTCAGCTCACATGTAATATTCAGTAACTAAAATGGTTACAATACAAAACCAGAGCTATGCTCTTCAGGAGAATACATCTTGTCCATCTGGAGAAGGTAGGAAACACAAAATAGAAACATCACATAGTTACAATGTCTCCAAAGACATACCATGTAGATTCCCTTCAGCTCCTCAAAAGACTCTCTCAGCCAACCTCTCGGCCAACCCAACCTCAAGGCAAATCAAGTTCGCATCTTACTGATCTATGACACCAAGTGTTAATGGTTACAAATCCATCACATACTACTGTAACACTTCGCCACCTTTCTATGACCGAGTTCAAAGTATTCAACTAACCCAAGTCATAATTTTCAAAATGCTTTTCAACCAACCAATCAAGTGGCATTAATATGCACCTTACCTTTGTCAGACAGATCCGATCACCTTTGACCAAGTCACCCTACAAACACGCATTGAGCCATCTAGGCATTTAATTCGCCACAATCAGATCCAGTCAACCATCAAATCTGAGCCTTGCATTTAATACTTTCACCGCTCTAAACATCGGCCAATCAGTTGTTGAAAACTTGCCACATGTCGCCACCCCATTCGTCTATCGCTACTTTTGACATCTGGTCAAAACCGGTCAAGCTCGGTCAATCGAGCTCAGAGCTCACCCGAGCTCCTATCGTGCTACTGATGCCTTGTCAGACTCGCCTCACGGTATGGTGGTAAGTCCATCCGAGCTCACCCTCAGACACTATCACACTACCGCTACATAGTCAAGGTCTAACTGCGGTGTGGTAGTAGCAACCAACCAAACCGTTAGGGGTCTCACCACGTTACCGTGGATACTACCAGGTCTCATCGTGGTAGAGCGGTGACCCCATAGGAAGACAACCAGTGGTCTCACCGCAAGCACCGTGGTGAGTGAACTCACCGCCCACGGTGGAGCGGTAACCTCCAGACCGACCGCAGGCGGTCTCATCGCGGCCACCGCAGTGAGTGGACCCACCACCTGCGGTAAGGCGGTAACCGCCAAACCAAACCGCCGCAGTCACCATGCTACCGCACCACCAACAGGAAACCTTCACGGTAAGGAGGTAAGGAATTGCTCCGCCGCTACACCGCCAACCACACTACCGCGCCACCACCAAGTGACCCTCGCGGTGTGGTGGTAACTGCCTGTCAGACTATCACCGCTCACCACCCCACTGCCAGACCAAGCAAGGTGGCTTGCGGTAAAGCGGTAAACCGCACAACTGCGCCGGCAAGGAAAGCTTGTAGTGGTATGGCGGTAAAGACCAGAAACAAGAAGAAATCAGCCAAGTCTTCAAGGGAAACCAAAATGTTTAGGCATAAATTTCCAAAAAAAAAATTATGTCTGTATAGGTGCTCTATCATCAAAATTAAATAGATATGTTTTCACACCTCATTTCAAATCCCCTAGTTTAAATATTTATTAATGATTAACCATTTGTTCAAGTTGAGAGAAATCAAATATTTGAAATCACATTATGGTTTCATGATATTATGACAATGAATATTTCATTATTGCTATGATATATTTAATGTGCATACTATTGATACCTATTTTTCAAATGAAAGTTAATATTTGATTTGATTTGATATTATGATATTAATATGGGCTAACTACTATTGTATTGACTTGAGGTAGATGTAAGACATCATTTTACTGTAGTTGACATGTTGAGGGAGAGTATCATCTAGGAGAGGATGATAGATGGAGATGATATGGCTGTTGAATCATATCCTTCAACAATGCATACACACTTACATTATTTGTAGGTCATGTGTGTGTTATGATGCACTTTAAATATTTGTTTGGGTATCATAATATAAGTGTGTCTCATTTAAAATTATGAATTTGAACATTCCTTATTATAATTGCAGTTGTTTGTTGGTTCATGATTACTTATTTTAAAATGCTTATTTTTTGTTGTTTCAAGTAGATGTGCATCTATATTGTATTTTTTTATTTTTAATTCCTTGTGATATTGGAGGTGTTGGTATGTTATCCCTTTGGAATAAATTATTTGCATATCCCTTTGTTACCAAAACTTACTATTCATTCTATCTAGTACAATAAAATGATATAGAAACATTGTGAAATAAAAATGGGATTTTAAATTCCTCCTCCTCTTTCTCTTTCTCTCACCACTTAGAGGTTTATGTTTATTATTATGTTTTATATTTTTATGTTTCAATCTATAGGCCCATATGGAATTTAGGGGTGTGACTATTTTCACTCATTTTTTTTATGTGAATATATGTAACACTATTTTATAAGTGGTAATATAGACATTGTTAAGGAAAAAAGTGAAAAGTAAAATAAGAAAAATAATAAGAAAATGAGAAATATATTTGGGAATTAAATAAATCCCCGTGTTTAGGAGAGTTATATTTCATGGGGTTTGAACTAGAGGAAATTATGTAAGAAGTGGGATAGATTTTTTGTGGAAAGGGGAGTACAAATATGGAGCCACAAGGGGGTATAATGTTTTTTCAACATGGGATTCATATGGCTTTTATCATCTGATTTTTATGGCATTAGAAGAAGGAAAAGATTATGGGTAGGAGAAAATCACTAGGAAAGAGAAGTGATTTAGAAGAGTTTAAGCTTGAAATCCTAATGATTATATTTTATTTCACTCTCTATTTGATAGAAAGCATGGATGAGTTCTACTCTTTGAACTATTTATTCTTTCCATTTGTTTCAAAAACATATTACTTGAATAATAAGATGTAACAAAAATTAAATTTTTTTTTTTATTCTATATGAGTTATTTGGCATTCATTTTAAATGATCTACATTTATATCATCATTAGTACTGAAACTAAATACAGGTTAGTTGACGTTCAAATATACTAGATTGATTATTGATTTTGTTGCAAATATGAAGGTGTTGTCATTGATGTCAATAGGATGTCTACTGGCTGGTGTTGTCATTGATTGATAAGTAGGAGGTATTTTCCACAATATGTCAAATTGTGATATTGCTATCGGGACTCAAGCGTGTAGTTTTACAAGCAAACTCATTGATGTCAACTATGTGTTGAGGAATTTTATTACATGATGAAGTTGTCGAGGATATTGAGAAATTTGTGAAAAAGAGAAAAATAAGTTGTTGTAGGTTGTGCATGTATCATTGAGATATTCAGAAATTCTTGTGAGTACACGGAGCTATCTTTTTGTTGAAGTGTCTGGAGATGTGTAATGTGTTGAGATGATGTCTCTAGTACTTGGTTTCCAAGTGATTTTGAGAAAATTTGATAAACAAAGAAAATAGTGGTGTACAAGTGTTTAGAATGTTCTCTGGGATGCGATTCATATTTCTTCTACGTTGATTATATTCTTGTATAGATATGATATGTTGTTCAGGGTTGATAGTAGTTACTCTATCCATAATTTGGGTTTTTGGATTACTGTATAGTGTGAGATATTTCCACCAATATTTGAACCAATTTTTTTAGTGGTGTTTTCTATAGTCCTGGAGAAATGTATTCCTGGAGAAATGTATTTACTCTATGTTTCTCCACAGTTTGGATTTAGATTATGCAGATTCAGGTAGTTGCTTATAATGTTTGTATCTTTCAAAATTTAAGGTTTCACTTGTTTTAGTGCAGTACAATGTGTGTTTCATGCATCATTGTGTGAATAAGGTTAAGAGGATGTTTTGGGTTGAAGCATTTCTATGATGTGAGTTTAGATGAAGTCTTTGTTGGATCTTAGGTGGTTTGTGATTTATTCTAGATCATCTTCAAGTGAATTTTGTTGCTCAAAAAGTTTTGAATTGGAAGCATGTACTTAATGTTTTATGGTGTTTAGCATGGGTATTGGTCGACCTTGTGTTAGCACTACATGAAAGGTTATGAAAGTGTGTTGAGGTGTGTTAGGATATATTTGGGTCATAATTAAGGATGTATATGGGTTACCTCCATTCCTATCCATTATAAAAATGTTTTTGTGTCGACCCAATTTGAATTTGGAAGTGTAATGAATAGTTGTTGACCTTGGAGATGGTTTTCAAGGTTGAGATTGATATAAATAAGAGTGATGTTGTTGTGAGATGAAAGAGAGAGATAAGATGAGTGATATTGTATGTGATGTAAATTTTAGTAGAGAAGTGAACATTTCAAAGTGTTGGATTCTTGAATGCAATGAGTTGAAGGTGTCCACAATCTTTCATGCAAGGCTATGAAAGTGTGAGCAATTATGGTGGATTCTTTGTTACATTGAGAAGTTGTTCTCTATGTAAAATTTATCTTCTATCTTCTTGTATTTATTTATATGGAAGTGATCCCTGGCTATGACCCTTTTTGGACAGTGTGTCCTATTCTAGCAATGATCTCTTGTATTGGTTTTGTAATAACTTATGCAAGATAGATGCGAGTGATGTACGTGATGTGAATTTGAGAAGAGCGGTGCAAATTTCAAAGTGTTGGATTTATAAATGCAATGAGTTGAAGGTGTTCACCATATTTCAAGCAAGGTTGTGAAAGTGTGACAAAAATTCTGGTGGATTCTTTGTTACATTGAGAAGTTTTTATTTGTGTAACATTTATCTTCTATCTTCTTATATTTCTTTATGTGGTAGTGAGCCCTTGTTGTGAAACTTTTTGGATAGTATGTCCTATTCTGGTACTGATCCCTTGTACCGGTTTGGCAATTACATATATTGTGAGCTAATCCTCATCATGGTTTTTCCCTCATTGGGTTTTCCACGTAAATATGGTGTTCTATTGTGTATGGTGTTATTTCATTTTTTTTTATCTACCTTCCATGATTAATTACTTTAATAGAATAAGGAATTTATGAATGTTTGTGGATATAATTACTATTGCGGGTTTTGATGTTTTAATTTGCTACAATTGATTCACCACCCCTCTCATTTGTCTTGTTCATTCAATAATTGGTATTAGAGCAAGGATCCTTGGAGAAGAGCTTAACCTTTTAAGGTGGATTTGGGATGGAAAAATAGATTGATTTCCCTAGATTTTATGGAACACACCATGCATTCTAGAAGACAAAGATGGTAGGATATTTGGAATCTCATGAATTTGAGATTGAAAAGGAAATAAAGACTCCATATGTTGCACCTCAGAATGGTCTAAGTATAAATAATGAGATTAAGGCACATGAGGTAAATTCCAAGGAAATATTTATTCTTATGAACAGTCTTTCAAATTCTAAATTGGTTAAAGTTATGAATCTTAAGACTGCTAAAGATGTTTAGGATAAGCTTGAGACTATTTATGAAGGAGATGGCATTGTTAAGCCAAAAAAGTTGCAAAATTTGAAGGAATAATTTGAGACCTTGCGAATGTCTGAAGATGAAACAATTACAACCTACATGCAGAGAGTTGATGAACTGGTAAGTGCTAAGAGAGGTTTGGGTGCACAAGTTAAAAAATCTAGGGTAGAAAAGAAAGTTCTCAGATCTCTTCATGATTCTTCTAGTGAAAAGGTATCTTCTATTGAGGAAGTTGCAAATTCTAGTACTTATTCTAGACATCAGTTGATTGGTACACTAAATTCATTTGAAATGAGAAAACTTAGATTCAAACATGGTACAAAATTGGAGACTTCTCTCAAAGCAGGAAGATCAAAAAAGGTTGAATTTTCACATGGAGAAGATCTTGATGATGTGGAAGCTAACTTTATAAGAAGGATGAAAATAGGCACGGGTAAGTACAAAGGTAAACTACCTTTCAAATGTTTTAGTTATGGAAAAGTAGGTCATTATGCTTCAAGATGTCCAAATAGAGCTGCAAACAATATGAGATAAGAGAATAAAGGAAATATGATTAAAAGAAGTTACTATGTCAAAGAAGATGCTGGTATTTTTGATGATGAATTTGATTATGGAGATGTTGATAAAAATGAATGCTTGTTCTTGGCTATAAAAGATGAATTTACTTCAACTAACTTTGAAAGTTGTGTGAAGGAAAGTGTTTTAGAGAAGGTTGAAGACCATACTATGGTTTATTCTTTTCATGTCAAACAAGATAAGAATTACCGGGTTGTTGACAATGGCTTCTCTAATCACATCACTGGAGAAATTTTTTGTTAAATTTGAAAATTATGATGGTGGATTAGTTAAATTTGGAGATGATTTAGGAGCTAATATTTTTGGAATAGGTTCAATAAGTTTTGATGGCAAGAATAATACAAAAGATTTTAAATAGGTTAAAGGTTTAAGGCATAATTTTTTGAGTTTTGCACAAATGTGTAGCAAAGGATATAATCTTATGTTTAAGGATGAAACATGTGAATTCAGAAAAGGGTCCAAAATTGTGATTGCTGCTAGTAAGATTGTTAGGGTTCAAGCAGATTAGAGCAATAAATATTAACAATTATATGAAGATTAAATAACCCAAATATAACAATGAAGAATAACACAAAAGAGATCAACACAAAATTTTAACATGTTCACCCAATATAGGCTACATCCACATAAACTCAACCATCTAATGCTTTTATTATCTGGTGCAAAATAGATTACAATCTCATGAATACCCTACTACAACATACATCCCAATCGCTTATAACAAGCTTTTTGGAAGCTTCTATAATTAGGGTTTTGGAAAGTCATTTTTCATTTTTTGATTAAAAAAAATTAACTACCGACCCCTTGATGTTCAAAATGGGGAAAAAATTGCATGATCAGTTGCCACATATCAAGAAAGAGGACTGATGGAAACATCTATAATCTTAAGGGTGTTGATGGTCATTACTTTATGTCTCAAATTAATGAAAGTTGGATATGGCATAGGAGGATGTTCTTGGATTTTGTTATGATTTTTTTGGAATTTTAAGCATACAGGGACATTAAATTTTATCAGATGGATGTGAAGTCTTCTTTTCTAAATGGTGAGTTAGAAGAAGAGGTTTACATGGAACAATCAAAATGATTTCAATTTTTAGATCAACAAGATATGGTCTGTAGTTTGAAGAAGGCATTATATGGATTGAAGCAAGCTCCCAGAGCTTGGTGTGCAAGATTGGAAAAATATTTGATTCAACAAGGATCCAATAAAGGCATCATAGATAGTAATCTTTACTTCAAATTAAGGAAGACAAAATCTTGATAGTGGTTGTGTATGTGGATGATATTATATTTGGAGGAAATAAAGCTATGTGTAAGAAATTTGTTGAAGATATACATATAGATTTTGAGATGTCAGTGTTTGGGGAGATGAATTTATTTCTTGGGCTACAAATAAATCAAATCTAGATAAATCGATTTTCATTTCACAATCAAAGAGTGTCAAAGAGATGTTGAATAAGTTTGGAATGGAAGACTCCAAACTAGTATGCACTCCTATGGTGACTGGTTGAAAATTGAGCAAGGATAATGATTCAACTAAGGTTTATCAAAGAAAATATAGATCTATGATTGGTGGATTGTTATATCTAACTGCTACTAGACCAGATATCATGCATGAAGTTTATCTTGTGGCTAGATTTCAAGAAGATCCTAAGGAAACACATGTTGCAACTATGAAGAGGATATTCAGATATCTAAATGGCACTCTAGATTATGGCTTGTGGTATCCTAAGGATACTAATTTCACATTAAATGCTTATATAAATATAGATTGGGCTGGTTGTGTTGATGATAGGAAAATTATAATTGGTGGTGAATTGTTTCTTATATGTAGATTTGTGTCATGGTTATGTAAGAAGCAAGATTCAATTTCTTTATCCACTACAGATGTTGAGTATATTGCAGAAGAATATTGTTGTACACAATTATTGTGGATGAGATAGACATTGAAGAATATCAGAGTAGTGTAAGACGAGGCTATATCTATTTTCTATGATAATACAAGTGCAATTAACATTTCAAAAAAACTAGTGATGCATTCAAGGACAAAGCATATATCACTTAGGTATCACTTTTTGAGATTTTTGTTATGGAGAATGAGGTGAAGCTTGAATATGTACCTACAAAGGATCAGATTGTTGACATATTTACTAAGGCTCTTCCTAAGGATAATTTTGAGTATCTTCAGGAGAAGTTGGTGGTTATTACCCCTCCTTTGAACTAAATGAATATGGAGATGCCTCAATCCAATGGATCTATGGATTCATTTCTTTTCTGGACTGATGTTGGTGGCTACCTCTTAGGGGGAGTAGATAGTGTAATGTGTTGTCATTATGCAAAGTTTTTTATGTGGTTGGGTGTACTCCTAAGGGGGAGTATTCAAACAAAATATCTTGGTTTTGTGTCAAAGAGGAAGAACAATGCAATTTTTTTTATCCTTTTCCATTGATGTCAAAGGGGGAGAAAGAATCACGTGAAAATGTTTATCCACTTGAGAGGAGAAAACAAATAAAATCATAAGAAAAGTGTATTGAATGTTGTTGTGTTGTCTTTGATGGTTTTTCTCATCATGTGTTTCCATCAATGGCAAAGGGGGATATCGTTGCAAGTATGAAGGTGTTGGGATTGATGTCAACAAGATGTCTACTAGCTAGTGTTATCATTAATGTCAACTATGTGTTGAGGAAGTTTTTATCATGAAGAAGTTGTCGAGGATATTGAGAAAATAATGGAAAAGAGGAAAATCGTTGTTGTAGGTTATGCAAATATAGTTGAGATATTGAGGAAGTGTTGTGAGTACATATAGCTATTTTTGGGTTGAAGTGTCTGGAGATGTGTAATGTGTTGAGATGATGTCTATGGTACTTGGTTTCCAAGTGATTTTGAGAAAATTTGAGAGACAAATAAAACAATGTTGTGCAAGTGTTTAGAATGTCCTTCGAGATGTGCTTCACGTTTCTTTTGTATTAATGTTATTACTGTGAAAATATGATATGTTTTTCAAGGTTATTA
This sequence comes from Sequoiadendron giganteum, assembly GCA_007115665.2. Lineage (NCBI taxonomy): Eukaryota > Viridiplantae > Streptophyta > Pinopsida > Cupressales > Cupressaceae > Sequoiadendron > Sequoiadendron giganteum. The sequence goes on along the minus strand of CM021107.1, from coordinate 117,482,175 downwards.
GTAGTTGATATATCTAGATTTTGGGTTTCTAGATCGCTATGGAGTGTGATATATTTTCACCAGTATGTGAACTAGCTTTTTTAATGGTGTTTTCTATGGTCTGGGAGAAATTTATTTTCTCCATGTTTCTTCACAGTTTTGCTTCAAATTATGTGGGTTTGGGAAGTTTCTTATAATGTTTGTATCTTGCAGAATTTAAGGTTTCACTTATTATAGTGTAGTATAGTGTGTGTTTCATATGTCAGTGTGCGAATAAGGTTAACCAAATGGTCTAGGTTGAAGTATTTCTATGATGAGAGTTTAGATGAAGTCTTTGTTGGATCTTAGGTGGCTCGTAGTTTGTTCTAGATTGTGTTCAAGTTAATTTTGTTGTCTCAAAGTTTTAGATTCATCTAAGGAAGTTTTTACTTAATGTTTAATGGTGTTTAGCATGGGTATTGGTCGACCTTGTGTTAGCACTAAATGAAAAGGTTATGAAAGTGTGTTGAGGTGTGTGTAGTAATAGAAAAAGTATAACTTTTCCTTAGTTTGGGAAAAAATAATCTTAAAATGAACTTAATGTTGCCTTGATTTAGTGTTGTAATGTGTTTTACACATTCACACTAAGTTTAGGGTTGTTTTTAGTTAAATGGACTTAATTATTCCTTATTTAGAGTGTTGTAAGGTGTATCTTTACACTTTCACACTAATCTAGGGCTTTATTAATTAATTGAGGTTAAATTTCCTTAATTTGACCATTTAATTCAAATCCAAGCCTAATTAATTGCAAATTTTAAGGGATATAAGGTCTGACATTCATAAATGCCATTACACAACACTTAATTTTAGAAGGTGTGTGTCCTAGGTTAGTGACCTAGGACTCATTTTCCACCTAGCGAATGGGTCCTCACTAGGTCTTAGGATCCTATTTTCACATAACATTTCACATTTCCTGAAGTGTGTCCTAGGTGAGTGACCTAGGACCCATTCTCCACATGGTGAATGGGTCCTCACTGTTGGAAACAAGCTACACTGAGAAGGGTGGGTGAATTAGTGTTGTGCAAAAATTAACTTTATTGACCTTTATCTTCAAATCATTAAAAACATTCAACCATAATGCATAAACATGAAAATAAACATAACAGCATAACACCAAGATTTTTACATGGAAACCCTGTTAAGGGAAAAACCACGGTGGATGGCCAATCCACAATTATGATCTAAGTATACTCAAATGAAGATTACAAAAAGAGGAATGCACTTGCATTCAGATGCACTTCCTAGAGCTCGCTGCTCTAAGGGAAGGCTCACTGCCTTACAGAGAAAATCAGATTAAAACCATCTGAGAGTTTGAACTAAGAAAAGTAACATATACATATGCCTAATTATAATTCCAGCTAAGCACAATAATAGATCTGCTGCGTTACAGTCTGATTCTTCACTTCTTCTATGTTCTGCTCATGCGTGTAATACACATCCTTTATGCGCAAGTGAAACTGCGCATTATCTCTCTTCTGCTATGCTCTTATTCATAATTCACATCAATACACACTTCATACATCTTGCAAAATGATACAAATGATCTTATATATCCGCAACATAGAATTCAATTACACTTTGTCGGCTTCAAGAGAACACAAAATAATTATAACTATTGGCTCAAATCATGAGAAATATGCAATGCATATCTTCAATGGTTGGTCACAACTTAGCTAGGCCCCAAAAAAAGATGTACAAACACAAAAATACTTAATCAATTACTTCTCATACATCTGCAACATAATAAATTTATGAAGTCGACTCCAATACAAGAAAATTTGAGAATAAGCCAACAAAATCTTCTAACTTCCACACAAATTGATATGAGCCACTGCCCTTCAGTAGTAACAAAGATAATATACCAAAAAACATTTTGTGCGCAACACAAAATAATAACATGAAATCTTCATACAGATCGGTGAACGTTGTGTTATCGGATGCTCTATTCTTCCTTATCAATCTTCAATTTGTTTACCAATATGATCGAATGATAGTGTGTGTATCTGATCATTGATTAGATTTTCCATCAATGAAAACATCAATTGATACTAGCAATGTATCTTTCCAACACTCACTTAGACCTAGGACCCCTCTTTGAAATATGTTTTTGGCAGTATTTTAATTATTTCAAATCTAAGATTTGTTGTCACCTTGTGATATTTGAATTTTGGGAATTAATTGTAAGATATGTATAAATACAAGGCTATTTCACTTAGTTTCAACTAGCAATTTTTAAGTATTCAAGCATTATAGAAAGTTTATGAGAAAGTTTGATCAAGAGAATTTTAAAGGAATTTAAAAGTAGATTTGTAGAAGATTATTGTAGCAATCAAGAGTCATTTCATCAATTCAAATATTTAGTGTATCATGCATGTTGTTGAGCTAATGTGGTGATGTATCATTCAAGATCAATTCAAGCATATTCAAGGCATTGTTTCACATCAAATTTCATGATCAAGATCTACATTCATTGAGGCCACTTCATGCTAGTTTTCAAATCTACAATCGATGGTTTCAAATAAGGTGTGGTGAGTAGTGACATTGCATTTTTTTCATTTATCTTTCCTTCCATGTTTCATTTCATTTCAAGGTTTAATTACCAAAATAGGGTTTCACTAAGGAAAACCCCTATTCCCTAACAAAAAAACACTTTTCTCTCCTCTGATGTGTGATTGCAAGTTTTAGGTTTCAAGAAGAACATTTTGAAAGAAAAATTGGATAAAGTTGAAAAGTTTTCAAAGTTGTCGTCGTTCTTGCAAAATCATAGAAATTGAGCTATAGGATATATTTTCGGCTTTCCCACAACGCCGACTAGAATTTGGGAGTGTAGAATGAGAGGAACAAAACCTTGAAACTAATTTTCTAGAGCGCTAGCCAAGACCCATTCACCATAGGGCGAATGAGTCCTTAGTGCGGTTTGAAAACACACTTTTTGCAACAAGTACACAACATTTGACCCTCTTAAAACCTGCCTTTTAACTATTATATAATTTAGGTTTAATTTTTGATTCTCATTTACACATTATTACTTACATATTGAATGAAATAGGGTGGAAATTGGTTCATCATTTTGTTTCATTTTTGTGAAATTATTTTCTTTTATTTCATTATGGTGAAACCGACCCTTTGATCATTGCATTTTTTGATTTTGGATTCCTTTTCATCCTAGATTTAGATCTTGCATTCATTTGCATTAGATTAGATCTCATTTAGGGTTTGTAATTTGCATTCAAATTTTCATTGCATCTAAGGTTTTAGGATTGAATATTTTACATTCTTTAAATCTGAAAAAAAATACAAAACAAATCTGTCATCTTGCATATCATTTACATCATATAAAATTTCATTTGAAAATTGAGACAAAAATTGCATATCAAACTAGGTATTTAAGGTCATTATTTTGTCACATTTTACACTTGCATTTCCTATTGCATTCTACAGAAAATCAAATTGAAACTTGTTGTAACCAATTGAATCTTAAAACCACTAGAAAACACTTAAAAATCTAGAAAAAATAGTCTCAAAAACCTAATCTAGGACCCATTATCCCTAGGGAGAATGAGTCCCTGATCAGGCCATAATCAACATTTTTGGGCATTAAAATCTTCATTTTTGTGCTTTTGTTTGCTACTTTCAGAATTTTGTTATAGTTTGCTCAATTTCTATTTCATCAATTTCATCATATTTAGCTTAATTTGGTAAATTTAGTGTATTGTGTGACTTCAAAATTGCATTTACAAGATTCCACTTTTAGATTGTTGCATAGTGTAATAAAAAATTTACCTTGTTCAAAATCTAAAAATTGCATTTACACATTACATTCTAGGTCATTACATTGCATTTTAAGCCTCTTTCCATTTTGGGTTTCTACTCTAATTTTGTGAATCTTGTATGAACTTTACAACTTGGTGTCCTATTAGAAATATTATTGTGAGACATATTTTGAGGCTCATGTCATCCCATGATATACCATTCATCGTGGATCTTGGGTTTTCTAACTCTCTTTCTAATAGTGTTGATAATAAAACCCTATGGATCGTAGTATGAATACCTCATTTCCCATTATTTCCCTTCCTACAAACAATGTGCATGATGTTGTTCATATATTGCAAGAAGACATAAAAAGACTAGATGAAGACCTAGAAAAGTTACAAGACACTATGCTTATTGAAAGAATGGACATTAGTATGATTCCTACTTAACAAAATCTAAGGAAAATGCTTAAAATTGAAAATAGAACACAAATTTTTAGTAGCATCAATTGCTTCCTTCATTAGAACTTAAACAAAAAATAAAATAACATACATGCCTCGATCAAATTTATTGAAGCTAAACCTCATAAGGGCTCAACCAAAATGCCTCTTGATATTTATTTCTCACAACAAGACATACTTAAACATGCACTTGATGGTCCTCTTAACTATTACCTAGTTTTGCTTTTAGCTCAATCGGGTAGAGTTGGAACAAAATTTGCGACTAGAGAAGAAAGATACATATAAAATATACTAAAGTACTCATAGGTTCATGTAAAAAATGATATTAAATGAATGTTCAGTTCTCATTATGCAACAGTTTTATAGAAAGAGAAAGGATTTTATAATATTTTGCATTAAATAACTGATAAGTGTATTATAATAAAGTATGTTCATATGTTTCCCACACAAGCCATGGGAATAACTAATAAGAAGACATACGGAATAGATAAAGCATATGAAAATTAAGAATATATAAGAGAAGATGGATTTGTCATTTCTTGAATGACGAACCCCACTACTCATCAGTTGCATCTTCTTCCTGCTCCATAAATTCATTTATGTTAGCAATAGATATCTGCAAGGGTCAAGAGAAAGGTTTGTTAGAGCTCGAGATTCCAAAATGCTTACATGCCTAACTAATAGATAATCAATCTATTTCATATTGGCATCAAGATAGAAAGTAAAGCCTCTTAGTTCAACAATGCAATATCATGGAGATCAAAAAAAGAAAGGTCCTTCAATCATCAAGGGAAGCTTAGGCTTCTTATTTTTTCCTAAAATTTTGTTGAATGTATAGGTACAATTAAAGACATATCATTCATATTAGTAAGATGTTACATGCATAATCAATAAAGGGAAGAATCACAAGAATTCATTGCATATGCATAACTATCAAGCCAAAGGTGCAATGAAGGTAGCCATTCACTTTGAAATGATAATCACAAATGAGTAATGAGTTCCTTCAAAAAGCATGACACTCTACAAAACTGAGTAAATGTGCATTTATTTCTTACTAAGGAATATTTTTCACATTCAAATTATCATGCTATCATATCATTTTCCATGCTATCACTTCATTATTTTTTGTTGTCACCATCATCATGTTGTCCTAGCTCATACATAGTACATTCTAACATTTCATATCATAAATTCTTATGCTATTATCAATGTCACTCTCATGTAAAGGTACACCCCATGCATCCAGTTTCAATCACATCACATTATGTGGAGGAAAATGAGGCTCCCACAAGGATTGATCCCATCATACTATAAAAGAAGATCAAGTGCTTGTGGATAGTTGCATGGAAAGCATAGCCAAATCTTCATAGGGCAGTCCTTATGGTATCGACAACAAGAGCAATCATTATAAAGAAGGTTGAGTAGGGATGGGGTAAGACACAATTGTAGACACCGAAAATATCCTGATCGATATCATGCACCTGATCTTGATTTTACTAATGCCATTTTGTCCTGAATCATCTTCTCTATTGTTGGAATCAAGGGAACACTAAGAGGTGGAGTGAATCAGTGTTATGAAAATCTTAGCTTTATTAATTTGATAATAAAACCATTTCAACATAAAACCATGGAAAGATGCAAACACATAAAGTAATCATCCACAACACCATAACACAAGGATTTTTTCATGGAAACCCTGTTAGGGGAAAAACCACAATGGAGGTTAATCCATAATTTGAGTACTCAAATATAAGTTTTACAAAAGAGAATGCACTTTCATTCAGGCACACTACCTAGAGCTCACTGCTCAGAGGGAAGGCTCATTGCCTTACAAAAGTTCAGATTAAAACCTTCTGAAGGGTGAACTAAATTAGTAGCACCTAATTATGCCAGGTTATAGTTCTAGTTAAGCTCATAGATTAGATTCAGGATCCTCTGTCATATTTTGCACTTCACTCTACTTTGCTCTAACCTTTTCTTATCTTTGCATCATAAATTCATGTACATATGAATTCACACTATTTCCCTTCTAAATTTTTCACCAAAAACAAGTATACTTCACATTCCATTCATTTGCTATATCAAAATGATAAAACCAATCTCATATATATATCTGCTATCAAGGATTTGATCATTCATATGTTAGCTTCATAAAACATTAAGTGTTTTTCAACTATCAGCTAGATCCTTAATTAAATATTTATGCACACCATTCATAGTCATCCATAGCATAGTAGGGACACAAATAAATATATTCCAACACAAAAATTTAATCAATTTCTCCTTATACATCTACAATTACTATTTTTGACAAGTCGGCCTGCTAGCACAAATAACCAAAATATTAGTGCATTGGATCTCCTAGATCATACATCAGTGCATGCAAATCGAGATACTTCATGAATAAGGTATTAAAAACATCAAAAAAACTTTCTCTGAGATCTACAACCCAAAATAATAGTCTGGTGAGGTAATTGGATCAACATCTTTTCCTTTAACCAAATGCCTTGTTCTTCATTCTATTCTACCAGTGTAAAACAAAACTAGACTATGGACCAGATGAATGACTTAGGTTGACATCAATGAAAACACTAGAGGCCATATACCAACAATATCCCCCTTTGGCATTGATGGCAATACTTAGTGAAAACTGACTAAGTGTCAAATTCATTATGAGTATGTTGCCATACTTCACTTCTCTCTCTCTCCCCTACGCTTCAAATATTTTAGGGCATAGCTCCCCCTAGGATTGATGAGAAATTTTTCACTGCTCTCCATCCCCCTTTGAAATCAATGAAAAAACATAGGAACCATATGCCAAAAAATTAATTACAAAACATGTGTTCAATCTCCCAAAAACTTCAAAACTGATCCAAAATCTTGAAAAAATACCAACTGTTGCTGCAGTTAGAAAATTATCTTGTGATTATTCTTTATCTCTGAAAGGAATTTCTTCCAAGCATCTATTGTGATCCCAATGATTATAATCATGTTTTTATTATTGGATGTCCTATTGACAATCCTAGTGAGAGATTATGGAATTGTAATTGCTTCCTCTATATTTTCATCTTTCCTTAGTATCTCAACCATCTATTCCAGTCTACATTCGGTTAGATCCTTCACTTTCCAAAAAGTGTCCACAAATGTGTTCTTGGTGAATTGAAATTTTGTGTGCTCATATTGTAACTCTCGAATCTTTTTCTTGATGGTTCCATCCTAATCCTGAAACATATCAAAGCTTTTTCCAATCCCATTGAACTTTGTTTCAATTTGTTCTAGTTTCTCTTTGTATTTTCCAACTGCATGAGGCCAATAGATGCGATATTTGTAGATTTTATTAGCTATAGTTATCCATTGCCTCAACTCATTCATTCTCCTTTTCAATTTTGTAAGTGATAGCCTAAACTCCTCCTTCAAATGTGAGATAACTTCACCTTCTTCTTTGTCTTGAGGCTCATAGTTCATTGTTTCTTTCAAGAATTCAATCATTTCTTTAGGAAAGATGTTATGCAAATTCTCCATTTTGATCTGACTTTTCACAATGTGAGTGCTTAGAACAATTAGCATCATATCCTAGTCATATGAGGGTCTGATAGACCACAGTTTGGCAATTTTCTGCATTCCACCTTCCTTGTGAATAAGCTATTGAAGCTTCTCCTTTGACAAGTCATCTTCTTCATCACTAGCTTCAGACATTTCCTTTTCTGGTTTTGATTCGACTAATTCTTGTTCATTTCCCTGTGGATCCTCAGTTTCTTGATCGGATTCCTCATATAGAATATCCATAATTTCTTGTTCCTTTTCTTTCAATTCTTGGAATCTTGCATTCCAGAGGGCTATATTCAATAGTTTCTTTTTCTCTTTTCTGATTTTCTTCATGCCATCGAAAGAGGAACCAACTTCAAGTGTTCTTACCAGAGGAGAAATACCAACTAAACCACACTTTCCAAGAAAATTCTTAAATAAATTTCCAAATTCTTGATCCCAATTAGCCAAGCTCTTAGAGTATGAATATATTTGTTTGCATATCGGTTCATTTACTTTCCACACCATATTGTTGATTTTTGGTAAAAAACTCAAGAAATACATTACTAAACATATGACCAAAGTACCAAACCTGAAAGGGTAATCTGTCTCTTTTTTTAATTGAACATTCTCCATCAATTGATCCTTTAATAGTCTGCACAGGTTAAAGTCCTGACCTTCCATTATCATCTTGTGAGAGATATAAGCTGCACCAGTCGAAGTTGCTCCTTCTCTCTTTCTGAAAAAGACTTGATATGATATTCCCTACGCAATGTACTTTGTTATAGGGTTCTCGATTTTCAAAATTATTAGTGCCCTTTGATCTCGAATTATATCAGTTAGGGTTTCAACTTCTTTGTTCCATATGGATTTCTTTCTTGGTATGTCCTCAACTTTGCATAATCCAATCAAATTCTCAATTAATTCCTTCAAAATGATGTAAGGTTTTTCCACAATCAAGGTGTGATCATGCAATCTTCTCAAGATGAATTTAACGAATTCCACATTCTCAAATTACGAAAAATCATTCCAAATATCCAAATTCTTGTGTTTGGCTTCTTTTAGTTGCTTCAATTCGTTGGGTAACAACAAATTTCTCATGGACCTAATCTTTTCACTATTTTTTATTCATCCAAAATGATTGACCATTTTATTTTTTCAATTCTTCCTTTTGTATTTTACGTTTATCGACCTCACACCAAATTATATGGAAAATCCAAAAACAATTGAAATTCCTTATGAGTTTCAAGAATCGTTGATGAATCAATTTCACTGCTTCAAAATTCTTCTACCGAGTGCTCTCCTTCTTTTCTCCTTCGATGAAAAGTGAAAAATGAGGGTTCCAACTTGAATTTTATAGTTCGCACACTTGCAATAAATGCATTTTCCCTAGATTTTTTGGATACTCTATTTTCTCATACAACGAGAGAAAAATTCTACTGCAGACCTATGATTCTTTGAATTCTCTTGTGAGTGTTTTCCAAAACCTCTGCATATCATTAATACATCTTTTTGACCATCCTTCACATTTTGGTACCAATTATGGACAAGGGAGGAAATATTTTCTTGAATAACTCCCTCTAGGCCAATGGTCTGAAATCAATTTCTGGAAGAATTACTGGAAGCCGGTTCCGATGTAGACCATTTCTAGCATCAGACTCATTTTTCCTTACCCATGTCTTCTTCATCTGATTTCTTATCTCATCTATAGTCACTTTTCCTTTTCCTTTGTCATCTTTCAGTATATTTCTTCCTCTGTATACCAGACCTCTTCTATCCATATTTTTGTTTCTACAAAATCTTACAATGTGACCATATTTATTGCAATTGAAGCACACAATATTTCCTTGTCCAAACTAATCATTTAATTGATTTCTTCTTGATCTGCATTGATTAGAAATATGCACAAATCTTCCACATGTATAACATTCAATATTCCTTCTAGAGTAGTTTGACACATTTTTGCATTCATTTGATTTATGACCAAACTTTTTGCAATTGAAACATTGAACAGAAAATGATGAATCTCTTGATTCCATATAACTTATACATTGAGCAGCCATACGACCAAATTTATAGCAAGTAAAGTAATATCCATTAAAATTTTGAGCATTAGGTTGTCTTACGAGATACCTTCTAACTTTGTTCATCTGGTTTCCTTGTCTGAAATTATTTTGTCTAGATTTGGAACTTTCTCCTTTTTCATATCCAAGACCTCTCTTGTCATTTCTACTCTTTTGTCCTTGAGTCAACTCACCAAGCTTAACTGAACTAATCTTGAACTTCTCCTTATATTTATTTGCAGTAGAAAGTTCATTTCTAAGAATGACAATCTGTTTTTAAAGTTCTTCACCATTGTTTCTGAATTGTAGCAGTTCACTTTCCATCTGAATGAATTCTCCATTTACTCTTCTGCATTCATCAGATTTATCCTTTAATGAATGATCAAGGTTCTCTACATTCTTCTTCCATTCTTTAATCTCTTTAGTCAGCTTCATCACCATAGATTCCATTTCATGTTTTAAGGTAGCGTATCTTTGGCAAACTTTTCACATTCTTCAGTTATTTCCTTCAAGGTTTGATTCAGGTGAGCATCCATCCATGTTTTCTCTCTCTTGTTGCTTGATTTGATCACAAAGATAATTTATCTTCTCATTGGATTTAACAATATGATCCTTCAATGTCTGAATTAATTTCTCAGCATCCCTAAGATTTTCTTTCAATTCCTGGACTTCTGCTTTAGACTGATCAAGGTCATCAAGTGCCACCAAAAGTTGTTGGTAAAGACTACCAGAGTCCATCACATTCCAAGATCCACCTCAATTTGCTAAAATTATTCTGGGGAACTAGGCTCTGATACCAATTGTTGGACTCAAGGGAACACTGAGAGGGGGGGTGAATTAGTGTTCTACAAATCTTAGTTTTATTAATCTGATTTTAAAACCATTTCAATATCAAACCAAGGAAAGATTCAAACACATAAAGTAATCATCCACAACACCATAACACAAGTATTTTTGCATGGAAACCCTGTTAGGGGAAAAACCACGGTGGAGGGTAATCCATAATTTGAGTACTCAAATATGAGTTTTACAAAAGAGAATGCACTTGCATTCATGCACACTACCTAGAGCTCACTGCTCAAAGGGAAGGCTCATTTCCTTATAAAAGTTTAGATTTAAACCATCTAAAGGGTGAAATGAATTAGTAGCATAGACTTATGTCAAGTTATAGTTTCAGTTAAGCTCATAGATTATATTATGGATCCTCTGTCATATTCTACACTTCGCTCTACTCTGCTCTGACCTTTTCTACTCTTCACATCATAAATTTATGTACAAATGAATTCACACTATTTCCCTTCTGAATTTTTCACCACACACTATTATAATTTGTATTCCATTCATTCTCTATATAAAAATGATAAAACCGATCTCATATATATATCCGCTATTAAGGATTTGATCATTCATATGTTGGCTTCATAAAACATTAAGTGTTTTTCAACTATCGGCTAGATCCTTAATTAAATATTTATGTGCACCATTCATAGTCATCCATAACATAGTAGGGACCCAAGTAAACATATTCAAACATAGAAACATTTGATCAATTTCTCCTTATACATCTATAATTACTATATTTGACAAGTTGGCCTTATAGCTCAAAGATAACCAAAAGATTAGTGCACCAGATCTCCTAGATCATACATCAATGCATGCACATCGAGATACTTCATGAATAAGGTATTAAAAACATCAACAAACCTTTCTCTGAGATCCACAACCCAAAATAATATTCTGGTGAGGTAATTGGATCAACATCTTTTCCTTTAACCAGATGCCATGTTCTTCATTCTATTCTGCTGGTGTAAACCAAAACTAGACTATGGACTAGATGAATGACTTAGGTTACCATCAATGAAAACACTAGAAGCCATATGCCAACACTCTACTAGTCATTTAATTAAATAATCTTTATTTAATTAAATTCATCATATTTTATCTCTTAATTAAATAAATCAAATTTATCTAATTAAGTCATCATCTACTATTAATTGAAAAAATCATTTTGTTTAGTTAATCTAATAGTCCCTCTTTTAATTAAATAATTCATTTTATTTAATTAATCTCTAAATTTATCTCATTTAAATTAAATAAATTTATCTTTATTTGATTTAAAACTAACGCCATTCTCTTTAATTAAATAAATTAAACTTTATTTAATTAAGTCTAAATTCATATTCCTCTCAACTTTGATTTAAATCAATCCAAAAATCTAAATCAAATTGTCACATCAACTAATCTCATTTAAAAAAATCAAATCGTGACTAATCTTAATCCTAATCCATCAAATCTTCTAGCTTTTGAAACTTTCACAAGAAAATCATGGGTAAGTGCATGAAGATGGGTCGCAATTTTGTGGCCACTTTTTTTTAAAATGAAAATTCATAATGCGCTCGTGTTATGGCTTGGTGTGTTGAGCCTGAGGCTCAAGAACCACAAGCCCATAAAATGAGTGCATTATAATATGATTGCATTATAACATGAGTGCATTATAACACGCTCACGTTATGACATGTTAAAAGAAAAAAAAAGTATTGAATTTCATTTTAATTTGTGACTAGTTTTTCTGTTGCCCATAGCCAAAAACCTCATAGTTCTGCACTCACATCAAGGAGGTTCTTTTGTGCAAAAATATTCATCAATGGTTGTTGATTCATCGCCAGGGTGCCGCCACGTTGACGAGGAGGTGAAAGAGGTAAGGATTTTTTTATTGAATCTGTTAGTTTTAGGTTGTATTTGATATTTTTGTTTGAAAGTGTAGAAGATGTTAATCAACCTGGAAACCCTCCTCAAAATCCACAACAAGAACAAAATCCGCAACAAAAAAATCCTCAACCACAACAACAACCTCCTCCACCAATCCCTCAATACTGTCATGACAGTCAACAAAATTTAATGGGTGAAATTGAGAAGAATAGAAAAAAAAATGAGGATTTAATCGGGAGGTTGAACAATCCAAATGGTTCAACTGCAAAAAGAATGACCCTGGCAACTTCACTGCAAGATATGTTAAAAAATGTAGATTCAATCAACAAACAATTATCTAGCTGGCAGGATAGGAGGCAAGTGGCTAGGGATTTTTACCAATATAAATTATCATATAAAGATCATGTAAAAGATTTAAAAATTATAAAATTAGATTTGTGTGCATTATTCACTGATCCACAGTCAAATAGAAATCTTTCCCTCAATGCGAAGAGGTTTCCTATTCATTGGTGCAACCACCAAGATATTACAAAATATTGTTGGGATAGGTGGTACATGGTTTTTGATGACCCAACATGCAACAATTGTGAAGTCCTGCATTATTTCCTCAGGAAACAATATGCTAAGTTCATCTTGAACAAAATCCCAATTTATTTTGATATGAGGGACTTCTAGGGGAGAGGTGGGGGGTCGACACAAGATAGACCCAGTGCACAGCTGGATCCTAGGTGGTAAGCGAGATGACCTCTCACTAGTTTACCTCATGTGCACATTGCCATCACTTTCATCACAAAGGAGAGTGTTGACATAGAGACTCTACAAGCCATCAACTCTTTGACGTAGAGTGTCATCCAACATGTTATCCCTCTTGTATAGTGCCATCTAGGGGAGTCTTAGACAAGTGGGCTTCGATCCCATGTGTGTCAATCTTGCGGAGTGAATTGTTCATATGACCCCACCGACACTCAAGAGGCTGCTACGTAGGATCCATTTGCAGCTATGGAGATGGAGAGGGTAACTGACATTTTGCATGATGCGTATGGAATTGATATTCAAGTAAAAGTTAGCATGTTCATTGAATATAATTTATTAAATTTTGATTTTGAAATGCAAGATTAACTAATTTAGTTTAATGATTTTAATAAACTTGCAGGGTCACAATGTTGATAGTGGATACACCAGCCCTACACCTACTTATTTTTATAGTACACCTATCGGTGGGGTATGTAACTAGTAAACAATTATAAATTTATTACATGTTAATATCATTGTTTTACGAATGGTATTTTAATATGTGATTTTGGATTTTGAATAGGCTAATATTGGAGGTTTCGAAGGAACACCTCCTAGTGCTAGTGGATTTAGTCAAACCTTCACGCAGTTAATAGAATAAAGAGATTAACTAATGAATTGTACTTAATATATTTGTGTAGTTTATATTCATATCGTTGATTATGTTGCATTGCACACCATTCAAACTAAAAGCTTTACTTCACATTCCATAACTAATAACTAGATGTTGACAGATGACAAAATTTCAACTACAATATAGTTGTTTAGAAAGTCAACATAAGTAGTGATGCAATTACTTCACATATCGTAAGTAATAAGTCTAGGAGCAGCTTCCAATTACATTTGATGTCATGGCATTCCATGAGACCACATTTTACCGAGGCATATTTCAAAAAATTCATTGCCTTGTCTATGCTCCAAACTAGGCACCCATTATGGCCTGCTCTCATAGATCTGAAACTCACTTGCAACTTTTTTGGAGCAATTGTCCCAAATCTATCTTTTAACGTTGAATTAGGCCACAATTAGGCATCTTTTTCAAAGAGACACATCTCCAAGCACACAACCAACACTTGAAATCTCCAAACAGTCAAAAGAAAGCCAAGAAAATGTCAGATTATTCAACTTTTAGGTCTCCTCTCGCTCATTTAGACTCCTTTTCATAAAACCCTCACTTTCCTTGCAATAAATTAGGGCTTATTGAAAATATTATGTTGTGACCTCTAAAAATTTTATAATCACTTCAATCAGGCTTATTTATGCTTGTACATGCTCATTCCATCCTCAAATAGTGCTGCCCCAAAGATCTACAAACACTTCACAAAATCACTCTTTTTCACTAGTTTTCACCCTCTTTCACATGGGGTTTCTCACTTATTCAATTCTTTGACTACTTAAAACCTCTCAGATATTATAAACACCCTCCAATTCACCCACTCTCATATTTTTCAATAGATTTTATCCACTTCTAAACCCCTGTCCTCTTTTCACTCACTCTAGCCTTGTTTAAAAGGCACCAAAATTGGTTTTTCACTAGGGCAACCAGAAGAACTAAAAAAAAAACTTCACCAAACCAATTAATTACCTTATACACCTACTCCTAATTCAGAAAATTCCATTCCACCAATAAATAGTTGCTACAAAAAGGTGGAATGGACTTTTTAGTTCATTTGGGCAATCAAACCCTCAACCCCTATTTTCTGACCGCTTAGAGAAATCAGGCCACCAAAAGCTTGAAACTCAATATCAAATGCTCAAATTAGTTTTAAATTGATGCCAAAACATAACTCCTTTAATTCACACACATTACCAATGCATTACCACCTGCACGAAACCATACACTGGCAGATGATGGAGGAAAACACATAAAATAACAATATAACAGTGATATTTTATTAGTTTTCTCCTTCAAAATGCTTCAACAATAGCTAACAATGATGAATCACATATTTTAAACACTTTACCAATCATTTCAACTTCCTAAGTGCCTAATATTTCCTCTACAACTACCTTGACTCTTCATATTCCTCCACTTGGCACCTTTTGCATTTTTGCAACATTGATTGACAACTTTTGTTAAGATTTTGCAACTTCACAATTTATGCCTAAAATGACTACCAAAGACCATTAAAAACTTGAAAAATGGATATTTAAGCCTTATTACATCATGAAAATACCTATACAACCTCAAAATCCTAAATTTTCCTCATGGAGGCATGCTCTTGTAAAGGTGCACCTACAACACTTTTTCAAACAACTCACCACCTTTTCTATGCTACCACATTTTGCATACATTTTTACCAAAGAATTTTATCAAAAATTTCATTTCCTCATTGCTATGGATAAAATCTTAAAAAAGGTGCTTTCCAACAAACTGTGGATGCTTGGAAAAAATCGATCAAAGCATAATAGTAAGCAATAGCATAGACAAGGTAATTAGTAGGTTGAAAAAATGCCTTGAAGAAATGCGGTCTCATGGTGATGGAATTCCATTCCATCACCATGAGACCACATTTATTCGAGGAATTTCTTCAAAAAACTCACCACATTTTCTATGATACCACATTTTCCATACATGTGTACCAAATAATTTAATCCAACTACTCACTTCCTAGCTGCTATGGCTAAAAGACTAAAATAGGTGCTTTCAAAAAAACTATGGGTGCTTATAAAAATATCTATCGGATCATAATAGTAAGCAATAATACCATAGAGAAGGAATTGAACTCTTTGAAAAAATGCCAGAAAGAAATGTAGTCTTATGGTGATGGAATTCCATGATGTGCATTTGCTTGTAATGGCATTCCATCACTATGAGACCTCATTTCTTTGAGGCATTTTTTCAAACAGTTCACTGCCTTCTCTATGCCACCATAGTTATTGTACATTTATATGAAAGCATTTTATCAAATAGTTCATCGACTTGATGCTATGGGTAAAATTCTAAAAATACGTGCTTTCAAATGAGATATGGATAGGGAAAATAGTAAGCATGATAGTCAAAAATATATAGTTTAATAAGTACTCAAAACTTTGTTTATTATCTCATACATTATAATTCATGACGTGGATCACTATTGTAGTTTTTGTGATTGAATAATTTGTTGTTTTATTTTTAGTTGTTGCGAGGGGAGACACCTCCGAATGTGACAAGGGAAATGGATATCGGTGTTTCATCTGCTATAGAATCCTCGATGGTTCTAAGAGGGGAGGTATGAGGCAAATTACTAAATTTCAATTTACATTTTTTTTTATAGATGTTAGTTCTAATGAAAAAGAAAACTATTATTGATTCCTGGTTTAATTTCTATTTGGATGGTTTATATAGGGCTTCACCACACCTCAGCCTGGGTGTGCAAACATTTCCCTCGAGGAGAGTGATCATCAGATAGTGGTAAGTGATTATTTTGTTAAATATTTAATCTTTTATAATGTAATTTCTATATATTAATTTCTTTACTTCTTATTGTAATAGATAAAACTTCACGAAGAGCTAAACACTAGGAGAAGCACTAGGAGCACTCCTCAACCACAACATAAATGAGTGACAAAATTATTACCATCCGATCGACAAGCAAAGGGAAAGAGTTTATTTCGAGGGGATGGAGAGCGGTGACTTTTGATTCCAGAGCCCTTTGTTGTATGCCTACATGGCATTTTTGTACATATTTTGTATTGGATATATTTGACATTATATACCTATATGGCATTATCGTAAGTCTACATGGCTATTTTGTATCTATATTTCATACTTATATTGACATATATTGATGTGTGCCTACATGGCTATTTGGTTAATACAAATCTTTTTTATCGATGGTGTCCATATTTATATTCTAAATTCATCATTCAATAGATATGAGTTAAGTGTATTCAAGTGTATACTTTACAAATTATGTGTATATTTTGTGACTTATGTGTGTTCCAATGTATACTTTGTGACTTACTTGTTTTCATGTGTATACCTTGTATTTGTGTATATCCTTTGTATTAGTTTGTGTATACTATGTATTTGTGTGTATACTTCAAGGATTATGTGTTTTTAAGTACTTGTGCTTCCCTTTTTCACATGTACATGCTTGAATTATTCACGTGTATACTTATTAATTGGTTATCCCTAGCATTGATCATTGATGTCCTTCATGGTTTGTCTTGAATATTAATTGATTGATTCTAAACAACTTTATGTAAAAGAAAAAAACACGTTTTCAATTGGTATTGCATGAAATGATTCATAAAAAGATTTCAAAAAGTATCCTTGATATTAAACAAAGATATGTGTTTATACACTTCAACTGTGTAGTCACTCTTTGGTTCTTTCAAAGAAAAATCTACCTATTCCATTGTTACAATACACAAGTAAACCAAATTTTGTATTGTGGAGATATATTAAGATACCACTCTCAAAACCAATGTAACAATGATTCAAAATAATGTTTGAGACTGCAAGAAGACATCAAAATGGCTAGTGTACTAAACAAATTCTTATAATTTCTGAAGAATTATGATAACTCTACTCAATTGGCTTCTTTTTTCAAAATCATACAAATTGAACCTTGACATCAATACACTGTGTATATCAAGCTACCACAATTCAAGTTTCAACGATGAATATTTATCATCCATGTTTTAAATGACATTCACGTTTATGATGGTTTTTTTGTTTATATGATGTTATGTGATATTCTAATCCTAATTCATGCTTCTAGGTTGCATATATATATATATATATATATATATAATTTTTTTTTTTACATGTTTTTTTTACTAACGAACCCAAAATGAATCGAACCCCCCTCCAAAAAAAATTGTCCGAACCGGCGAACCGAACCCCCAAATCCCCAAATCTGAACCCGAACCTCATACAACCTCAAAATCTCTTCCAATACTCTTCATTTTGCTTGCACAAACTTAATTGACCACCAAATTATGTTGCCCCCTAACTTTACCCACTTTTACTCCCTCAAACCTCTCTCTTTCATTGAAAACCCCTCTTTTCTCAACTAGGGCATCATGCCATAACATAGTTTTGACCTCCTTTGTGCTTGTAAACCTTTTGAACACATCAAACTCTACAACTTAACTCTATTTCCAACCTATTCTAACTTATTCTCGAGCAATTTCTTTTTTTTCACCTCTTCTAGCCTTGCTTTTAAGTCCTAAATTTTGAATTTTCAACAAGGGAAGCATTAGTAATATCTTCCAATGCCTTTACCAATGATATTTTCTTATACCTACTTCCTATCCTACTTACATTAGGCCCATTCCACTGAGACACAACCTGAAAAATAGGTGGAATGGCCTATTTCAATATATTACACTCAAACTCTTGTATGAGCAAGTTCATACCTGTTTCAAAAATCTACTTCTAAGTTGCTTGGAACTTAATATAATTCCACAAGAATGGATTCTAATCAAATATAAAACCATTCTACAACATATTCATATAATCCTAGAGAAAACTCTTATTGTACGAACTTGTACACAGGTTGGAAATGAAGAAAATGCATAGAAATTAACAAAGAAATAGAGATATTTGATTGATATTCTACTTCAAACTCTTCAACAACCACTAACTTCAAGTTTCAAATGATCATACACTTTTTATGTGGAAAACTTGGACTTCTCAACCGTCATGTGTATGTTTCTCTTTTCGATTATTTTCCATGTCATCATAAGGGATCAAGTCAGTTGAACATAGCTCGAAGAAATTCTATGTGTTTGGGTGTGAAAGAGGACCATGTCTAGTGTAGAATTACCTATCGAGACACGTTGGAGAAATTTATTTGGTCACACGAATTGCAAAATGAAATTTGCAACACTTTGCAACTTTACATTGCCTGCATTTGACACTTTTTCCATCAAGTGAAAACTGGACACCATAGGCAAATGACTCTAAGATAATGAAAATTGAGAGAGGTTATTGTAGAGGGGCCTAGCATGATCTCATAGGCTCAGATAGAGATATTGTAAGGATCATAGTTTCCAAGTAATAGCCCTTCAAATATTGCTTCCATTTTGCACTTTGGACACTTTAGGAATCGATCTGGTTGAATGTAGCTCGGAGTGATTTCATGTGTTTGGGTGTGAAAGAGGACCATGTATTGTGTAAAAGTACCCATTCAGATTCGTTGGAACAATCTATTTGGTCACACAAGTTGTAGAACTAAAGTTGCACCACTTTGCAACTTTCAACTATTTGTATTTGACAACTTTTTCCCCAAGTGAAAATTCACCACCGCGGGAAAATTCCTTCGAGATAGAAAAAAAAAAAGAGGTTATTGTAGAGGGAACTAACATGATCCCATAAGATCACATGAAAGGTTTCTAAGTGTCACGGTGTCTAAGTAATAGCATGCTGAATTTTACAACCATTTTGCACTTTGAACCTTGAGAGATCGATCTGGTTGAACGTAGCTCAGAGTGATTCTACATGTTTGGGTGCGAAAGAGGACCATTTCTAGCGTAAAAATACCTATTCGTATGTGTTGAAATTGTTTGTTTGGTCATGCGAGCTGCAAAACGAAAGTTGCACCACTTTGCAATTTTCAACTACTTGCATTTGACAACTTTTCCCCCAAGTGAAAACTCGCCACCACGAGAAAATGCCTCTGAGATAGAAAAATCTAAGAGAGGTTATTGTAGAGGGGCCCAACATGATCCCATAGGATCAAATGAGAAGTTTAGAACCATTTTGCACTTTGGACCCTTAAGGGATCGATCCAATTGAACGTAGCTCAAAGTGATTCCGTGTATTTCGGTGCAAAAGAGGATCATTCCTAGCATAAAAATACCTATTTGGACATGTTGGAATAGTCCGTTTGGTCACACAAGTTGTAGAATGAAAGTTGCACCACTTTGCAACTTTCAACTACTTGCATTTGACAACTTTTTCCCTAAGTGAAAACTCGCCACCACGGGAAAATTCCTCTGAGATAGAAAAAAAGAGAGTGGTTATTGTAGAGTGGCCCAACAGAGTGGCCCAACACAATCCCATAGGATCAAACGAGAAGTTTTTAAGCATCACGGTATCCGAGTAACAACATGCTGAAGTTTACAGCCATTTTGCACTTTGGACTCTTAAGGGATCAATCCGGTTGAATGTAGCTCAGAGCGATTTCGCATGTTTGGGTATGAAAGAGGACCATACCTAGTGTAAAAATGCCTATTTAGATGCGTTGGAATAGTCTGTTTGGTCACACGAGCTACAGAATGAAAGTTGCACCACTTTGCAACTTTTAACTAGTTGCATTTGACAACTTTTTCCCCAAGTGAAAAATCGCCGCCATGAGAAAATTATTCCATGATAGAAAAAACCAAAAGAGGTTATTGTAGAGGGGCACAACCTTATCCTATAGGATCAAACGAGAAGTTTATAAGAATCATGATATATAAGTAACAACATGCTGAAGTTTACAACCATTTTGCACTTTGGACCCTTAGGGAATTGATCTAGTTGAACGTAGCTCAGAGCGATTCCACCTATTTGGGTGTGAAAGAGGACCATACCTAGCATAAACATACCTATTTGGACACATAATGAAAGTTGCACCACTTTGCAACTTTGCACTGCTTGCATTTTACACTTTTTCCATCAAGTGAAAACTAGACAACACGGGAAGACCACTCTGAGATAACAAAAACCAAGAGAGGTTATTGTAGAGGGGACCAACGTGATCTCACAGGTTTAAATGAAGATTTTCTAAGAAACATTTTTTGTGAGTAATACCCCGTCAAAGATTGCTTCCCTTTTGCACTTTGGACCCTTAAGGGATCGAGCTAGTTGAATGTAGATCATAGTGATTGTGATCTCTTTTTGATGGAATTAGGTGGGCAACAAAATTAACTCCATTTTAGTTTTGGTTTGTTTGGATTTCAAGTGATTTTGTGCATTTTAGAAGCCAATTACTGAGGGTCAGTCTATATACCCTATTTTAAGAGAATCGATTAGGTACTTTGTTTTACTGATGTGTCTCAAGAGGGTCGGTTTGTATGTCAATAAACCCTTGCCTAACTTGTGAATGTAGAGGGTTTTGGGGTTTGTTATGTTAGAGGTCTTATCACACCCTAAAAGTGGAGGAATTGGTGGTTTGGCAGACTGGTTAATGGTGCCCATTGGTGGTTTGCATGTGATAGGAAGAATTAAGGGGGGTTGCCTATTTATGAGAGATGATACAAAAGAGTCTTATGAGGGTTTGATGTATGTTCAAGAAGGCTTAAAAGGGTGCCTAAGATGGTGGTTTTTTGTAGAGGTTGTTAAGGAATTCTGAGAGTTAAGGTGGGAAAAATAGGTCTATAGACCTACAAGAGTGGCCATGTGCAAAGTTGAAAATAAGCCAAGATTGAGTTTTGAGGGAAGGAAGGAGGTTGGAATCATTTTATATTGTGGAAGTGAGTTGATTACCTCCCTCTATTTCTATCAGCATCACTTCCTATCATAATCACTTCAAGTTTACATTTTTTTGCACTTTTTCACATTGACACCTTTTCAATTTTACATTATTTTGAAAGATATGTAGCATGAACTCCAAAATGACCCAAAAACCAACTAACATGACTTATTACATTATAAATTTTTCTAATACGACCTTATTCAATTAACAAAACACAAAACACAAAACTAACTTAAGACTTCCATGAACCAAATTTCCTCAATAACCTTGGTGCCCCTGCACCAAATTTCTTTATTTCAATAAATCTCATTACAAGTAAATCTCATTACAATACCTTAAGTAGTTTTTTCTCACAGATCTTTTATAATTCCACTCATACATTCAAGATTCTCTTATAATGTCTACATCATAAGTTCTCATTATGAGGTTAACTTCAAATGAGTAACTTGAGATTCCCTCGCAAAGCTTCACACGCTCTTTTATAATGGATTCAAATCAAAATTGAGATTTCTCAAGATCATCAAAATAAGGATGTTGCATTTATTTTTTGGATGAGATTCTCTTTGATGTCATAAAGCAAATTTTTTTACAAGGAGAGACCAGTCAATTTTTAGTAGTTTACTTATAGATAAGAAAAGAAAAAGAAGAAAAAGAAAAAGCATCCAAAATGGAAATGAAATGAAAATAGATGGAAGGAACTTACAGATAGGTATGGCAATCTCTCAACTTATCCACTCCTGGTCATACATCTTCACTGGGAGTTCCAAGGTACCTATTGCACACAACACCTCTCATGAATAGAATATCTTGAAATTTGAGATGCTCTTATAATGTCTACATCATAGGTGCTCATGATAAGGTTAACTTCAAATGAAGAACTTGAAATTCCCCCACCAAGCTTCACACACACTTTTGTAATGGCTTAAATTCATAATTGAGATTTTTCAAGATCATCAAAATAAGGATGTTGCATTGCTTTTCTAGCTGAGATTCTCTTGGATGGCTCATAAATCTGCATTTTCTGCAAGGGGACACCAATCAATGTTTAGTAGGTTACTTATAAATAGGAAAAGTAAAATAAGATGATAGCATTGGCATCAAACAAATAAATGTATATACAAGTATAAAATTAATAAGAACCAATGTGCATATACTTAAAAATTAATCCAACGATCCATCCAAGTCTTCTCTACTCTTTATTGTGTCAAGTATTGCCTCATGGATAGACTCATGGACCTTCCACAAGGTCTTGTTCGAAGGTCTACCCCCATATTTGGTCAAATGAACATTGGATGCCACAAAAAGATTCGACTATTGAAGAATCTTATGATGCATGTGGAAGTCTTGAAAAAATGAATGTTTAACACCCTTATGTGGGTACCTTCTAAGCCACGTTCCAATAAGAACAACTAAGCTTGTATGGTATTCGATGTTTTCTCCATCTATAACTAGGGCCTCCAATTTATTTTTGGCCTCAACACAATGACATAAGTAATATTTTGTTCCCTCTTCACTCTCTTCATCTGCAATAACTGCATAAACATGCTCTGCATTGATATGTGCAACAAATCTCTTAAAATTAGTTAATATTACAAATAGACTACAAACTAAGATAACAAAATGGAATTTCAACAACTAAGCAAGTAGATATATCACCTGGTTGAACTAGATCTGATACACAGTCAAAGTCATTCGATGATTGCATGTATGTTAGTTCCATTGCAGTCGAAGGGTGATACATGTGAAGTGGGATATGATAACTTGTCAACCATTTGTCAACCCATTGCCCTGACTCACAATCATTCCAATTTTTCATTGTACATGAAGAACAAAAGCATGCCATCTTTTGTGTATTGATACTCCATGAACCTGCATTTGAGCCCAGGAAAGAGTGTAGCTCACTCGATCCTATTAGTGTACAACAATCCTCATATGGTTCAATGTTAGTATCATCCATCAACCAAATAACTCTATGAACTAAAGACATACCTTCATTACCTAGACCCATCAAAGCATTACACCACTCGACGATTAATCTTGCATCTATCAAATTTGCACTATCTTTATACTTTAACTCTTCTCGTGCTAATGCTCTTTCCATGCATGCTCCTAAACCATCATGCTCCCCCTTTCCATGCCCAGCCTCACATAAGTAAAGCATACGTTGAACACCTATAATGACATGCATCATGCACAACCAATAGAACATGTGTGAGTTCTTGAAATATGCTGCATAATTATTTGACCATATCATATGTCGACTGTATGTTATGCCCCTCTAAGCCAAAACATTGTAGAATATCTGGAAGCAACCTTGCATGAACTCTGGACAATGTGTGCGATCATCACTAATGTAAAAGTGGTACTCCCTCAATACCTTACTTTGGTCCTCTGTACTATTAGATTCATGAATGAATGTTATGTCCACAAATATCAAAACTTGTGTGGAGTTGTAATACTGTGAGTGCACCTCATGTTGTGGTTGTAGAGTGTAGTTCTCCACAAATTCAACCACTGATACCATCTTTCCAACTAGAAATGTGTCCTTTCATAGCTTGAATTGTGTGTCCAACCATTAGACTATATGGGTATGCATTGCATACTGAAATAGTATATTGTTACAAAACATGGACATAAACTAATACACTAAAATCTTCTCAATAACCAAATCACACCTTTTTGCTTGATACCCATATTTTGTAGCATATGCCACTATTTTATACTTGCCAAACTCTACTAGTTTATATCCCACCTCATCTATGCTTTCCATATGTTGACATACTGGCATACGTTGGAAGCCACCGCAATGGTCGCATGAACCATCCAAGCATGTTGTCCTGTAGAATATCTGGACATCCTCTATTTCACATAATTGTTTTGATAAGAAGTCTCTTGAATATTTTTGTGGGGCTTCTATGCCACAATCCTACAAAACATCATTAGTATGCAAATTTAAACATATAGAATGATAAACATCATAATGGTGAGAGAATTCAATATGTACTCTATAACAACAAGTAGTGTGTGTGTGTGTGTGATTTATCTTGACATAAAAAGGTTTAACCATTTCAAAAAATATTAGAAAAATACTAATTTGAGGATAATCATGTTGAAATTTACAAAAAAATTAGGTTTGAGTCATATCTAAAAAATGCTTTGGATGTGGCTCACAGTTCCGACTACTGATTCTCCTTCTTACCACATCCCTTTGATTCAGAGATGGCCTTGTGTTATTCTTCCAATACTCTTCAATTAGTGTTCTCAAGGCTTCAACAACATCTTTATATTTTTGTGGAAGTCTCCCCAAGAATGTCCAGAATTCATTTGAATGGGTGCCCTCAATTCTTTTCCGCCTTTGAATGACTCTTGATAAAAAATTTCTACTAATTCTCATTTGTTCACTCATCTTTTTAATGAGACGAGCTCTCTTTGTTTGAAAACTTACCAAAGTCAATGTAATGAAACGTCGGGTGACATTACTATCCTTTGAGCGTGAGGTCCTACCCACCTCTCATAAGCATCCATTAGATTCTTCACAATAGTGTTTTCACTTGATGCATTCGATGTTCTCAACCCAAGAGTCTTCATGATGTTTCTATACTTTACACCCCGCATCATTTCAACAAATAGTTGACATCTTGAGGTTTCATTTAGCTTTTCAAAGAAGAATTTTCAAATCTTATGAGCATGTCTTCTACAAGTGCGTGTTGAAATATTACCTTCCATGTGCTGCAAAATATCCTCATCAATATTAATCAAATACTTTGGCTTTATACGCAATATTCTAGGTGGTGTTCTCCTAGGTACATACATCTCAACATTAGCAATTTCATCAATATTTAATTGAGGTGGGCTAGATTGTGTACCTTCGATCGAGGGTGGAGTAGAAGAAATACCTTGAGGTTCATGTGGGGAAGATGGCATACCTTCTTTGTCAAATCCGAGTGATGATGCACTCGTCACTTGAGATGTGTTGGATGGTGTCCAACAATATTCACTTGTGATAGATGGTGTCCCTCCATATTCACTTGTGGTAGATGGTGTCCCTCCATATTCACTTGTGGTAGATGGTGTCCCTCCATGTTTGCTTGCCCCGCTTGTGCTTAATTTTGTCCCTTCATATTCACTTTCCATAGAGGGTGTGTCTCCAACTTTGGTATCCAAATATGTCTTACCACAATGCTTTCACATTTGTGCCTTTTGTGCTGCCATTTCCTTTTCTCTTTTTGATGGTTGAGGTTCCTCTTCAATTGGTTTGTTTTCGTCAATCGTTTCCAGTTTCTTCTTTTCATGATATGCCACCACCCAATATCTCTCCTTTTGTTTCAAGGTTTCATACTCTTTGTTTGTTAGTTTCTTCCTTGTTCATTTCTTCTGCATGGCATATAATTTTACCTATAGCATGGTAATGAGACAAATACTATTTCCTCAAAAATGTATCCATTCAAATAAATTAGAATATATGTCATTCGAGGCTTCATAAAGAATAATTACAATCATCTTGTACAAGAGTATTTCTAGCATAGACAAATGTCACATGATTTTTTTCAATGGAATACCTTAAAGAGATGTGGTAATGTGGCATGCCATGATTGCAAGATAGGCTCAAAATGGAAGCATGGACAAGCCATACAGTATGCACATCCATAATAAAGGATTGAGAAATGATGTTTTATTTTAATTCCTTAAAATTTATGTCATATATATGTGTATACAAAATGTGGAAGCATACATAGTGCAGGAACACCATTGAATGTAAATTGCCCCATTCCACTCACTATGATTACTGTAATTGGTGGAATGGGTCTGTATCATCAATAAATAGGTCAGGGAATGTTGTTTGTGTGTAGGGGAGGTCTAAATGGGTGTTGGGCATGAAGCACTAGAGTGAAATTTTGAGTTTTCCATGAGATTTTGAGTGGTTTTGATATTGTTGATGGTGTTTTTATGCACTTCACAACACAGGTAATACATAGGTGCATTACCTCTCTTGAAAGACAATCTTCCACAATCAAATTGCATAACACTATCCCAAGGTCTCTCGGATGTTAGGTCATGATGATGCTTGGAATACTTCAGTTGATTTATGTGATTTGTTGGAATCACAAGGTGGACTTACCTGGTCAAAGCTGGAGGAGAATTGGATCGGTCAATGGAGTTTCTTAGATACAGAACTACTGTACTTTGCTGTAGGCTCAAACAATAGTCTTCGACTCCATTGTTTCATCAGATTTGGCTTTACAATGTTCAATGAACCTTGGCACAAGTTTTTTCTAAAAGAAAAGGAAAAAAGGGGTGAAGGGAGAAGATGTTTCCTAAACCTGCAACTATCGATGAATAGTGATCATGGAGGTTCTTGTTGTGGACAATTTCCTTAAACATAATTTCGCTTAATCAAAATTCTCATATTATCATGAAATCTGTGCTATCTCCTATGGACTGCAGATATTCATCATTCATTCACTATGGAGAGGTGAATAAAGATGGGATTTAATGAACAACAATGAAATCAAAGTCCAGGCTAACTTTACACAGTCATCTACCTTCAACAAATGACCAAAAGTATGGACAAGGAAAGCATACACACAACAGTAATCTTCAAAACTAGAGACAACATACTAACTCTAGCAGATTAAATCTAAGGATACTAAAACAGTAAAGTAACTTGAAGCAAAGTTCTAACTAAATGGAGAAGAATCATGAAACATGTGGAGAAACTCAGAAATACACCGGAAAAATGACTGTATTTTCTATTATATTTCAGTAGCATGTCTTTAGAACAACTCAACTCCCTCAAATGAGAGGAGGAGAGCCCTATTTATAGTTTCAAAAAGCAAAAGAGTTGCCAAGATTCGATTCCATTGTGTGGCCAGGATTCACTTTACATTAGGGTTTCACCTACCCCCAAATATATTACATTTATAAATTCATTCTTGTCCTCTTTCTATTTCATCATCTAGTGACAGCACTGTAGCAAATTTGTCTTTTAGTCCTATTTTTATTTGAAACGGTGTAGGGAAGGCGGAAATCCGGGTCTCGGATTGCCGTCACCGGGAAGTCATTTTAGATCAGCCATTGGAAACAGTGAAGTGGAAGCGGAAATTTGAGGAAGGAAATCCAGAGAGTAATCCCCGGAGATGGACAGAAGGTTCAGGACAGTCGGACGACGAACAGAGCATCAGGATCTGACGGTCGGGAAGACGTCCGAAATTCGCCGTTAGAAACGGCACCGGTGGAATCGAATCCCGAGGGGGAAATTCCAGTGGTTAGAACCCGGATGAAGCAGGTCGGGGTCCATGGGTCAGGAAGACGTCCTGAATTCATTGTTAGAGACGACGAATGCAGAACGGAATTCCGAGGATGAAATTTCGGAGGTCAAAATCTCGAGGAAACTTGGATGAAGGTTCAGATGTGAAGTTGGAAGACTTTGTAGAAACAACGGAGTTAGAATGACATTCTGGGGAAGGAAAGCCAAGGACGGAATCCCGAATTCCCAAGGGAAGGCCATTGGAAACATCGGAGTTAGAACGGCATTCCGCGGAAGGAAAGCCGAGGACAGAATCCTGGGGAAGGAATCCCAAGGACCCGGATTTGGCAGGTTTAGCAGGTCTTCAAGTTTGCAGGGGGACTTTGAGGGCCTCAGGGTCGAGGGGTTGGGAAGACGCTCGAGCGAGGCCGCTTGAAACAGTGACGACACAACGGAATCCCGAGAGGGGAATTCTGGAAGTCAGAGCCCGAGGTGGGTTTCAGAGGCGGACAATTTGAAAATTAGGTTGCCGACGACAGCGGGAAAGTCCGGGCCTGGAGGACGTCAGCGACTGTTTCGAAGAACAGCCGCGGAGAGGTGAAGTTCCAGATTGAATTTTAGCCACTTAGCGGTTGTTTTTTCGATTTTCTAAAAGGTGGGTTTTGAGTGGAGGGCACAAACTAACTTAATTTTAAACCCATTTTACATTTTACATTCGCCAAAGTGCAGAATTTCACAGAAAAAAGGAGGAGGGCATGCGGACGGAAAACCTACCTCAAGATCCCAAAGAGCAGACTGATGGTGATGCAAAAAATGGTGGAAAATGGGGCTTGCAAAATGAGGCAGAAAATGCTTGGACGCTGGAAGTTCTTCAGACTTTTCTATCGCGCGAACAATTGACAATGACGGCTGAAAAATTCATTTTTATAACAAAACCGCCATTAATGCGGCATTTAATTCTTTCGTACGGTGATAGGTGAAGTTGGTGGGTGAAACGCAGTCGGTGGTAGGAGGTCCGAAATCCGGTGGCCGAGAAGCTACCCCCCCACAGCCATTGGAAATAGCGAAGCCCGGGAGGAAATCTGGAAGGGGAAACCCGACACCCGGGGTCTAGGGTCCGGAAAGCCGTCGGACGTCGGATGCCAGAAATGGCGAACCAGGGACAAAAATCCAGAAAGGGAAACCCGGAAGGGGAAACCCGAAAAGAGCCAGAAATGCCAGAAAGGGAAATTTGTCAAGGAAAACCCGAAAAGACCCCAAACTTAGCATTTTTAAAAGGGGCGACTTTGGTCAGGCCCAAAATATGACTTTAGGGAATGTGCCAACCTTTAGGGGACAAAATTGGGCATGCAAAATGAGGTAAACCAAAAAGGGGCCTGGGAACTAATAGAGGGCAAACAGGATCCCCGTCCCAAATGGGGCGTGTGTGCAAAAGGTACAACAAATGGCGACTCCACTGGGAGAACGCTCTCAGCATTCTAGAGATAAATACTCATTCTGAACCGATGATCTTTGGTTTTGCAAACCGTAGCTGACTTTCAAAGCTGAACTAAGAATAGCTTAAGGAAGGTGGGGTTGAATCAAACCGCAATATCATCATGGAGGTGTGTGCATGGTGAGTTCATTTCCTTTCCTCGGAGAGAGCAAGAATAACCACCGGTTGGGGGAGATAAGCTACGTAATTCATCTAACCCCAAAAGTAACCTGGACATTGCCCCGCTGCCAGTCAGGCGTCCATAGCCCCGACGGAGTTGTTGCCATGACCTTACAAACATAGCTCTACTGCTAGCCAGGCGTCCATAGCCCCTGTAGAGATATTTGCACACCCATATGGTTGTTATTTTCAACTTATTTATGGCTCATGCTGGATATTTCTTCTTAGCACTCTCTTTTTCTTTTGTTCAACCACATGAGCAACGAAGCTCACAATGGGCTTGAGGATCG